>PVHT020000193.1:209448-272965 GCA_004024745.2 Catagonus wagneri
GTTTTAAATATTAGCATAATCCAAGAGTTCATCGAAATCTCCCTTTTCTTTTCAGCCTGATATCCCTGCATGAGCTCATCCACTCCAAATGGCTCTAACTATAATCCAAATGTGTATTATCAATCACTGTTCCTTTCTTGATATGCAGTTTCCTATTTCTACCTGCCTGCTGGACTTTTCACCTTTTTTTTACCCACAGGGAATTGAACATACTTTAGAATGAATTCATTATCTGTCCATTGACCACATACACACACACACACACACACACACACACACACACACACACACCTGGACTCCTCCTTTGCTTTATTTTCACATAATCCATCTCCATCATCGAGGCTTTGTTTACACATACACTATGTTCAGCCGCTTGCCAGGAAGTAGTCACAGAATTTGCAAACTGTAGAGGAACTCAAGAAATCAAGTAGCTTAATCTTTTCAATTTACAGAGGGGGCAGTAATCTGCTTCATATCACACAGCAGTTTAACAGCAGAAGCAGCTTAAAGTCCAGGCATCTCACATTCTACTCAATACCCTTCCCACTATATATTCATGCTCCCACTAAATGTACTTCCAAGGAAGAATAAGATCCCTGCCACTAGCGGTGATTTTTATTAAGGAAGAAGCAAGATTATCTAGCCAGCTGATGTTCAAAATGGCTACTTACGTGCCATGTGCACCCGGGCTAGGTAATTTATGTTCTTTTGCTGTAACGATGAAAAGGATAAACTGAAGAGCAACAGGACATCAATGTGGAATAAGTCTTGGAATGAAAATCGGTTGGTTAAAGGCTAGCTCAGTGCTTGCTTTCATAATGAGGTTGTGAGGATTTTGATGTTTTCCTTACCAAAGTGTTTTCATATGTATTATTTTCATTTTAGTCTTCAACAGGCCTGGGAGGGAGGTATGTCAGGGCTTATTAGCTGAAGTTTATAGATGAAAAGAGAGAGAGAGAGAGAGAGAGAGAGAGAGAGAGAGAGAGAGAGAGAGGCTGAAAAGAGTTAGTTCAGTGATTTGCCCAAGGTTACCCATCTAGCTAGTGACAAGGCCAGGACTCACATGTATGTCTCCTGCTTCCCAATCTCTTTCCTCTAGTCTAGACACATAATTCTAGTAGACCTTGAGTGATGACTACATTTCCTGTGAACCGAACTTTATAGATTTCAATATACTGAAACTGAAATATGCTAAGTTCTACCAAGTGACAATCATGGAGATATGAGAAAAAAAAAGGGGGGAGAAAAAGCTCAGTTTCAGTGTGGGACAGAGCAAATGAGAGTCCTGTCATAGGTTGACATGCAATCAAGAATGAACAAACTGAGCTGCTATTTTCTGCTTTCTAATAGGAGAAATGCAACCCCCCCCAAAAAAATGAACATGATCAAAATGATTTTTGCAGATCCAAACATCTAAAAGATTGAAGGGGGTTCCCCATGTGAATGGGCTCTACGGACTTTACAAAAGGCTCTAAACACCCAAACTGCAGTTTTATTCAAAAGCGAGGTCAGCATCATATAATGCAGACAGTCCAGGAGGCTGAGAAGAAAGGACTGGGGGAGGGAGGGAAGCCTGTGAGAGAAGTTTCAGTGGCCTGCTGGGGCACACACAGGCTAAAGTGTGTTGAAGAGGCTGTGACAGGTGAGCAAATGGAAGCAAAGAGCCACAGCTTTGCAGAAAGCTGACTGTGAAAGCAAGGGTGCCATGGTGTGTGTTTCTTGACGAAGAGGAAGGCACTCCACGAGAAAAGGCAAGAGATCCATTAGGTAAAAGAGAGTGGGAAGGTCTGGTGGAGTCACAACGAGAGTTGTTAAAAGGTTCTCTGCTAGTTGTGAAGCTCTTTAAAAACACACTGTGTGCACGTGGCTCTAGAGACAACACCTTAGAGAGGGGTTGTAACTGTGCCCAGGTCAAGACTGGGAAATCAGCCTGAGATTTAGTAACAAATTCACTTTTGGAGATTATTAATGTGGGCATTTGTTTGTTTGCTCTGTTCTCAAAGCCCAGCTCAGACTCTACAGCCCAAAGCATGAACAGATGAGCAGAGATGTTTTGGCCCCCGTCTAAAAGCTGATTCTTCCAAAAGGCACAACATGGTTAACTGGCCAGCTTATCAATGGATGCTCTTTCCTGCAGGTTTGTTTAGAAGTGGAAACAATACTGCTAGTCATAAAGTTTGCTGATTCCTGGCTTGGTCATCTCAGTGGGGCAAGTGCAAGGCCGTGCCAGGAACTCCAGATGACTGGAATATACACAAGCACAGTGCTACCCATAGACGCCAGCGCTGAGCCAGGGTGCGGCTGCGCCTGGGCAGGGGGCATCCTCAAAGTGCTTCTTTATTTAAACTATGCTCCGGGGCAATGTTTCATAATGACCCCACACACCTAGCTCGTACACACAGAGCAGCCTACAAACACAGCCCCACTGTGTTCGCTGGCCTGCTTGCTTGACTTTCCATCCCTCTAGGCAAGGTCCACAAATTAGCAGCTTTGTAACCCTCCCAGGACCCGGTTTCGGGACCTTCAGAAGAAAAAGGGCAGTTAGAGAAACATGAACGCGATAATCGGGAAACCAGCATTTCAACCCACTCAGCCACGCGGGCCATCCACACTAACGACTTTCACCTCCCCTCGCCTCGGCTGGCTGGAGGGGCGGGGATCCCGGCAGTCAGGAGGAGGACCAAAGAGGGGGGCCTGCTTGAATGAAACAATGTAACAATTGATGTGAAGCCTCGCCTTGCTCCCACTCCCCAGCGATCCTATAGGCGAGGTCCCAGTGACTGCCCCTCCCCATTGCTCGGTTTTCTTGTCCATTACGCGCTATCCCTCCGCCTCTCCTTCTTTCTTTTCTTTTCCTTTTTTTTCCTCCTTCTCCTTTTCCCCCCTCTCTCCCCCTCTCTCCAGCTCCGTGTCATTTCCTCCTTGCGCTCGCTCGCTGCCCGAGCGTCTCCAGCCAGGAGAGTAGGCGGAGCAGGGCGGTGCGGGGTGGCGTAGCGCTGGAGGGCGATGGTGGCGGAGCCGCTGGGGGCGGAGGCAGCGTAGCCCCCGCGGAAAAGGAGCCCCGCGGCGCCTGAGCCGAGCGGAGGATGGAGAACCGGCCTGGGTCCTTCCAGTACGTCCCTGTGCAGCTGCAAGGGGGGGCGCCCTGGGGCTTCACCCTTAAGGGGGGTCTGGAACACTGCGAACCGCTCACAGTGTCTAAGGTAAGAACTGGCGGCTCTGTCCCAGCGGTGCCCAACTTTGAATGGACGAGCGGGTGCGCAGGCTGCTCCGGGATGCGGCCCTTGGAGCAACTTTGAAACTTGGCCCGGGCTCGGGATGAAAGCCCCCCGCCGTGGAGCTGTAGCTGCCTCGGGGCGGGGGGGGGGGGGGTGTCTGGCCGCCAGACCCCGACGCAGACAACCCTTCAAGGTGGCGGGAGCGCGGGATGGGAGCGTGGCCCGCCCCAAGCTAGAGCCCCGCACGCAGACACACTCGGGAGGGCTCTGGGGCCGCTTTAGCTCCCCTACGTCGGGTCGGCTGCCCCCCTCCTTTGGAGCTGGAGGAAGTAGTGGCTGTTGGGGATTCCTCCTTGGAAGTTCTTGCGCCCCTGCGGGACAGGCGAGGCGGCTTGGCACCTTTCTTCGCGGCGTCGGCCCCTCTGTCGACCGGCGGGCCGTCCCGCCCGGGCAGGTTGCAGGGCGAGGGTCCGGTGTGGGAACGGAGATGAGGCATCGGTGGCTTTCGTCAGCCTCACTTCCCACGGCCGGACGCGCGCACATCCATTCAGCCAACCGGGCGTTGCTGCTGCCGCTTGGGCTCGGCCTTTCCCTCCCGCCAGAGTCCTGCCCCAGCGCCGGCGAGATTTCCTGCACGTTGGGGAGCGTGGAGGAAACTTTTGCGCCATGGAGCGCAGCTGTGCTGGAGCTGCCGCCGCCGCCGCTGCCGCTGCCGCTGCCGCCGCCGCCGCCGCCGCCAGGGTTTGTTTGTTTTAGGAGGCTGTGGTCTGCTGGAAGCCAAGTTGCAGCTGAGAACAGGGGAGAGAAGCTCTCCCGGCTCTCCAGAACCCCCCCTCCCCTCCCAGCCAGCCTTCTCCCGATAGGGGTGAGGGTAGGGGCTGGGGGTGGGGGGCGCCAGGGCTGTAACTGGGAAGAGAGGTTTGCAGGAGGACTCACCTTGAGGCACCAGATGGCCAAGGGAGCGAAGTTCACGAACTTTATCCCGTTTTCTGTTGTTATTGTTTTGTTTCTCTGAAATGCACAAATCTGAAGAGCTCTTTCCCTACTAACCCGCTCAAATTGCAGTTGAGGTGGAAGACGTAGGTTTGGGCTGGAGATAGAAAGATGGGGTTTTGCAGCGGGGAGCAAATGTCACTTTATTGTTTTGGCTTCTTAAGGTAGGTCACGTCTCAGCAGGGGGAGGCGAATGCCGCCCTCCCCCCCGTGGGCCCCCCCTCGCCGCCGTCACATCAGGGCTGTAACTTTGTGGCTTTCGCCTGGCATTGGAGCTGCTGGTTAATTTGGGGCGTCCTTCAGGCCTTGGGGCCCACACTCTTAGTCACGCTGAGGTGTTGCCATGGGGTGTACCAATAAACTTGAGCCATCAGAGGTATGCCGAGATAAAACTTTGAGGGGCTGTCACGGAAACCTGGAGCCTCTAGCGTCCCCCAAAACCAATAACCATCCCAGATCTTCAGGCGGCACCCCTTCCTCCTTACTAGTCGTGTATTTCTAACCAGCCTGAGATGCCTTTGTCACCACTGTCACGCCATCCCACCCCCAGGCATTCTCCCTTCCTTTCAGTATTCTCTGGAGGGAATAATAACCTTTAACATACATACACCCCCTCAAACAGCCCCGTTGAGGAGGGGACTCCTGGCCTTCAGGAATTTCTTCTAATCAAACTCCTCCTCTCCCGCTTGTTTCCACCAAGGTCAAAACCGTCTATGCAGCCCTCCATGGTCTGGCAGTTCCTCCCTTTCTTTTTTTCTCCTGACACCACCCACAGATTTTTCCAGCCTGCCCAGATGACCTGGCTTGGAGAGGTCATTTTTTTTTTTTCACCGCTGCCCAGGGCTGACCCATCCCAGAGGGTGGTTGCTGCTGTGGTCCTTGACTGTTTTGTGAGCCAGTGTGAGCATGGTAGGGGGTGTTACTAAGTATGGGGCAGCCAACAATTTGTGGTCTGGCTCTGGGATTCTTTGAGGGTAGATGAGGGTTTCCTTGGCCAAGCTGTTGAGGAAGTGACTCGTGTGTTGAGAGGTAGGGTGCCTTTTAATGATTCCCTTTCCGCTGAATGTACAGTTGACCCCTATTATACATGAAGGCTCATTATTACACACATTTGGATATGGAGGGGGTAAAATCATCTCTCCCATTTCTCTCAAACAGCTTGATTCCTTAGAGTAAAAGTCAGCTAGATATAACCTGGTTAGCCCTAATGTTATATAAAGGGCCTGTGGCACTCTTTAAAGTGCAGTGGTTGCCTGTATTTTTTTGTCTTGCCAAGACAGTCTGTTACATAGTTCATTAGTCCCCTTGTAATTTTTCTACCTCAGTTTGGTTTCCCCTCATGCTTCAGAACAATGCAGCCTTCTTCTGGAAAATAGCCTCAGTCTGCACACATTGCTGGGAATGGGATTGAAGGGTGTAGAAAGAGAATTGTATTGCTAGATGAAAACTTGGGTTCTAAACCTTGGCTCTTCCACTTACTAGTCCTGGGATCCTGAGTACATCACTTGCCCTCCCTGGGTTTAGGTGTCCACGTGCCTACTACGAGGTTCAGGTCTTTAAGTAAGACTATGGCAGTCTCATAGCCAATCCTTTGTGCTAGCTCTGGCCCTTTTCTCCCTTAGAAGGGTTTCAGACTGAGGAAGATTACACTTGGTTCTATCTGTACACAATGTTATTGTGTATAGTGTGTCTCCACATCCCTTTTTTATTAGCCTCTTACAGCCACCCTGTGAGGCAGTCAGGGAAGGTTGTAGAGAAACTGAAGCATTGAGTGGTTTCGACATATGCAGGTCTGTCATATGGTAAGTCAGGTGCTTGGCTCCAAGTCTGTCATATTTTCTACTATTTGGAGAGTTGCTTTTTAAAAATTAGTATTTTTTTAATTGAAGTATAGTCGATTTGCAAGTTTGTATTTCAGGTGTACAGCATAGCGATTCATTTTGTCTTTCAAAATATATTCTATTATGGGAGTTCCCGTCGTGGCTCAGTGGTTAACTAATCCGACTAGGAACCATGAGGTTGCGGGTTCGATCCCTGGCCTTGCTCAGTGGATTAAGGATCCGGCGTTGCCATGGTGTAGGTTGCAGATGCGGCTCGGATCCCGCATTGCTGTGGCTTTTGCGAAGGCCAGCAGCTACAGCTTCTGTTAGACCCCTAGCCTGGGAACCTCCATATGCCGCAGGTGCGGCCCTAGATAAGGCAGAAAGACAAATATATATATATATATTCTATTATAGATTATTTCAAGATATTGGGTATAATTACCTGTGCTAAACAGTAAATCTTTGTTGCTTATCTGCTTTATGTATAGTAGTTTATATCTGTTAATTTCATACTCCCAATTTGTTCCTCCTCTCTTCCTCTCCCCTTTGGTAACCATGGCTTTCTATTTCTGCCTCTGTTTTGTATATAGATTTACTTGTATTCTTTTTAAGATTCCACATATAAGTGATATCATATAGTATATGTACTTATTTCGCTAAGTGTAATATTCTCCAAGTCCATCTGTGTTGCTGCAGATTGCAGTACTCCATTCTTTTTTGTGGCTGAGTAATATTCCATTGTGTGCATACGTGTGCATGTGTCTGTGTGTATCACAGCTTCTTTTTCTGTTCATCTGTTAATGAGCACTTAAGATGGTTTCCATATACTTGGCTGTTGTAAAAAGTGCTGCTATGAACATTAGAGAGCATGCATCTTTTTGAATTAGAGTTTTTGTTTCTTTATGGATATATACCCAGGAGTTGAATTGCTGGATAATACGGTAGTTCTCTTTTTAGTCTTTTTAGGAACCTCCATACTGATTTCCATGGTGGCTGCACCAGTGGACATGCCCACCAACCGTGCATGAGGGTTCCCTTTTCTCTACATCCTCTACTTGGGGAGTTTCTTGGTTCTTCTGGTATTACTGCAGCTGGAGAAGGAACATGGGGTAGTACTGTTGAGAGATGTATTGGGTCTTGGCTGCCTTCTACCTCAGTGACCCTTTGCATGCCAGCTTGTGTTTCCACAGAAGGTGGAGACTGGGTTGCAGGCACTCCCTGGTGGAGTCTGGACCCAGGGAGTAGGAGCAGACTGATTTGGTGGCTCCGAATTACTTGTGATGATCTCAGGTCAGGCAGAGACAGAGGTAAGGTGAGAAATATTGGAGAACCTCCTTTGGTGTCATGGGGAAAAAAAAAAAAACAAAAGTGATTTGGTCTGGTATGGTGCTCATGCCTGGAGATAGCTTGTGGAGACATCTTTGGAGTAGAGGAATTTGAGAAAAGGTGATTATAGGGAAAAGAGTGCATAGCATGTGAAAGCATAGCCCATATTTGTTGTGGGGCAGCCTTTGCATCAGAAAATGATCAGGTTGTGGAAATCATCAATTCCTATAGGCTCCTGTGATTTCCCTGAAGTGGGGGAATTCAGCTGCCAAAGCTGTGGCATCTGGTGTTGTCATCTTCTAACAATTAAGTGGCAAAGAAAGAAATGTTAAAAAAAAAAAATAGGAGTTCCCATTGTGGCTCAGCGGTAAGGAACCCAACTAGTAACCATGAGGATGCGGGTTTGATCCCTGTCCTCACTCAGTAGGTTAAGGATCCCGTGCTGCCATGAGCATCATGGCATAGGTTGCAGAGTTTGCATTGCTGTGGCCTAGGCCTAGGCCAGCAGCTGCAGCTCTGATTTGACCCCTCGCCTGGGAATTTCTATATGCCACTGGTGCGGCCCTAAAAAGCAAAAACAAAACAAACAAAGAACAACAGCAATTACTTCTACTGTTGATGATCCTGAGTGTTAAGGGACGGTTTATGATTTCCCCACACACTGTGAAGTCCCTAAAGAAACACGACCCGCAAGAAAATCCGGCCCATGTTCTTGGCGTTACTGATTCCTTTGGTTAGCATCTTATCCTAACTACCTCATTGACCCAGGGGGAGCTGTCTAGATGAAGTGGAGATTCTCTTTTAATCACATTTGGCTATTTGCTACCCCAGACTCCCCCTCTACGGTGTAGACAGTCATCCATGAAGTTGGCTCCCTGGAGTGGAAAAGATCCTCTTTGGGGGATGGGTGACCTTTCCAAGGTACTGGAACCAATGATTATGTATCAAATAGGTCCTCTCAAAGGTCTCAGAGATTCAAATTGTATCCCCCTGTGGTGTGTGTGTGTGTGTGTATGTGTGTGTGTGAGAGAGAGAGAGAGAGAGAGAGAGAGAGAGAGAGGTGTTAAGCTGTAGTGTAAGGTTCTTATGCTCATTTTGAGTTCTTGGAAATGTGCCCTGAGGTTGGCTAAGGGTGAAGAAAAGCAAGGGTGGAGATCGTTGTGGGGATGCAGGAAAAGGAGAAGGAGGAAAATTGGGCAGGAGGACAAGACATGGCAGAAACAGTCTCAGTCTACATATTTGCTCTTTTCCTGGCCCATTTTTGGTGGCAGTCTGTACCTGGCACAGTGGAGGAAGTGGACGCTAGCTACCACCCTGGAACAAAGTGGTGTGGGGCAGGGCAGCAGCCTGGAGGAGGAGGAAGCTTCAACTCCTCCACTTAGTGTGCACTGATGTTCCTATATTATTTGACCCTCTTTGGATCCAAGACTCTATATGCCAAATGAGGGTAGCCATACCCACTTCATCTTTATTAGCATAGGTGGTGTGAGAATGAATTGGGCCAACTCTAACCCTGTTTGCCATCCTTCGCCTAGGAACATGGCAGATATGCTCTTTGACTTGTTTTCAACTCCCCCCACCCCCCGCATCCCCACTGTGCCTTTATTTCTAGAGGAAGCACACAAAGAGGCAGTTGAGATTTCAAGAAGACATGAGTGAAGTCGGATAGAGGCTGTTTTGTGGCTGGCGGTAGACTTGACTGTGACCTTGAGTTGTCGGATGCAGAGGTAGTGTTATATGAGAAATGATAGTTCTGTGAAACCTTCTTAGGTTACAGGCTGGGCCCATCCCCAGACCAGGGCTTGGCATTCATAAAGGGACCTTCATGGGGTGTGCTTCTTGGGAGCTTAGTCCAGCCTGATTACTTAGACGAATCCCCACATCGTCTCTGCTTCTCGAATCAGCAAAGAGGTCTACTGCCTAAATTCCCCAACTGCTATTCTCGCTCGGAAACTAGAAGGCCCTGGGGGACTTGGAGTAGGAATCCGTCCAGAGAGATATAAAGAAGCAGAGTGAGGTAGTAAAGCAAGAAGGGGCGGGTGGGATATCTGGTAACCCTTGGCTGGGCTCTGGGTACACAGTACTTTGGGGCCTGCTGGGCTGTCATAATACACCTGGTAACCTATTGAGAGCCACACGCGTGCTCCCCGAAGTGAAAAAAAGACCAAGCCAGTTAGAGGCTTTTCCTTCTCCAAGACGTCAGACAAAGAAAATAATTCAACTCCAGCTGGAAGATACTTGAACGTTGTCCCTTAAACAAAATTCAAATGATTCTGCCCCTTACGCTCCCCAACCTCTTCCTAGGATTTTTTTTTTTTTTAAGAGAAAAGAGAGACTCAGACTTGAGGTTGGTGTTTATGGAGTGATTATCTGGAGGGAACATCACAGTTTTTATAGTTAGGCTCCTTCCGAACCAGGGGGCAAAAAGATGCTGACTCATCTGAGAAAAGTTAATGAAGAACAGCAGAGATTAAGCGAAGGGCTGCTCTCACTATGCACCCCCCGCCCCTGGCCAGCTCCTCGCCCCTCACCAAAGGGCAGACTCAACTCTGGCCTGCTAACCTAATGCTGTTTCTTCCAGGAGGCTGGAATCACAGGTTCTCAGAGAAAGGAGGGCCTTGTGGAAGTCACCTGCTCTTAATCTTCACCGATCCATGACCCTCCTGTGCAGTAGCCCTGATCTTGCTCTCCTGTGGTCATGGGGGAACTCAGTCTCTTCTTAGCCCATGCCCTTAGGTGTTGAAAGCTTTTGACTTTTTAAATTTTTTTTTTTTTTTTTTTTACTTTTTTTATCTTGTTGCCTCTTCTAGGTCCACGCCTGCGGCATATGGAGGTTCCCAGGCTAGGGGTCTAACAGGAGCTGTAGCCACCGGCCTACACCACAGCCACAGCAACGCGGGATCCGAGCCGCGTCTGCAACCTACACCACAGCTCACGGCAACGCCGGATCCTTAAACCCACTGAGCAAGGTCAGGGATCGAACCCACAACCTCATCGTTCCTAGTCGGATTCGTTAACCACTGAGCCACGAAGGGAACTCCCCGAAAGCTTTTGACTTTGACTGTAAGACAGTTCTTTCATGTCAAGCCACAGTCATTCTCTGTCTACCTACTCTCTCTGGGTCCTAGCTCTACCTTCTCGGACCGCACAGAACAAGAATGCTTTCTCTGTCTTCGGATAGCCTTCAAGAGATCTGAAGACCAAAGGCTGTTTCCCTTTGTCTCGCTTTTCTAGGCTAAAGAGCCCCCACTCTTTCGACTCTTCCTTACAGGATCTGATATTCGGTCTCCTCCTCTCCTGCTTCCTCCTCCCACTCTGCACGCGCTTCAGCCTGGCCATGCTCCTCTTGAGTTAGGGAACCCACAGCTGAAAGCAGTAACCGAGGAGTGTCTGATCAAAGTTGAGTGGGAGTAGTCTTGAAACAAGTACTGCTGAAGACCGCTTTGGCTCTTTCTAGCATCCATGCCAAACGGAGACTCTGTGTCAAGCAAAGCCTTTTAGCTGCTAAGCCACACCTACCCATGGCCTCTCCGTGGGCATCTGGGCAACTAGATAAGTGACTTGGCAGAGGCCCATCTCATCCCTTACTACGTATTTAGAAATGCCGCTAGCTCAGGTCAGCCTTGGAAAAAAAGTGTTCCAAGGGAGCTGATGGCAAAGACCTTTGCCCTGACTTTCAAAAGCCATATATGTTTCCACGAAGAGTTGCAGACAAGGGATTTGTATGACAGAAGAAAGAAGTGGTGTTTGGTGAACAGTGTCAAAATCAGAACTCTAGAACATCAGATTGATTTGATTTGATTTTCTTTCTTTCTTCGTCTTTTTTTGGTCTTTGTCTTTTTAGGGCCGCACCCCCGGCATATGGAGGTTCCCAGGCTGGGGGTCTAATTGGAGCTGTTGTCACTGGCCTACACCACAGCCACAGCAATGTCAGATCCAAGCTGCGTCTGCGGCCTACACCACAGCTCACGGCAATGCCGGATCCTTAACTCACTGAGTGAGGCCAGGGATCGAACCCACAACCTCAAGATTCCTAGTCAGATTCGTTTCCGCTGTGCCACGACGGGAACTCCTGATTTGATTTTCAACCAACTGTCGCCTTGGAATTTGTACGGATAACCTCTCTGAACTTAATTTTCCCTTTCTGAAACAAAAAGGTGTCTCCAAGGTTGAAGATGGTGACCATATGTGACATACAAGCAGTCTCCTCTCTGTACGAATTTAAACAACAGCAGTCCCTGTCCCCAACCCCTGTCGGTTGTCTCTTTCTGTGCACATTGCCACTAGCACTGACAGCAAATCTCCTGTCCTTGCTGCCATCCATTCCTGTGTCCTGAGGTCTTCTATCTGTACCAGGAAGGCCCACAAGAGGGCCTGCCAGAGGTCTCGAACCCACAGCCTTGCTCCTGCCCCCAATGCCCTCACATCTACCAGTTTGTCACCAGAATTGGGCAGATGCCTTCTCCTACTTCTAAAGCTTTGATTGGGGAGTGAATTGATTGTGGAGCTTCATCCTCATTATTACTGAAGGAGGAGAGGCCTGGAGAAGAGAGTTACAAAATCTAGGAAACCTGGCCCTCTGGCACTTTTATTGATAGTGGCCAGGTTCAGAGCAGTTCTGGCAAGGCCTTGTTCATTATAGAACGTAATCACCATTTACAATATTCTATCTACAAGGAACTGTATTCAGAGTTCCAAGCCACTTGTTTACAAAAGGTAATCTTGCAAAACAACCCGTTCATAATTCAGGGACAACGAAGCACTCTGGATATCTCTGTTACACAGCTTTAGGTGGGTCTGGGGTTTCTACTCCTGTCACCCTAAGGTGCTCATAGCCTTGGTGCTGGGACCGGATTTGTGTGTACATTCAAGTGCATGCACTGTGAAATTTCTCTCCGAAACTGAACTCCAGGTTTACCTGCATTATCTTGTAATCAGCAAGTGACCCCTTTAGAGTGCTTTTTTGGTCCCTAGATCGCTTTCACTCAGTTTCTGTGAGGCCAATAGGTTTTTTTTTTTTTTTTTTTTTTTTTTTTTTTTTTTTTTTTTTTTTGTCTTTTTGCCTTATCTAGGGCCGCACCCGCGGCATATGGAGGTTCCCAGGCTAGGGGTCTAACAGGAGCTGTAGCTGCCGGCCTACACCACAGCCATAGCAACGTGGGATCCAAGCCACGTCTGTGACCTACACCACAGCTCACGGCAACGCTGGATCCTTAACCCACTGAGCAAGGCCAGGGATCGAACCCACAACCTCATGGTTCCTAGTCGGATTCATTAACTACTGAGCCATGACGGGAACTCCGAGGCCAATGTTTTTGTTTCCTGGCGCTCCCCAAAATATCCACTTCAGAGAGACTTCAATTAGGTCATTAATGAACAAGCTGAGATATTTGGTTTCCCTGCCTAAGACTCTTGTTATAAGGACTGGCATGGGATAGAGGCTTGTCTCCTTACACCCCTTTGCCTCATCCAGTGTCAGCAGGCCAAGTGGAAAGATTGTCTTAGGCGTGAGTTTTGCAAGGGATGGTTCATTCTTCCTCATTTCACACAGGCATGTTTACTTGGGCACACAGCCATCCTGGCTGGGCACTGAAGCTGCAAAGATGAAGATGACTTAGTTTCTCAAAGTGTCTAAGCCCTCCACTTGGACCTCACTGCCACTCCCTCCTCATTTTCAGTGTGTGTCTGTGACTGAGCACTGCCTGGTAGCAGCATAGACCCATTTTCCATGCATCTAGGCCGCCCTTCTTTCATGTCCGGTCTTTGGTTCCCAGCCCCCACCCACCAGCACCAAGTTGCTTGAGGCAGGTATTTGGGACTGTCTCATTCAAGTGCCGTGACTTCTTTGTTCATTCATTGGCTTCCCTGCCCTCCGTCCAAAATCCAACTTTTTTCTCCTTCTTCTCCTTCTTCTCCTCCTTCTTCTTCTTCTTCTCCTTCTTCTCCTTCTTCTTCGACAGCCCTTCTAGTCTGCTGTACCAGCTCTGTCCTTCTTGGCTCAGCCATACTCCCGGTGGGGATCGTAAGAAGTTCACAGAGTTAAGTTGATAAAGTTTGAAAATACTCAGCAAATCACTAGCTGTATCAGGGGGAACTTTTCTTCTGCCGTGTTCTCTCTCTACCCTGTTTTCAGTAGAGGACCGGACCTTTGTCGCATTTCTGCTATGCTTTTTTTTTTTTTTTTGTCTTTTTGCCTTTATCTAGAGCCGCACCTGCGGCATATGGAGGTTCCCAGGCTAGGGGTCTAACAGGAGCTGTAGCCACCAGCCTACACCACAGCCACAGCAACGCAGGATCCAAGCCGCATCTGTGACCTACACCACAGCTCACGGCAACGCCGGATCCTTAACCCACTGAGCAAGGCCAGGGATCGAACCCGTAACCTCATGGTTCTTAGTCGGATTTGTTAACCACTGAGCCATGAAGGGAACTCCTCTTATCAACTTGCTGTACCCCCTCGGTTTCTGCTCAGACCCCCCATCAGGTTAAGCTTCTGCTTTATTGAGGACTTGCCCAAGGGTCTAGGCTGTGGAAGTGTGAAGGCTGACAGCAGGCAGTTTTTCCAGGGCTCCTACTTCCTATCTTTCCCGAAGTGGCTGTTTTCCTGGTATGTTCTCAGGGACGGCATGCAGCATGGTCTGTTAACTTTCACTCAAGTCTTTTAATGTTACATCTGTGAGGAATGCAGGAGGTGGGACTAATTTGACAGGATCAAGGGTTAAGCCCAATGATGGACAGACCCTTTGTGGTGTCTCTGGCCCCCACCCCAATGCCACTCAGCAGATTCCCATCTGTATGGTCCTCTCTCTTTCTGAGCCTCTGGCGGGGAAGTTTTGAATGGTTCTCCTATACTGCCTTTCACGGTCCATCAGAAATTGATTTTTCTTTGGAGGAAGGGGGTTGGGGGTGAGACGTGGTAGAACTGGGAGTAAAGCTGGTTCAACTAGTTATTCTGGAAAGGGGTTAGAGTCGTATGGCTCCAGCTCCATCTTTGCTCATGAGAAGATGACAAGCTAAAGCCTTGTCTTTGTTGGGCTGCCTTGCTGCTTTCCATTTCGTTTTGTTTGTGTTTGACATAAGTAAAGGCTCTGCTGAAAACTTCTGCAGGTAGGCAGTTTGTGATGGCATCTTACCTGACTGAGAGGGTGAATGATGACATCTTGGAGCCTCAGGGGTGAGTAAGTATCAGGTCTTGTTCTTTGGAGAACTGGCCTGGAAAGTTTGGAGCTCTGTGTTAATTGAGATTTGCCATCAGGGAGCATCAAGGTGACAGGCAGAAAAGTAGGCCGGGCGAGGATCTGGATACTCATGTGAATGTGCCTCGCTGGATGGAGGTGATGCCGTTTGGATGGATCTCAGCAACCTCTTGAACCCAAAGGGTGATCCAGGCCTAGATACGGTGGAATAGGAGAGGTAGTGGCCCTGCTGTGTGGCCAGTACTGCTACTTCTAGGTATTTTACATATATTCTTATTTTAACTTTTACGGTAACTCTTTGAGGTAGATATTGATCTCCCCATTGTGCAGATGGGGAGACTGAGGCTCAGGAGAAGCTAAGTAACAGACATCGCGTCAGCATTCAAACTGACCTCTGTCTGACTCCAAATTCCAGGCTGTTTTTACACTGTCAGGTTTATATAAGTGAAAGAAAAGCAAGAGAGGAAAGAAAGAAAAGAAGAAGGGAAAAAAGAACTGGATACGACTATGATGGGGGTCAGGGAATGAGATAGAGGAGATAGAGAAAAGAGAGAGAAAAAAATGAAAGGGGCCAGGGCATGGGGAAGAGCGAAATTAGAGAAATGTAATTTAGTGCAAAAACGGTCATGTTACCAATACGTGCCCCTCGGAGGTCAGGGTCAAAGGAAAGGTTTGGTTTTGTTTTATGTTGTTTTAAATCTCAAATCAGGCTAAGAAGTGTGAGCTTGGATTCAGAAGACCTGAAGTTCAGTCTTCATTTTGCCACTCAGTATTTGTATATCACTGGGCATGTCACTTTCCTTTCTGTGTCTCAGTTTTCTCATTTGCAAAATGAAAATAATACACCTTGTACGGTTTTTTTTTTTTCCAGCAGGGAGGGAGATTGATTTTTATCCTTTATCTCATGTAAATACTAGAGGCGTAAGCGACTTAAGAAAGAAAAAGGCATTCCACAGGTGTCTCTTATTAAACCGAAATTCTCAGAAGGGAATTCGGAACTTAAAAAATGAAGCGTATGAAGTTACCAAATCTTTAGAAGTTGTAGGAAATGGCAGGACATCTTTAATGTGACGTTTGTTGCTGGCAGAAGTCGGAAGACCAGACGTGATTTCTGGCTAATGTTTGAAGAGACAGTGATTTGAAAGGCGATGCTAAGCCGTGTTTGGCTCCTACCTAAGAGCTCTCAATTAAGCCTCCAGTCCATCAATCAGCCCACCAGTCAGCACATATTTGTTGAGTACTTTGTAAAGTGCCTAACCCTAAACTAGAGAATACACCTAGGATTCTAAGAGCAACATTGATTCGGTGAGAAGAGATTTCATTGTAGTTTGAGGTGGTTGCAGACCTTTGTGGAAAAAGGAAGACTTAAAACTGGGCCTTGAGGGCTACACAGATTTGGGTTGGTTGGGGAGGAAGAAAAGCATTAATTCCAATTAGTACACGTGCTGCATGTCCTAAGGACATAGACGACAGGCCATTGGTTTCACCCCACAGTGCACCGACTAACAGGATGAGCTCCCCAAGGGCAGAGCATGTGTAGTTTGTTCATTTATCTACTTATTCATTCATTCATTCATTCAGGTTTTTTTTAGTGCCCTGTGGCCTGTGAAACCAGCACAGAGCCCCATAAACATTTGTTTTCTAATAATATTTTCATAGGCATACCTTGGGCTGGGCACCAGTTTTCTATTTTAATACGTATTAACTCATTTATTAACCCCATTTTACAGATGCGAGAATGGAGGCGCGAGAAGTTAGGTAACTTGCCCCACGTCACACTGCTTGTGTTGACTAGATAAGCGACTCAGTGGAGATCTGCTTGATTGTTTCAGAGTAAGGAGATATAAGGGTGAATGGATTTGAGCCAGTTATTCTGAAGAACCCAGGACGCTGGTCTACAGGATGGATTCAAGTTGTAAGAATGGTGTTGTTTTGGAGAATTAGAGTTAACGTATTAAAAGTAAAGCACCTAACACAGTACCAGCCACATAAGTATTTCCATGAGGAAAGACGTACACTGAACAATCGGACCGAGCATTACAGAGGAATCATTCGTCTTGGCCATGTACTGACTGTTGTTATACATTAGCAAGTTGCCAGAAGTAGTGGTCATATATGCCACTTGGATCTGAAGAAATGAGGGAGAGCTGGGAGTTAGAAATGAATCCAGTAATCTAGAATACTCTAGATGGTGACAGGGACTTGGAGGGCTAACCAGGTTTAGTTCAGTTTTGAATATTCTGAGACCAGGATGTCTCTAGAACCATCAAGGTAAGGAGTTCCACAGACAGTTTAGGAAAAAAGAAAGGATTTGTTTATTTAAGGCCCCTGGTCACTTAAAACAACAAGTCATTATTTTAGGAACATAATGGTTAACACAGATGATTTACTAATCTTCTGATTGTTGTGGAAATGACTTAATTGCCAGACAATCTCATGCCCCAGCAGACATTCAAACAGGCCCTGCATTGTTATCTAATGGGCTTTTCTGGTCATACTTTGGTCTTGCTATCTCCTCCAATCTGCAGGATGCCTGGTCACCTGAAGTTCTTTCTGCCTAACTTAGTGCTTTTCAAGTGATGGGGAAGTCCAAAAATCAAACAAACAAACAAAAAAATAGAAGAAACTGTCAAAACGCCAACGTTCAGACATGAAGCTGGAAATGTTAAAAGGTTCGAGGCTATTACAAAACATCAGTGGACTTGCCAAGATGTTTAAGGATTGTTTTCTCTATATGAAAAGTAAAATGTGCAGGCTTGGTAAGGCAAACTCCACTGGAGTATCAAGTCTGGATTGAATTTTTCCATGCTAGTAGTCTTATGCTCTCTGCACGGTGGAGTTTTACTAATCTGTGTTTATCATTGTTCATATTTCTGCAGTAGTACTGAATCTTAAAATGTGCCCTATGAAAAAGCATTGTTAAACTGGCAAGTATGATTTGTTTTCAGTGCTATCCTCACTGTACTTTTGTCCTGAGTTTTATATTAAAATAACAAGGAAATAAGGACTTACTTCACAAATGCACTGGCTGCAAATATGGCCAGAAAACACCAGTTTATTATGAATAGACTTTTACACATTTGGAGTGATTATTTGACCCAAAGCCTAGATCCTATATACTTACAGAAAATTCTCAGGAAAGGTTAACTTTCGGTGCAGACGATGTGCCCGTCCCTCGCCCATCTCCATCCTTCTTAGATTTGCTTTCCAGATCCGTTACTTCTTTTTTCTGGGCAGCATCACATGCTTTTCTGCGAAAAACCGAAATTCAGAATGTTGTAAAGATGCGGGTGCCATGGAACTTGGTCTCCTCACTCCCTCCCTCCTTGTAGACAAAACTCACTTTTATGCTAAAAATCTAACAGGCACGTGGGTTCCTTTACCTAATTCTTCTCTCTGACCGGGTGCATTAGCTTGGCATTCGTATTTGAAACTGAATTGAGTATCTAGCTGCTGGGGGTCTTTTTTGGTGAAAAAGAAAACCCAATTGCTCTGGCTTTTGCAAGAGCCAGCTTGCCAGCTTCTCTCTGCTGAATGAGTGCTGGTGGAAGGGTGGCACTCTCCCCCTCTGGATGTAAAGGGTTAAATATGTAATTTCCATGTTTTCCCGGGCCTTTGGCTGAAGAAATGCACAGTGTTCTGAAACCTGCCCAGGCCCCGCACATACTGTATCTGCTTAAGGAAGGTTTTGGCTCTTAGCCCTTCTCAGCTGCATTAGGGTTCAGGTTTCATCCTTCTCCCCTTCCAGCCACTAATAAAAGCCAAAAGAATTAAGGATCAGGGAGAGTTAATTCCCACTGCTAAGACCCAGGTGGGGCCCTTCCACCTCCCATCCCGGCTTCTAGGTTGGAGCCCTAATTTAGGGCTGAGCTCTAGTCTAAGCCTGTAAGTGACAGTGATCTGGAACAGGCCCCAGAAAAGCACTTGACAATCAGGTTTTGCCTTATGCTGGCATCCTTCTCCCTCTCTCTGTCTCTCTCTCCCTCTCTCCCTTCCAACTCCTCTGTTGGGATCTTAGAAAAGACCAGTTAGAAAACACCAGGGCAAAGCCAACTGATGCTGTTACAGAAGTGGAAATAATGTATCACAGTTTCTTTCTTCTAGACTGGGAGTTTGGGATGAAGCTTCTACTTTTTTTTTTTTTCTTAATTTAAGTCCCAGACCCAACGTCAGTACAACATTGGGAGTCTCGTTCAGAATAAGAAATGTCATTGATATTTCACCCAACTTAAAAGAGATGCATAGTAATGAGCTCTGAAATAGTGAGCTCAGACAGAGAGGGCAGCTTTGAAGGAGGATCTTGCAAGAGCTGGGACAGGCAGGAAGCCTTTTCCTGGAACAACTGCGCTATTGTAGTGGCCTCCGCAATGGTTTCTCTCCCTTTGATCATCCCCCCTCCCACTTAAAAGTGTTTAATGTTTCCCTGCTACCTGCAAAATAGAGCCCAAACTACTTGCTTTAGCATTTTTTTTTTTTTTTTTTTTTTTGGTGCCCTAAGCCACACGTGCAGCATATGGAAGTTCCCAGGCTAGAGGTCAAGTTGGAGCTGCAGCTGCTGGCCTACGCCACAGCCACAGCAAACTGGGATCCTCGCATGGACCTATGCCGCAGCACCCAGCACCACCCGATCCTTAACCCGCTGAGCGAGGCCAGGGACCAAACCCACATCCTTAGAGATATTAGTCAAGTTCATTACCGTTGAGCCATCATGGGAACTCTCTTGAGTCTTACTTTCTAGCTCTCCTTCCAGGACCCAGATTTTCTGGGAGTGGTTTCCTTCCCGCCCCCACCCCCACCTGCAACACACCTGGGAAGTTCTGGCCTCCAAATTTCCCGTCCCGATGTCCCTCAAATGGCTTGACTTCACACTACCTACCTGGAAGGCCTGCCGCTCTCTTTTGCTGCCCCTCCCATTTGGACCTTCCGGCCTTACTTTTAGCCCCACAGGCATCCTCTTGATTGGCTCCTGGTGGAAGTAATCTCTCCCTTTTTGGAATGCTGGATTTCTGATTTTCCAGTAGAAATCTTAAGGTACTATGGCTGCCCTGTGTGATTTGTTGGATCAAAGTATTCTAGAGGACAGTGGCTATTGCCTCTGTATCTTTTTTTTTGCCTTACCTAGGGCCGCACCCGCGGCATATGGAGGTTCCCAGGCTAGGGGTCTAACAGGAGCTGTAGCTGCCGGCCTTTGCCACAGCCACAGCAACGCGGGATCTGAGCCGCGTCTGCAGCCTACACCACAGCTCACGGCAACGCTGGATCCTTAACCCACTGAGCGAGGCCAGGGATCGAACCTGCAACCTCATGGTTCTTAGTTGGACTCGTTAACCACTGAACCACGACGGGAACTCCAATTGTCTCTGTATCTTTACTCTCCTCAGTGCAGATTGCAGTATACCCTCCATAATGCTTTGCTGGAGGAGTCAAGCAAAACTTTTGGACTTCCTAATTGGTCATGTCCTCCTTTCTTCTCCCAATCCCCAATTAGAAAGAGGATATAGAAGTTCCCATAGTGGCTCAGTGGAAATGAATCTGACTAGTATCCATGAGGACGCAGGTTCAATCCCTGGCCTCGCTCAGTGGGTTAAGGATCTGGCATTGCCGTGAGCTGTGGTGTAGGTCGCAGATGCGGCTCAGATCCTGTGTTGCTGTGCCTGTGGTGTAGGCCAGCAGCTACAGCTCCGATTCGACCCCTAGCCTGGGAACCTCCGCATACCATGGGTACAGCCCTTAAAAAAAAAAAGACATAAAAAAAAGAAAGAGGATATGACTTGAAGAGCTGGAGAGACTAGCTGACTTTTTCAATCTTTCTGTGATACCTAGTAAGTAGGGTGAGCCTTGAGTGACCCACATATGTGAGCTCAGGACAGAGGGAACACACAGAAGGAAGCCGTGGTACAGGTGGAAATGGAGGCGGATCCCAGAGCAAACCCTGGATGAGCAGGGAGAGGGCGGCAGTGGAGGAGAGGGGTGTGTACCTACTTGTCCAAGAGCTGCCTGGAGCTGAGCTTTGCAACAACTGGGTTTCTCGTGGCTGCATCTCCTGCATGTAAGCTGTGTGTTCCCAAGGCTCGCATGTGGGAGAGGCCTGCTGGCTGATGATTACAGCATTCCCTTGCTGTTGGGAAGCGTTGCTGCGAGACTCTTAAAACAGCAGCCACCCCTCTTGTTGCTATGTGTTCAGGGCGGGTATAGTGTGAGTCTTCTGCCTGACTCAAGTATTTCATTGCTCCAGCTGAAAGGAAATAGTTTTATGTGAACCTGCTCTGTGTGTGTGTGTGTGTGTGTGTGTGTGTGTGTGTGTGTGTGTGTGTTTTCACTTTTGCTTAAGCAAGCCCTAACGTGTTCTGTCTGACTAGCCTTGGATGTGAGTCACCGTCTGGTATTTATACCTAGTGCCTTAAGTGTCCTCGTTATTTAACCATGGCATTCCTTTTCTCACTCTTTTACTCAAAGCTGAGCATGCTGAAAAGGGCCAAAAGGAACCGGTTCCGTCCTCCTTCCTTCATGGGGAGGGGGGGGTCTAATCGAATTGGTAGCTGTCTCTGTGAAAGTCAATTAGGTTCTGCTAGGGCACTAAAGGAAATACACTGAAACTCACACTGGCGGTACTGTGACAGTTTAAGACACACTGTGGGGGCTTCTCTTAGTTGTTCCTGTCCAGACTAGTGCTAGAGAGTTTGGTCACTGGAGTAAACTTTAGGAACAGACTTTAAAAGGGACCCTAGGGAAATGCTTATCCTTATCAGGATCACGTAGTAAGCTTGCAAGGGGGGAACCAATCTGAGAGTCTTAGAGGAGATAATTCAAGCCTTTGCAGGCTTTGGGGGTAGAAACAGAGGGGTAGCTTGCTCCTCGGTGCCGTTCCCGTTAAGATCCTTTCAGAGTTGACAATTTTTGTCTTGGAAGTGTGCTCGCTGAGTGTGGGAAAGGTAACCCATCAGGGGCACTGTTGTTATCAAAAGGACAGAGCTTCAGAGAGGAAGGACATGACTGCTAGCATGGTCATTTGGAGGCCAGGCAGCCAGTAAATCATTTGAGAATGAATTAAAAGTTCAAAGGGCAGGAGGGAATGCTTTGGGTGACCTCATAGGTGCTTGAAAAATCAAAGGGATGGCTGACGTGCTTTTATTTTTAGAGGGCTGGTTTGAGGGAGCAAGGGAATGGAAGTGCACAGTGGGAAACTGGCCTTGCTGTTTTCCTGTGCTTAGGAGCCTTAACTCTGGGCTGGGGATGATCAAAGCTACCATGAACTAAATGCCAATTATGTTCTGGGAGTTTTATGTGCATAATCTCTAATCTTCTCATCACTACTGTAAATTAACTGATAGGATTCCTATATTACTGATGAAAAAAAAAAAATGAGGCTCAGGGAGGCCAAGCAACATTCTCAAAATCAAAAAGCCAGTAAATGGTAGAGCTGTGATTTAAGCCAGCTGGGTCTGACCCCAAATCCCATGCTTGTCCCACTCTACTTTGGAGTTTGGTTTCAAACCCCTCTTTTTGTGCCTTACATTCTGTTTCCGATAACAGTATTATCTATTCCTCTACCCACATTCCATGTGCCATAGTGTTGGAGAAAAGGGGTGACACAGATCAGTCATTCCGAGGCTTTCCTGGGACGTTCTTAAATAGGTGGATTAGACTCTCAGGATTAAATAATATAGTGTGTGAGACATACAGAGTAGTGTCCCTATTCTAAGAGGCAGAGATTGAGGCTGAGAAGGTTTCCAGAATATACTGTTCTAGTAGGTGGCAGAGCTGATAATCAAAATTCAGATTCCTGCCTTCCTTCCTTCCTCTCTTCCAGCAGCACCTATGACATGTGGAAGTTCTCGGGCCAGGGATCAAACCTGCACCTTAGGTGCGGCAATGCCGGGTTACTTAACCTGCCTTGCCACAGGGGAACTTCCTCAAAACTCGGATTTCAGAGTGCCTGTTCTTTCCACTGACCCTATTGCCTCACGCTGGGACAGAGGAAGTGATAAACAAAACACCCAGCTTGACCCTCTTGGCCCCAAGAACCTACCCTTCTCTCGTTTGCCCTCTTTGCAGCCAAATTTGGAGTTCCCTTCGTGGCTCAGTGGTTAACGAATCCGACTAAGAACCATGAGGTTGCAGGTTCGATCCCTGGCCTCGCTCAGTGGGTTAAGGATCCGGCGTTGCCGTGAGCTGTGGTGTAGGTTGCAGATGCGGCTCGGATCCCACGTTGCTGTGGCTGTGGTGAAGGCCGGCAGCTACAGCTCCTGTTAGACCCCTAGCCTGGGAACCTCCATGTGCCGTGGGTGCAGCTCTAGATAAGGCAAAAAGACAAAAAAAAAAAAAATTTTAAGTGAGAGGTGGTCTGCCTCCCTCTGGCCCTTCCTCCTTCCTTCCTTCCACTCTTCAGAACACAAGTTGGTTTAAATTGTTATTTTGGGGATAGATAATAAATGTTCATGGAATGAAATTAAAATTATATTAAGTGGGCAAGGGTGTCTTTATTCATAATTGCTCTTCCCGGGGTCATGCACTGTTATCAGTTCCTTATCCACCCTTCCAAAGATAGCGTATGCATTATATATAGGTCAGCAGCATATGCTTGTATATATGCCCACTCAGTGTCTCTGTTTCCTCACGGCCCATCTATTCTCCTCCAGTCAGGCCCTCTCCAGTTTGGCTTCCACTGAGATCTTCCTCAGGATCAAATTTCCTGGCCTTTTCACTGTCATCCTTCTCTTTTTCCTCTCGACATGGTTATTTTATATTTTAAATTAATAGTTGACTAGGTATCATGTTCACATGGTTCAAAAGTCAGTTAGTATGAAAAGGTAGACAGAGAATTGTATTCTGTCCTACTTCGTCCCTCATCTGCCTAGGTCCACCCCCACACACTGTGCTTATTTTTTTTTGAATGTATCTTTCATGAGCAAATGTAAATATGGATTATTTGTTTTAATTTCCTTTATTTATTTATTGACTGACTGTGCCCACAAGCATGCAGAATTTCCTGGTCCAGTGATAGAACCTGTGCCATAGCAGCGACCTGAGCCACAGTAATGACGGTGTCAGATCCTTAACCTGCTGAGCCACTAAGGAACTCCAGTATAGATTCTTTTTTATATATATATAAGGCAAAGTGACTATTTTATTACCCCTGTAAAAAATCTGAATTGCTGATTTTTTAATTTTTTTAATTAAAATATGGTTGATTTACAGTGTTTCTTCAATTTCTGTTGTACAGCAGAATGACCCAGTCACACACAATTCCCTGTGCTGTAGACTAGGAGCCCATTGCCCATCCATTCCAAATGTTACAGTTTGTATCCACCAACTCCAAACTCCCTGTCCATCCCACTCTCTCTCCCCTCCCCCATGGCAGTCACAAGTCTGTCCTCCATGCCCATGGGTCTGTTTCTGTTTTGTAGATAGAATCATCTGTGCCATATTTTAGATTCCACATATAAGTGATATCATATGGCATTAGTCTTGCCCTTTCTGACTTACTTCACTCAGCATGAGAATCTCCAGTTCTATCCATGTTGTTGCAAATGACATTATTTTGTCCCTTTTTATGGCTGAGTAGTATTCCATTATATATATGTATGACAGCTTCTTGATCCATTCATCTGTTGATGGACATTTAGGTTGTTTCCAGGTCTTGGCAATTGTGAGTAGTGCAGTGATGAACATGGGGGGGCATGTGTATTTTCGAATGAATGTTTTGTCTGGTTATATACCCAGGAGTGGGATTGCTGGATCATTTGGTAGTTCTATGTATAGTTTTCTGAGGTACCTCCATACTGTTTTCATAGTAGTTGTACCATTCTACATTCCCACCAACAGTGAAGGGGGGGTACCCTTTTGTCCACACCCTCTCCAGCATTTGTTATTTGTTGACTTGTTAATGATGGCTGTTCTGACTGGTGTGAGGTGGTACCTCACTGTAGTTTTGATTTGCATTTCTCTAATAATTAGTGATGCTGAGCATTTTTTTCATGTGTCTGTATTCCATATGTCCTTTTTGGAGAAATGTCTATTTAAGTCTTCTGCCCATTTTTCAATTGGCTTGTTTGTTTTTTTTTTGTTGTTGTTGAGTTGTATGAGTTGTTTATAAATTTTGCAGATTAGGACTTTGTTGCATGGTTTGCAGAGATTTTTTTCCCCATTCTGTGGGTCATCTTTTTGTTTTTTAAATGGTTTCCTTTGTTTTGCAAAAGTTTTTGAGATTAATTAGGTCTACTGGGTTTATTTTTGTTTTTATTGTCATTATTCTAGGAGGTGGATCAAACAAGATGTTGCTGTGATTTAGGTCAAAGAGTGTTCTGTCTGTGTTTTCCTCTAGGAACTTTATAGTATTTGGCCTTATATTTAGGTCTTTGGTCCATTTTCAGTTTATTTTTGTGTATGGTAATAGAGAGTTTCTAATTTCATTCTTTTACATGTAGCTGTCCAGTTTTCCCAGCACAACTTATTATAGAGACTATCTTACCTCCACTGTATATGTTCTTGCCTCCTTTATCATGGATGAGTTGACCATAGGTGCTTGGGTTTGTTTCTGGGCTTCCTAGCCTGTTCCATTGATCTATATTTCTGTTTCTGTGCCAGTACCATACTGTTTTGATAACTGTAGCTTTGCAATATTGTCTGAAGTCAGGGAGCCTGATTCCCCCATTTCTGTTTTTCTTTTTCAATATTGCTTTGGCTATTTGGGGTCTCTTGTGTTTCCATACATATTTTAAAATATTCTGTTCTAGTTCTGTGAAGAATGTCCTTGTTAATTTGATAGAGATTGCATTGAATCTGTAGATTGCCTTGGGGTAGTATAGTCATTTTGAAAATACTGATTCTTCCAGTCCAAGAGCATGGTATATATTTCTATCTGTGTCATTTCTGATTTCTTTCATCAGCATCTTATAGTTTTCAGAGTACAGGTCTTTTGTCTCTTTAGGTAGATTTATCCCTAGGTATTTTATTCTTTTTGGTATGGTGAATGGGATGGTTTCTCTGATTTCTCTTTCTGATCTTTCATTGTCAGTATGTAGAAATGCAATTGATTTCTGTGTATTAATTTTGTATCCTGCCACTTTGCCAAATTCATTAATGAACTCTAACAGTTTTCTGGTAGTATCTTTAGGGTTTTCCAAGTATAGTATCAGGTCATCTGCAAACAGTGATAGTTTTACTTTTCTAATTTGGATTCCTTTTATTTCTGTTTCTTCTCTGATTTCTGTTGCTAGTACTCCCAAAGCTATGTTGAATAGTAGTGGTGAAAGTGGACATCCTTTATCTTGCCTTGTACACATATGAAAACAATCTTCTGCATCTTGTTTTTTTTTCACTTTCATATACTGGAGACATTTCTCTATCAGTCTATACAGGGCTGCTTCAGTTTTTTTTTTTTTTTTTTTAACAAACATACTACATTTAATTATTTAACCAGTCTTTGTTTTTTGTTTTTACACCCACACCTGTGGCAAATGGAAGTTCCTGGACTAGAGGTCAAACTGGAGCTGCAGCTGCTGGCCTGCACCACAGCCACAGCAATACTGGATCTGACTCGCAACCTACAGCTGGAGCTTGCGGCAATGCCAGATCCATAACCCATTGAGCAAGGCCAGGGACTGAAGCCACAATGGGAACTCTTATTTACCCAGTCTTTAATATTGCTAGTCATTGGGATTCTTTCCAAAGTCTGATATTCTCAAAGTCCTGCTGCCAGCATGGCTTCTGTGACACCGAGCTATCTTATTTCTCTATCCTGTATCACTATGCCTCCATTCTCCTTTGGGAATCAACTGCCTCTCCCATCCCATCCCATAGAAATCCCTCAAGGCTCAGAGCTCAGTCTCCTACTGTTCTCTTTGCCTCTCTTCATTCTCCCACTCTATCCTCTTTTTTAATGAAAGAGCAATGAAGAGATCATGTGACTCCCAAATCTCTTTTCATTAGTGAAGTATAATTACCATACATTATTATATTCGTTTTAGATGTTCAATACATTTGATTCAATGTCTATAGACATTCGATTCAATGTCTATATACATTTCAAAATGATCACCACAGTAAGTGTAGCTACTACCCAGTCATGGCTTCCAAATCTTTTGCCTTAGTCTTTCATCAGAGCTCAAGTCTCTTCAGCTGTCTGACGGGCAGTGTCTACTTGAAAATTTGTTCTCTTTTTTTAGTCTCAAACCCCAATATATCTAAAACGGAACTTATTATCTTCCCTTTGCCAAACAGGCTCTGTCCTTGGCCTCCTGCCTCCTACTCAGCTAGCATTGAAATCTCCTCGGAGTCACTGCTTATTCATCCTCTATAGCCAATCAATCACCACGTGCTGTCAGTCCTTCTTCCTTCAAAATAACCCTTCTATCTACTCCCTTCCTTTCAATTCCTGCTACTCCCACCGTCTTCCAAGCCCTTTTTTATTTCTGGATTGCTGGATTCCTGGCTGGCTTCCCTGTCTCTAGGCTCACCCCCTTTTAAATTTATCCTCTAAAGTCTCTTCCCTTGAGAATTTTGATTTCTCTGTCTGTACAATGAAGAAGCAGGACTGATTGGTTGATCTCTGCAGTTCTTTCCAGCTCTGACATTCTAGACAAGCAGACTTCCTAAACAGTGTCTTCCCACCTCCCGCCACTGACACTATTATACTGCCCTCTGTCACTTGGATAGTTGTTCTGGGTCCATGCTCCTAGCCTTGTACAATTCTTTCTTCCCTATTGTTCCTAGAGTCTTTATTTGAAATCAGCTTACAGTTGAAAGGAATCTTAGCGTCCTGTCAAGTTGGCCAGCATTGACCACCACTTATAACACCCTTGAATTTGTTCGACCAGGCTGAGCTTAAACCCTTCCATTGATGGAAAAAAAAAAAAAAAACTCTCTACCACCAGCCAGCCCTTTGCATTGTCAGGTAGCTAGAGTTATAAAAATCTCCTACCACAAGATGACCTCAATTGGTTTGCCTTTATGGTACTCTGTTATTCAAAACTTTCTTCATTTAGATTTAAGTACCAACCCCTCAGGTTTAGCATTCCAAGTTCTCCATAATATGGCTTCTCTACCTTCTCTCCCAGGCTTACATCCTGGATCTTCCTTTGTACTTCATCCAAATTTTAAAAAAAGGCTAACATTCATCGCACACTTACTGGATGCCAGACACTGTTCTAAGTCATTTTAAATGTCTTTTCATATTTAATCCATATGGCAATGTATAAATTCCTATTGTTCTTCCCCATTTTAAAGAGAAGGAAAATGAGGCATATGGAATTGTATTTTATTTTATTTTTGCCTTTTGTCTTTTTTAGGGCCACACCCACACCATATGGAGGTTCCCAGGCAAGGGGTCCACTCGGATCTGCAGCTACTGGCCTACACCACAGCCACAGCAACGCCAGATCTGAGTTGCATCTGCGACCTACACCACAGCTCACGGCAATGCTGGATCCTTAACCTACTGAGCGAGGCCAGGGATCAAACCCGCAACCTCATGTTTGCTAATCAGATTCATCTCTGCTGTGCACGACGGGAACTCTGAGGCATCTAGAATTCTAAATGATTTACCCAGAGTCTCACAGCTAGTAAGCAGTAGAGCTAGGATTTTAATCCAGAAAGGCTGTCTTGAGAGCCTATGTTCATAATCCCTACCATACACAGTAAGCCCCAAATGTGACAACTCACAATTTCCTAAACAATCAGTGCTTTGTTCATCATCTCTCAACACCTTGCCGGTCTTATCTACGTGACTAAGTCCTGCCTATTCTTTGAGACCCAACACAAATTATACTTCCTTCTGGTCCCATTCTACCCTATTTTCCATCCCTCCATTCTTCCATTTTTCCTCCCATCATATCCTTACAGTTTCCTCCACTTCTCTGCTAGAGCTCACTGTGTCCTTTCTAATGAACAGTGTGAACTGGTTTTATATTCTTCATGGAGGTTTATTTGTTCACGTTTCAAGTTTGTATAAATGTTTGCTTTCTGAATCTGGTTTCTTTCTTAGGCTTGAATTTTCATTTCTATCCTTAACCTGTGGTTTGCACATTTGTTCCCAGGTACCATCAGTGACAAGGACAAAAACCAAACAGTTAAAGCATTGTCATTCATAGTGATATTGTGTGCTATATATTGTATGGTAATGTACTTTATGTAGTTATTAATTTTATATTTATAAAATGTAATGTAACACATTTGTTATATATTATAATATTGATTATATGATATTAAGTATTTACTTATTTAAACTGAACATGAATGAGTAACAACCCAAAAATGAAGGAAATTTCTGAGACCCTCTATCCCCAGTATGACGGCCTTAATGTTTGTTACTTCTCATTTTCCTTCTTCCTAGCCCTTACTATTTATTGCTATGCTGTCTACAAATTGATATGAATTTTGCTTTTTTATATCAGTGGATAAATGAATGGAAAGATAGATACTATGCCACTTTCTCTAGATATTGTAAGTTTGTGTGTGTGTGTCTTCAATTTCTTTTTATAACTATTATTTATTATTATTTTTTGACTGCACCCATGGCATACAGAATTTCCTGAGCCAGGAATTGAACCTGTACCACAGCAGAGACCTAGGCTGCTTCAGTGACAATGCCATATCCTTAACCTACTCTGCCGCAAGGGAACTCCTGTGTATTCAATTTCTATCATCAATGTTTTACAGTTTTTGGTACATAGATCTTTTACTTCATTGGATAAATTTGTTCCTAAGTATTTTATTCTTTTTGAGGCTATTATAATAGGATTGCTCTCTTAATTTCTTTTTCAGATAGTTCATTTTTAGTGTATAGAAAAACAAGTACTTTTTATATGTTAATTTTGTATTATGTAGCTTTACCGAATTTGTTTTTCGGTCCTAACATGTTTTTTTGGTAGAATCTTTAGGGATTTCTATATCTATAGGATCAAGTCATCTGAAAACAGAGACAGTTTTCCCTTTTTTTGGCCAACAAGGACTGCTGTATAGCACAGGGAACTCTACCCAATATCCTATGATGGTCAATGTGGGAAAAAATCTGAAAAAGAATGGATGTGTGAACACGTATATCTGAATTACATTGTTGTACAGCAGAAATTATCACAACCTTGTAAATCAACTATACTTCAATAAAACTTTTAGAAATGAAAAAATACAAATAAAAAACCAAAAATACTTTTTCTTGTCCAATTTGGATTCCTTTTATTTCTTTTTCTTGCCTAATTGCTGTGATTAGGACTTCCAGTTCTATGCCAAGTAGAAGTCTTGAGAGTGGGGTACCTTGTCATGTTCCTAATCTTAGAGGATAAGCTTTTAGCTTAATATTTATTACTTGTCGTCTTCCATCTCCCTTATTATTAGCATTTATTGTTATGCTATCTACAGACCGATATGAATTTTTTTATTTTCTACATAGATGGATAGTTACATACTTCACCACTTGAACTTGTGAATTTGTGTGCGTGTGTGTGTGTGAGAGAGAGATAGAGAATGAGAGGGAAAGGGAGAGAGAGAGAGTAAAAATATTCTTTCTTCCATCTTCTCTTTACTGTTTCCTCCCTTCTTTTGGTAGTGATTTTGGTTTCCCATTTGTATTTTGTAAATGATTTCCATCTGAAGTTTCCAAGTTCTCTGGTTGAGTGAGGTATGCTTATCTAGCCTGTTAGACAAGAACATGATATACTACCCAGACAGACAAATTCAACGGATAACACATCCTTCCCTAAAGGATCACAATACTTTGGTAATTCCCTGTGTGTACCAATTTAATTACATTTCAGAAATCAGAAAAATTTAAGTAGTTCCAGTTGCAGTTTTCGAGTTCACTAAGCATTAATGATAAATCACTGATGGGCACTTTAAAAAATCTGTTGATGGATTGGCTGGTATTTTACATAAGTATAAGCCACCTAACCTAAGGGTCTCTAAATTGGTTTTGCAAAGTAAAAATGTGCTCTTGATCTCTCTCTCTCTCTCTGGCCCCATAATATCTTTGTCAACTCCCACACTATACCCCATACACCTTCAAAGGGCCCCCTTTCCTTTTCCCTTTATATATTTCATCAGACTCTTTATGGGAGCATAGACTGGTTGTGATTATTACGGAACCATATGGGAGCCACACGTCTTCTTTTTCTCTTCTTCTACTTTCTTGAATTATGGTTATGTCTTCCTAAATGAATTTTTAAAAAAACAACCAAGACTAGCTTTTAACTATTGAACAACTTATTAGCAAGGAGCTCAGTCTTAATTTCATCATCCAGTAAAGCCAGAGTTAACAACCCCTCCCCCCCTTTTTTGGCCATGACATGCAGTGGCATGATGTGGGACCATGGATTGAATCCAGGCAGCAGTGGTGAAAGGGCTGAGTCCTATCGGCTAGACCACCAGGGAACTCTCACCTCTTCCTTTCTTTTCTTTCAGCTAACACCTGAAATCTGTTCTACAGGAGGGTGATACCTAGTTACTGCAATATATGTTAGTGTGCAGCCTTCATGACCCTTCATTGTTTTGACTACAGTCTTCTGGATTAGAAGTGTCTGGGAGTGGGAGTTCCCGTTGTGGCTCAGTGGTTAACGAATCCGACTAGGAACCATGAGGTTGCGGGTTCGATCCCTGGCCTTGGTCAGTGGGTTAAGGATCCGGCGTTGCCGTGAGCTGTGGTGTAGGTTGCAGACGCGGCTCGGATCCCGCGTTGCTGTGGCTGTGGTGAAGGCCGGCGGCTACAGCTGCGATTAGACCCCTAGCCTGGGAACCTCCATATGCCGCGAGTGCGGCCCTAAAAAAGGCCAAAGACAGAAAAAAAAAAAAAAGAAGTGTCTGGGAGTCACTAGTTTCCTTTTCCAGTGTGAACTGTATATACTGTGTAAAGTCTGGCACAAAATAAGCATACTTATTTTTATTTGGTGGGATAATCAGTCCCTATTTTACAAGCATTTTAACTATTGTGTGAGCAAATTTGACTTGCTTTTATATTTTACATGTTCACTGAAGTATAATTGATTATAATAAGTTGTACATGTATAAATGCATGTATAATTTGATGAGTTTTGACAGTGCCTATGAAACTATCACCATAATAAAGGTAATAAACAGATGCATCACCCCCAAAGGTTTCTCTGCACCCTTTGTAATCCACCTGCACGGTCCCCAGACAGTCACTTTCTTTCACTATAGATTAGTTTGCATTTTCCAGAATTTTGTATCAATAGACTGCCTTCTATTCACTTAGCAAAAATTTTCCTATACTTGTTCATGTTCTTGCATGTATCAACAGTTCATTCCTTTTTATTGCCGAGTAATATTCCATTGCATAGATGTACCACAGTTTGCTTACCCATTCACTTGTTGTTGAACATTTGGATTGTTTCTGGCTATTAATGGGTAGTTTTGGCTATTATGAATAAAACCGCTACAATCATTCATGTATAAGTCTTTGAACATATACTTGTATTTTTCTTAGTTAAATCTACAAGTGGAATGAATGACTGTGTCGTATGGTAGGTTATCTTTATTATTTTAAAAAGCTGCCAAATTATTTTTCACAGTGCCTGCAAATATCTTATACCAACAGCGTAAGAGCATTTCAGTCCATACTAACACTTAATATGGTCATTAGCCATTCTAGTATATATGTATTGGAGATTTTTTTTGGAGATTTAATTTATATTTTCCTAATGATGAGTGATATCAAGCATCTTTTCATGGGCTTATTCACCATATGTATATCTTCTTTAGTGAAGTGTCTGTTTAAATCTTTTGCCCATCTTATTGGTTTTTCTCTTCTGATATTAAGTTGTAAGAATTCTTTATATATTGTATACAGAAGTCCTTTGGTGGGTATATGTAATTTGCAAATATTTGCTCCTAGTATGTGGTTTTCCATTTCTTAAGAGTGTCATTTGCAAAGTAAAAGGTTTTAATTTTGATAAAGTCCAGTTTGCTATTTTTAAAGAATTTATAGTTTCAGCTTTTTGTGTCCTATTTGAGAAGTCTTTGCCTTACCCGTGGTAAACTACAATATCTTTCCCATATTTTCTTTTAGAATTTATATAGCTTTAGCTCTTGCACTTGGGTCTAGGATCCATTTTGGGTTAATTTCTGTAAGTCGTGTGAGGTAATGACTGAGGATTTTTTGTTTGCTTTTTGTTTTCGTTTGTTTTGCATGTGAACATCCAGTTATTCCAGCAGCATTTGTTGAAAAGATTATCCTTCTTCCATTTAATTGCTTTGGTACCTTTGTCAAAAATCAATCGACTCCATACACATGAACACTCTATTATATACCTTTGACTTATATATTTTTCTTTATGCCAAAACCACATTGTTTTGATTAATGTATCTTTAACATGTCTTAAAATCAAGTAGCATAAGCCCTCCAGCTTTGTTCTTTTTCGGAAGTGCTTTTGCCATTCCCAGCTGTTTGAATTTCCATATAAAGTTTAGAATCCACTTGTGGATTTCTACATAAAAAGCCTGCTGGGATTCTGATTTGGATTACACTGTATCTGTAGATCAATTTGGGGAGAATTAACAACTTAACAATACTGATTCTTCCAATCTAGGAACAGAGTATGTCTCTCTCTTTAAGTATTCTTTAATTTATCTTAGCCCATGTTTTGTAGTTTCTGTCTACAGCTCTTGGACATCTTTTTGGTCAGATTTATCCCTAAGTATTTCATATTTCTGATGCTATTGTAAATGGTTTATATTTTAAAATTTCGCTTTCCGATTCTTGATTGCTAGTATATAGAAATGTGATTGATTTATGTACATTGATTTTGTGTCATGTCGTCATACTAATCTCAACTTATCAGTTTTAATAGCCTTTTTGTAGATTCCTTAGAATTTTCTACCTAGCTGATCATATCATCTATAAATAAAGATTATATCCCTTCCTTTCCAATCTGTATCCAAAACTGGTTTTAATCAGCAGGGTGTGAGTTAGATGTATTATGTAACTTCTCTTAAACCTCAGTTTCCTCATCACTAATATGGACATCACAATAGTACCTACTCATAGGATTATTGTGAGGATTAAATGAGATAACAGAGATAATGTTACTGGTACAGGAGCTGACAATATATAGCCCCGAAACATTCATCTTTTGGCCCCTGCTCCTAGTCAACATCCACAGTAAGAAATGTTCTCCAAACATTAATTTCCTTTTTAAATATTTGTCAGCAATGAATTTATCCAAACCTAAAAAAAAATGATTATATTGTCAGGCTGTTCTAAACTTTGGAGATGATATGTCTTCTAAGTGTACTAATTGATGAAGTTGGACTTTGTTTTATTTGTTGTGAATTTACTACTTTTAAGCCTTTTCCTGGACTTTCTCCAGCTTGACCCTATTTTCCCTGAGCTGTGATGACTAGACCTGCACACAATATCCCGGATGAGAGCAAACCGTGAAGAAGGAATTGAGGGCAGGGTGAGGTGAGGGAAGGAAACATCTCATTTTTTTTCTATTCCTGACATGCTTAGACCAATAATTATTTTGGTTAAAACAGAAAATTAGGCTGGTGTCCTCAGTAAACAGTCTACAGTGATTTCCAGATCTCTGCTCCACTCAGAGCTGATAGCTTAGAGTCCATATTCTCAGAGACAGGACCCTATACCACACACACACACACACACACAAAAAAAAAAAAAAAAAAAAAAAAACCTTAAAAAGCATTAATTACCTTTTACTTGTCCCTTTTGAGACTGTGTCTTGAGTATCTGGGCGGCCTCCTGGTCTCTTGGCATACAAGTATAAGTAGCCTGGGTCAGACAAAAGCCGCCTTGGAAGTGACCAACCAGTCCCATTCATTGCACTCCCATCTCTGTCCTTCTAACCAAGAGCACTCACTGGAAATACATGAATATTTATAGAGCTATCTGCCAATTCTCCCTGCCCACCTTTAAGCTGCAGTGGGCTTCAGTTCTATTTACATGACCAGTGTGGAGCAAAGTAAGAATTTTCGTTAAGAAATATGGAGAGCCGGGCATGGTGGCGGGCACCTGTAGTCCCAGCTACTCGGGAGGCCGAAGCTGGAGGATCGCTTGAGCCCAGGAGTTCTGGGCTGCAGTGCGCTATGCCGTTTGGGTGTCCGCACTAAGGTCGGCATCAATACGGTGACCCTCCGGGAGCGGGGGACCACCACGTTGCCTAAGGAGGGGTGAACTGGCCCAGGTCAGAAACAACGAAGCAAGTCGAAACTCCCTTGCTGATTGGAGTTCCCGTCGTGGCGCAGTGGTGAACGAATCCGACTAGGAACCATGAGGTTGTGGGTTCGATCCCTGGCCTTGCTCAGTGGGTTAACGATCCGGCGTTGCCGTGAGCTGTGGTGTAGGTTGCGGACGCGGCTCGGATCCTGCGTTGCTGTGGCTGCGGTGCGGGCCAGTGGCTACAGCACCGACTAGACCCCTAGCCTGGGAACCTCCAAAAAAAAAAAAAAACTCAAAAAAAAACCTCCCTTGCTGATCAGTGGTGGGATCGCGCCTGTGAATAGCCACTGCACTCCAGCCTGGGCAACATAGCGAGACCCCATCTCTAATAAGAAATAAAAAGAAAAAAAAATTTGGAGAAATAAGATGATGATACCACATTGTTCTTTCATGTGAACCTCCTATTATCATGCTAGTCTAAGTTGGAACCTGGAGATGTAGAACGAAGGGAAATTTGCAGCTTAACTTGGTATAGTTTGATGAGCCTGGTGCCAAAGAAGAGACTATATCCTTGTGATTTCAAGTTAACTCGGATAAGTGGAGGGATGGGGCATGGGTAGGGTTAAGGGAAGAAGGATTATGCCCAGGCATGAATTCAACTGGAGACTTTACTGTGGGGAGGATGAGAGGAATCCTAGTAGCCTGGCTATTCAAATGGCCAGGTTATGATTCTATACATACATAGGTAGGCCTCTGTCTGTCTTCTAACTTATTTTCCCTTTAACTGCCTATGCATTCAGTAAACCAGAGTTCAGTCTCTCCTATGTGTAAGGGCTCCCATTTCTGAAACCTAGGTAATTTCCTTCTCTGCCTGCTTTGTTCCTTTCATTTTTATTTTTTATTTTTTTTTTGCTGGGAGGGGCATTGTTTGTTTGTTTTTGTTTGGCTAAGTGAAGTGACTGTTTGAGATGATTATTCAATTCATTTCAAGTGTTGAATTAGAAATGGAGAACATGCATGGTCCCTAATTTTACCCCATCCCACTCCACCCCCCACCAGATTTTTAATTCACATAAAGCAAGCACTCTACAACCCACCTAAATGATCTGTTTCCTTGGGCAAGTTACTACCATTCTTTAGGCCTCGTTTACTCCATGTATAAAGTGAAGAGTTAAACTAAGGACAGTAAGGATCCCATCAACCTTAAGAATTCTGATCCCAACCTTTCTTTTCCCTTTGTGAATGCGATATGGGGATTAAGAAATTATTTCAAATGGTGATGATGATGGTTTATTTTCAGATTCATTTTTTTTAAACTACCCATTTGAATTCTTTACTCTGTTGGAAGTTTTGGCATTTTAGGCAATCAAGCAAAACTCTCATAATATCCAGCTCTGTGTCCTTGAAAAGAGATGAAGTGAGTTCGAGATGAAATAGCTGGATCCGCTTGGTGTCAACACTTATATTAATATTTGTCTCCATAGTCATGGTTTTTGTTATTATGAAACCCTCTGAGGAAAGACTCCTGAGTTGCCCCTAGCCCCTTTGGTGCTTTTCTGCCAACTCCAAAGAGATTCTCCTTTCTTCAGGGTTGTTCGGTCCTGTGTAGAGGTACCAGGCTTGGCAAGGGGAGCCCAGGTTCCCATTTATTCCTTCAGCCTGGGGACCTTATGTGATGCTTAGATGCTATGTGATTTCATTCATGTCCTTTTCATAATGAGTTTCATAATGTCCTTTTCAGATAGGACTCAACTTTGCTTGTTTTTCTAACTCTTTAAATTTGAATTTACTAATTAGACCTTATTACTACTGTCACTGATTCATTTTCAGCTGCAGCATCCTTTGAGGTTGCAATGCAATTTGTTTTCTTCTTCTTCTTCCTCACTTTCTTACCCTTTGCTTGGAATACCGTATTGTCAATTCTAGGCCTCATGATCTCTGCCTACTTATTGGTTGACTTTTAAAAATTATCTTATTCATTTAGTTGACTTAAAGTCTTTCACCTGTATGCACAGAGAATTCAGTGACTGTTTTCTTGCCCTTGGTTTACATGGGGCTGACTCATTACTCATCTGCACACTTCCTTACCCAAGGGATTTATCACCAAACAGTCATACAAAGAGGTCCTCACCCATGTGTCACACACCATCCTGGGAGCTCCACCGCTATAGCTCTGGCCCCTGGGCCTTTTCCCTTCACAAGATGCTGCCACTGCTTGCTATGAGTTTGGAAGACTCCCCAGAGGCCATCGCTTGCCCCATCCCCCTTCCAGTCTTTTCAGCAGGGAGGGAACATTATACTACTTTCCTAGCTTTGGTCCTAATCATAGGCATTATCTCCCTCTGATTTCTCTTAAGAGCAGTGTGTGGTTTGCCTCAAGTAGTGCTAGTGGTGGCGGTGGTGATGGTGATGACTGGGTGAATCCCTAGAGCAGGAAAGAAGAACCAGAGGCAGCAATGTCCAGGACAGGAGTGTTGCAGGCCTGATGTGGGTCTCTCCCCTCTTCTGCCCGTGTGTTCCAGATACTCTTATTCCAGCATAGAGATATCTGTACCTAACTCCTGTCCAGGGACAATTCAGGTAGCTGGGGATATAGACATGTTTCCATTAACCACGTTTTTTTGGCCTGGAATACTAAGGGAGAAATCCCAGAGACCCAGATGATCGCCCTTGGCTTACCCTCCACAAGCTGTTTGCTCCACGTTTAGGTCACTGAGTACAATACTATTTTAATTATTTGTATCAATGAGCTTGTGAGTTCTTGCAAAGCTAAATCCTGCTTTTCCAAATCTGGGTAGCCCATATAGTCAAACTATCAACTTTTACCTTATTCTATTTTATCTCTTAAAACTATCGCCTCTTTCTTTTCTCTATTACGTTTAAAGCCCCTGCTTATACATGTTCGAGAACATGGACTCTGGGGTCCTTCAGGCCTGAATTCAAATTGAGCTGTGTAAAGTCTGACTTCTGTAAAATAAGACTACTATCAATCTCATTGAAGAATTGTGAGAACTCAGGACAACTATCCATGCTCAATTCCCAACATACAGTCCATCACGGAAACAATTGTGTAGTCTGATTATTTTGAAACAAATTTTGAAACGGTTATCCTAACTCTCTTCTAAGGCAACATTTATAATACTTAAAATGTATATATTGGTAACAGTGGCAGATTCTGTTTGAGTTTCCCATTGCTTCACTCATTTAATTCTCGCAACTATCTTTTGAATATCTATTAGTATCTCCATTTCACAGATGAGCAAATTGAAGCACATAGAGGTTAAGTAAGGTGCACGAGGTCCCTCATCTGGAAAGTAGTGGAGACAGCTTTATGATCTCAGGCTGGCAATTCCAGATCCCATGTTGTTAACCACTGTATCGTAGTAAATAAATTTGATCATGATTATTTTTAAATATGGCCTTTAAAACTCTTTCTAGTTGATGGTCAGTTCCAGAGGGCCTCCTGGATGATAGAAGTTGAGACAAAGAAAGAGAAAAATAAAAGTTACTACTTTTTAAATAGTCTTACCATCCAAGAAAGGAGATGGACAAATACACGAGACAGGCATAAGGACAGCTTGGAAAGAGTAAATAAAACTGTCAGTTAATTACAGCTGTCAACACTTTGCTTTACCTTGATAGCTTTAGGGCCCTCCTAGGCCAGTGCATCTCAAACATACGAATACGAATCGCCTGGGGAATACTCCCCAGATGTATGTGCGGGGCACTGCAAGCAGTGGCTTGATGTGGGATCTCAGTTCCCAGACCAGGGATTGAACCTGGGCCACAGCAGTGCAAGCACCAAGTCGAGACCTAACTACTAGACCAGCACAAAACCCCCAGGAATAGTCTTAAATGCAGGCCTTGATTCAGTAGGTCTGGCTGCAACCAGAGATTCTGCTTTCCTAAAAAATTCCCAGGTGAGGCTGGTGATGCTGATCCAGAGACCACACTTTGAGTAGAAGCATGATATAATGAGGGTCTACTACATAATACAATGCTTTTTTTTTATTTTTAAAGTTTTATTGAAGTATAGTTGATTTACAGTGTTGTGATAATTTCTGCTATATAACAGAGTGATTCAGTTATACATGTACACACATCCATTGCCGTTCAGATTCTTTTCTCATATAGATTATCACAGAAAATTTGGCAAAGTTCCTTGTGCTATACAGCAGTCCCCATTGGCCAGTCATTCCACATACATCAGTGTGCATATGCCAATCTCAAACCCCGAGTCCACCCCCCCCACTCGTTCACTTTGGTAACCGTAAGCCTTTCAAAATCTATGAGTCTGCTTCTATTCTGCAAATAAGTTCATTTGTATCATTTTTTAAAGATTCCACATATAAGTGATATCATATGATGTTTGTCTTTCACGGTCTAACTTCACTTAGTCTTTTTGTGTTTTTTAGGGCCACACTCATGGCATATGGAGGTTCCCAGGCTAGGGGTCAAACTGGAGCTATAGCCGCCAGCCTACGCCACAGCCACAGCAACATAGGATCCGAGCCGCGTCTGTGACCTACACCACAGCTCATGGCAACACCAGATCCTTAACCCACTGAGCAAGGCCAGGGATCGAACCCACAATCTCATGGTTCCTAGTCAGATTCGTTAACCACTGAGCCACGACAGGAACTCCTGTCTAACCTCACTTCGTATGAGAATCTCTAGGTCCATCCATGTTGCTGCAAATGGCATTATTTTATTCTTTTTTATGGCTAAGTAATATGATGCTTTCTAACTAAGCAAGGATTTGATGAAGACTTTTAAGTTGACTGTATGGGGACAAGGATGGTGGTTGGAGACTGTATAGAAGAACTGATTTAAAAATTGATGTGATATTAAGAGTACTTGGGAGTCTGAGCAGAGGATTAATATGATCATAAAGGTGATTCTTGGAAGTTCCCGTTGTGGCTCAGCGGGTTATGAACCCAGCTAGTATCCTTGAGGATGCGAGTTCGATCCCTGGCCTTGCTTAGTGGATTAAGAATCCGGGGTTGCTGTGAGCTGTGACATAGGTTGCAGATGCGGCTTGGATCCAGTGTTGCTGTGGCTGTGGCATAAGCCAGCAGCTGAAGCTTGAATTTGACCCCTAGCCTGGGGGAACTTCCATGTGCTGCAGGTGTGGTGATTCTTGGTGCTTTGTGGACAGCGAGTAGAGGGGCCAGAGACTGGAGGAGATTCAGCTCAGAGACTGATGGGGAAATTCAGGCAGTAGAGGATAAAGGCATGAAGTGTGATTATGGCAGTTGAAATGGGCAGAGAGAGACAGAGATTGGCCCCAAGAGAGACTGGCTCCCAGAGAAGCCAGTTTGCACAATTCAGCACACTTATTATCTCCTCAATAACAGCTCAGAATTGAATAGTACTCTAATGTTTGAAAAAGCACTTCCACATCCATTATCTCTTTTCATCAGCACAGTAACTGTGGGAAATTAGTAGCTACCTTCACCCCTATTTTACAACTGAAACTGAGATAATGTAGCAGCAACTTAAACCATGTCTAAGAAAATGCAACACTAATTGCAAGATAAAAGACATTGTGGAAAGGGTCACCATTATTCATCTTGTTTTTATGAATTGATTTGTTTCTCATTAAGAGTAATATATTTTGATTATAAAAGTAATATATATATATGAGATCATATTACATGGCTATATTGTCTGTATCCTCCTCTGATTCTTCTACTTATTATAGCTCTTTTCCCTTTTCATTAGAAATTTTTTTAAAACTTAATTTTAGACTACTGCATAATAAAAGCCCCATATGGATGCATTATAATTTAATTTACTACTTCCATGTAATTGGCCATTTAGGTTTCCTTTTTTTTTTTTTTTTTTTTGCTATATAAATAACATCGTGGGGAACATCTTTGTATGTACATCTTGGTCTAGACATCTGATAATTTACTTAAAGATGTATCAACTCTTTAAGAAGTCTTCTACTGATTTACAACTGGTGGATTTAATGTTTCATAAAAGATTGAGTCAGCCTAGGGCTTGAGAGTCTATCCAAGCATTTCTCCTTGTCTCAGATTACATAGTGAACTCTTTTTGGGCTGCCAGGTTCAGGAAGTCTTGGCTTGGAAAATTCTGCTGCATTCTTGTATCATCATTGAGCTTGGGTCTCCTCATGATGGCCTATGAGCAACAGGTATGACCATCTACTGGGCTCTGAGCTGGTGTTGGGGTGAGACAGTGGGGAGAAACAGAAGTGAAGGCCTAGTTCCTGCCTGCAAGGGGCTTATCAGCTCTTTGGGGACAGACATATGTGAGATAATTAAGGAACAGATCAAATCAAAATACCAGTTAATATAGCTTGAAAATCTGTAGAGAAAAGCAGATATGTTAATACAGCTATGGGTGATTTTGTCTCCTTCTTTTTGCTAATCTCTGTTTTATGTGTACCTATGTGGAAGAGTTAGGAAGGCAGTTTCTATGGATCTGGAAGCTGAGTTGAACTGAAATTCCCTGTTATTTCTTGTGACCTTGGACAAGTTATTGAACCTCTCCAAGCCTAAGTGTTCAGCAGGATGTGTTGAAAGAGCACAAGTAGTAGAGCCACAGATATGTGGGTTCAAAGCCCAGGAGTTCTCCTTCCTAGCTGGGTACCCCTAAGTAATTTCTATGAAGTAACTCCCTGTGTCTCAGTTTCCTCATCTGTCAGATGGCAATTGTTCTTAAGTCACAGGACTGCTGTAAGAAGAAATAAATTGAATAATAATGATTGCGTTTGGTCCATGGTTCAGTGCAAATTGCTTTCTTTTCTTTTCTCTCTGGAATTTCTGCCCGGCTCTTGCCACAACACTCCTGCCACCTCTTTTCCTAGCCTGGACTAGGCACTGCTTCCCTCACATCACACACCTTGACAAGACCTTGGCTCCTAACAATATTTCCTTTTACTTGTCACCCAAGTCACGTGTCAGTGTCATAACCTAAGTGCGTAAAAATGTCCCTTTTATGCTATGCAGAATTTTGCTTCCCAGACTCTGTTTCTTCAACCTCCCTTTTACTGTCCCTAGCTGGCATGCCATTTATTTCTCTTTATTTGCTTCAGAGTTGCCCCACCTCCAGGTCAGTTGAGGTGGGGGTTGGGGGGGTTCCCATTATTAAAGCCAGACATTTTTTCTGGCTTTGGAATCCTTGCCCTGGCACTGTTCCTAAAAACTGAACTGTCTGCTGGTTAACACCACACGTCCCTCCCCCAGCTCCACTCTGTATTCACACCTAGAATTCTTTTCTCCTGAGTATGATCTTTAATCCAAACTAGGCCTGCCTATGGTCTGGCTTACTTGGTGATGTTTTTTTTTTTTCTTTTTTGGTGCATCTAGTCCAATAGACATATAAGCTGTCATAGAAAGAACCCCACTGACTCTCCTACTCAAAGCCCAGTATCAGCCATTCCTAAGGAATTAGGCTGCTAGTGAAGGCAGTTGACACCAGATAGCCCTAAAACTATTCCAGGCCAAAACTGGTATTTTCTCTGCTCTCAGGGTCTAGCAATTTTGGGATCCCAACCAAGAACTTGGAGCAGGTCCAAAGCTGCAGTTTCTGGAGGGCATTGGCACTGCTTCTTCACAGGTAGAAGTACTGGGAAGCAAGGGAGGGAAAAGAAAAAGATCGTTCACAGAGGGAGGGTGATTTAAGATGTGAGGGTCAATTTGAGAAATGGTTATGTGACAAAATACATTTGGCCAAAATGGTGTTGAAGAGATCAGTCTTTGTGGGTTTTTTCAATGGTCCCTTGTATAATATATACGTAAAATCTAGGGCCAACCAATAGTTTGCCTCCTGACAAGTTAGCTTGTTTCCTTTTTATCAGATCAAAGTTTTGGAATCTATAGTGTTTGCCTTGATGCCTTGGCTGCTAGGAAGCTCAGAGAAAAGTTGAGTGTTCAACCGAAGCATATATCAACAAAAGGTTTTCTTCTTTTAATTTATTTTTTTATTTTTTATAAATAAAATCATCTCCCCTCCTCTGCTTTTTTAAGCCTCTTTTAATTTTATGATCCTGTGATATATGAATTTTTATTGTAAGGTACTTAAAATCTTTTTGGATATAAGTAGGGCATCTGGGGGGTGGGGATTGTCATCCTTGATTTTTTTTTGTTGTTGTTGCTATCCTGGGAAGTAGGCAAAGGTATAACAGAAACTCCTCAGTCTTCCTTGGACGGGACAACAGATCTTATGGGGAGAAGCACCCCTGCAAGCTTAGCTTTGGGGGGAGAGGAAGCTGTGCATGCATGATCTTTGGCATTTTGCTTTGCAGTTCTATTCTCCAGCTCCAGGCTGATCTTTTCTGAAATTAGATTCAGATGGTTTAGGTGAAAAATAACACTTTTTAGACATTTCGATGAATGCCGTCGCAACCTGGCACCATTCTGAGACACTAGGGAAGCTGAGGTGTCTTCTCCAATGTGAACTTTGTAACATGCAGGCTGGGACCTGGGATCCCAGCTTCCTATATCACCTCCACGAATGTGGTTGCCAGTCCTCAGTTTGGGAATTGAAGTCCACGAGTGATCTTCAGTTGGATCCTTCAGCACCCTGGAGGCCTCCACCAGAAAAGGAGGCTTGTTCTGTAGACTTGGCTTTCTGATCTGTATTCTTCCTCACATGACAGACAACCTCAGTGGACAGGTGTCACCACCAACGGGTTAATTTTCCTAAAGCCCAACTTTGAGAGTATCACTTTTCTTCTCACCACTCTTCCTCGGATCTGCCTCATGCTCATCCCTTCTGATCCATCTTGCTTATTGTGCCCTGGCCATTGCTTTGAGCTAAAAGATAATTTATTTATCAGAAAGGAAGTACCTCTCATGAAGCTATGCAAGAAGCTTTGGTGTCAGTCAGACCTGGGTTTAAACATTGGCTTCCTCACACTGGAAGCAGTGGGGTCTGACCCCTTCCAAACTCCATTTACTCACCTGTAAAATGAGGTCGGGGTACTTACCTGATAGGGTTATTATGAAGCTTAGTATATTAAGACAAGCTCTAGCATTTATTGGGCATATATTCTCCATATCATCTTTATTATGTCATGCACCCTTTAAGTCAGACACTAAAAGTAGCAGACAAGACAAATATCATGAATTCTTGGAAATTCCTCCTGAAAATCCCTTGTATTGCAAGAAAGCACTACATCTATGTATAGAACCTTAGAAAGTAATTTCTTTAAGTTTGTGAGCCTCCGATCTGGACTAAAGAAGGGAAGAGGATGCTTACTCCTTTACTGGCTTTGAAGAAACAAGCTGCCATGAATATGAGTTACCTATGAAGGAGGCCATCTGGCAACCAAATGATGGCAGTCTCTAACTGATGACCAGCAGGAGTGCAACAGCCTACAAGGAACTGGATCCTGTCAACAGTCACGTGAGCTTGGAAACAGAGCCTTTCCCAGTTGAGCCTCAGATGTGACCCTATCCCTGACCAACACCTTGATTAAAGCCTTACAAACAACCCAGCTAAGCCATGCCTGAACTCTTACCCACAGAAACTGAGAGATAATAAATATGTGTTGTGTTAGGCCGGCAGGAAAAAAAGGAACAAATGGAAGGTGTTTATGCAGTTGTGTGGATATCAAACCATTTCACCTCTAAAATGACCATCACCTTTCTAGTGGTGAGTAGGGGAATCTACGGAGAATTCTAGATGTTTCGTTTGTTGGATGTGTTCCATTTTGTTTTTATATTAAACCTTAATCCCAGTTAATAAAATTTTGGTTGTGAAAATTTATGTTGTATGAAAAGCACTTAGCCCAGTTTCTGCCACTACGAGGAAGGACTTAATAAAATGTTAGCTGCTGTTGTCCTTAGTAGTAGTAATAATAGTAGTATTAGAAAGATATGCGACAGTACCCAACACAGGGCCTGGTACATAGTCATTGCTCAGTAATGTTGGCTGGTTTGGGGTAATTGCATCTGTATATTTACTATTAAGTTGTAGTAAAGAAGAATTTGACCACCTGCTTCCTGTCTTTACAAATTTTCTGCTGTGGCCTTTGGCCATTGGTCACATTTCATCATGAAATTTGTTCTCAAGTAATTCTGAAGGCTGGGGATGAAATCTGCCTTATTCATCTTTGCACCTCCACAGTTCCTGGTACATGATAGGTACTCAGTGAAGGAATATATGGATGGAGGAAGCAAAGGTTTGCATCAAGTAAGGACTCTCCTTGCCTTTGTAAGACTTTTTAGGGATGAGACTTCAGCTTGGTCTGTTGCTGTCTCTCCCAGACTTTTGCACCAGGGCTTGATGGTTCTGTATATTCTTGGAACCTTGCTCTGAGCTGAAAACAGTTATACTCTTAATGGGGTCTCTCTGGCATAAATACTCAAAAATATAAAATCTGGCTTTTTTGCATTGAGCACTTCAAGGGAGAAATGGCCCTTGATAGAGCAGAAAAGAAGAGCATAGGATTTAGAGTCAAGAGAAACCTTAGTTCGCATCCTAGTTTTGTCATCTAGGTATGTGACCCTGGGAAGTCCTTTAAACTCTCTGAGCTTTAGTTTTCATTCCTCATCTGTAAAATGCGAGACAGTATTACATACCTCTTGAGGTTGTTATGAGGATTAAAATACGATGTGTGTTTGAAGCTGTGGTACATAATAATTGCTCAGTAAATGGTAGCTACTATTGTTGTTGCGTAACATACCCCCTCTCCTGTTCAAAATTTGCATACCTTCAAAAGTAATACTGTTTGTTGTTTTAATATTAACTTAGAAGATGCCTAAACTTTTTTTTTTTTTTTTTGCATTTTTAGGGCCGCACGCATGGCATACGGAGGTTCCCAGGCTAGGGGTCGAATCGGAGCTACAGCTGCCAGCCACAGCCACAGCCACAGCCACAGCCACGTCAGATCCGAGCTGCGTCTGCAACCTACACCACAGCCCACGGCAACGCCGGATCGTTAACCCACTGAGCAAGGCCAGGGATCAAACCCGCAACCTCATGGTTCCTTGTCAGATTCCTTAACCGCTGCGCCACTACAGGAACGCCCAGATACATAAACTTTTTTTTTTTTTGGTCTTTTTGCCTTTATCTAGAGCCTCACCCACGGCATATGGAGGTTCTCGGGCTAAGGGTCTAACAGGAGCTGTAGCCGCCGGCCTTCGCCACAGCCACAGCAAAGCAGGATCCGAGCCGCATCTGCGACCTAAACCACAGCTCACGGCAACGCCGGATCCTTAACCCACTGAGCGAGGCCAGGGATCAAACCCGCAACCTCATGGTTCTTAGTCGGATTCATTAACCACTGAGCCACAAAGGGAACTCCCAGATACATAAACTTTTAAAGAAGAAAATGAAAGTTACTTTCATTCCTACCACCTAGAGATAACCAGCATTGATAATTAGATGTATGGATATCTCGCACTTAATTTTTCTGTTTACATACATGCATATATTAAAAACGATTACTGTCATGGCTCAGCAGAAACGAATTTGACTAGTATCCATGAGGACGCAGGTTCAATCCCTGGCCTCATTCAGTGGGTTAAGGATCTGGCGTTGCTCTGAGCTGTGGTGTAGGTTGCAGATGAGGCTCGGATCTGGCATTGCTGTGGCTGTGGTGTAGGCAGGCATCTGCAGCTCCGATTTGACCCCTAGCCTGGGAACCTTCATATGCCATGGGTGTGGCCCTAAAAAAAAAGCCAAAAAATGATGTCTTAGAATATGTATTGTTTTGTAGCTCACTTCTTAAAATTGAAAAACAAATTTGCTGAAGTACAGTTGATTTACAATGTTGTGTTAATTTTTGCTTTAGAGCAAAGTGATTCAGATATAAATATATATATATATTCTTTTTTATATTGTTTTTGTGTTATGGTTTATCACAGAATATTGAATATAGATCCCTGCGCTATACACTAGGACCTTGTTTGTCCATCCTGTATATGCATGTGCTAATCCCAAACTCCCAATCCTTCCCTCCCCAACCCCCTCCCCCTTGGCAACCACAAGCCTGTTCTCTGTGTCTCTGAGTCTGTTTTGTAAATATGTTCATTTGTGTCATATTTTAGATTCCACGTGTAAATGATATCATATGGTATGTCTTTCTCTTTCTCGCTTTGCTTAGTATAATAATCTGTAGGTCCATCCAAGTTGCTGCAAACGGCATTATTTCATTCCTTTTTATGACTGAGTAATATTCCATTGTGTAGACACACACACACACACATACACACACACCCCACATCTTCTTTATCCATTCATCTGTTGGTGGACATTTAGGTTGCTTCCATGTTTTGACTATTGTAAACAGTGCTGCTGTGCAGGTATATTTTCAAATTAGAGTTTTCATATTTTCTGGATATATGCCCAGGAGGAAGATTGCTGGATCATGTTGTAGCCCACTTTTGTATACCTAACAATATGTTGCAGAAAACTATTCAAATCTACATAATAATTTTAATGGTTCTATAGTATCACACCTTATGCCTATGTGAATACTTTGAATATTTTAACCAGAACCACATTAATTCACTTCTGATATTTTGCTGTTATAAACAGTACTGCAGTGGCCATGTGCACATACATCTTTACACACTTGTCTAATTATTTTATTAAGATGTATTCATAACTGGGACTCTGGGGTTAATAGATGCAAACTCTTTTCTTTGGAATGGATAAGCAATGAGATCCTGCTGTATAGCACCGGGAACTATATATAGTCACTTATGATGGAGCATGATGGAGGATAATGTGAGAAAAAGAATATATCTATGTATGTGTGACTGGGTCACTTTGCTGTACAGTAGACAATTGACAGAACAGACCAATTATAATGGAAAAAATAAAAATCACTTAAAAATATGTGTTGAGTTGTCAAGACCCCCAAATAAAGAAAGGAAAAAAAAGTTTATACAATGCAAAAGAAGATATATTCATAGAAGAAGCAGAATTGCGAGGTCACATGGAATACACTTTAAATATCATCCCCCTCATTAACTACAGCACATAGTGGATTAATTTGTATTAAATGGGATAATGAATTGGAAGAAGCTTTGTAAACTGTCAAGTGCTTTATATATAAGTATGAGTTATTGCATTGCATTTGTTAATTTTGCAGACATGGAAGACTGAACTTAAGGACTAGAAGAGTGGAGAAGACTTGATTTCTCCCTGATTCCCATGAAACACACCTATAGGAACCTGCATGCATAAGTGGGTGATTACTGTTCATCCTAAAGGATCTATATCTATCTCCCTCCCTCCAACTCCAAAGACAAAGAAAGACTCTTAATTGCTTTCAAATAATGACTCTTCCAGCCATACATTCAAACCTAGTTCTTTGCCAACCTTTAATTCTAGGAAAGCACTGGAATAAAGAAGGTCTCATAAGCTGCTTTTGCCCTGAGTTGTCCTGCTACATCTTTTTTTTTTTTTTTTTTTTTGCGTTTGTTTTTAGGGCCACGCCTGCAGCATATGGAGGTTCCCAGGCTAGGGGTCGGATAGGACCTACAGCTGCTGGCCTACACCACAGCCAGAGCAATGCAGGATCCAAGCCGCGTCTGCAACCTACACCACAGCTCACAGCAACACTGGATCCTTAACCACTGAGCAGGGCCAGGGATTGAACCCGTGTCCTCATGGATACTAGTTGGGTTCATTAACCACTGAGCCACAATGGGGACCTCCAAGTTCTGCTACACTCTTGAAAACCAAGCTTTAATGCCTGGTGATTTTATTTGTGTGTCTAGGAGTGGGGGCGGGGGGTGTTAGGGGTGTCGGGGAGAAATACTTTTTTAAAGGCAATATTGATACAAAAAAGAATGAAATAACATCATTTGTAGCAATACGGATGGACCTAGAGATTATCATACTAGGTGAAGTAAATCAGACAGAAACAGATATATCATACGATATCACTTATATGTGGAATCTAAAAAAATGATGTAAATGAGCTTATTTACAAAACAGAAACAGACTCACAGACTTTGAAAAGAAACTTATGGTTACCAAAGAGGTGGCAGGAGGAGAGGAGAGATAAATTAGGAGTTTAGTATTAACATATACACATTGCTCTAAATACGATAGGTAACAAAGACCTACTGTATAGCACAGGGAATTATATTCAACATCTTATAATGACCTATAATAGAAAAGCAGCTGAAAAATATGTATACATATATTCAGGTGTATACACACATACACACACCTAGTGCACTTGAAACTAACACAACATTGTCAATTAACTATACTTCAGTTTTTAAAACCGATTTTAAAAAAGGCCAGGCCGGTTGGTCAGTGCCCAGTTTAAGGATCCCTTGGTCACACCTTCAGTGTAGAGACTCAACTTTCCAGCGAGCCTGACATTCCACAGAGCTCAGCCCAGCCTAGATACACTACCTCACCCACCCACTCCTCTGGCTTCCTGTTTTCCTAGCAGCCAGAGTGCCTCTTGAGTGTAACTTTATTGTAAGCATTGTTGAGTAGGGGGAAGTGTGTGTTGAGAAGTCTTGAATCTGGATCTCCTCATCTAACAACCTGAATTTTCTTTGACTTCAAAGGCTGGGCGTACATCCAGGAATGATGCTCTTGGCCCCTGCTAGAAGGTGGGGCCAGGTGTGGGAATGCAAACAGACTGTGGGGGCCTGTAAGAGGGTAGAAGGCAGCAGGAGGATATGTGACCATGGAGGGGAGCAGATGCCTGTGTGCTTGGCCAGACTCCACCTTATAAAGGGTGCTTCTTGCAGGAATGTTTTCAGTGATGCCTGTCAGAGATCTTGGGCTCTTTGAACCTCGAAGTCTGAATTGGGTGATGTTTGCCATGAGCAGTGATGAGTATGGAAATGATTTATTCTGGGACCCTGACTATATTACTGTGAAATCAGTGGCGTACTGATGGGGCCTATTGATCCTCAAACTGTTTTCCCGAGTTCTCTCTGCAAATCCATCCCCTCCAATCCCAGCAAATCAGTTGTCACTGTCGGCTACGTGTACGCTGCTGTCTTGAAAAGCAGGGCCCTGTGGGTATTTTGGACCCTTTTGTCCTTTCTACCCAGGTCTCCAGCTCACTGTGAACTTTCAGCACCCCTCCACAATCTGTTTACTTTCTCTTCTGACTCTGTAAGCAAACCTGTGTACATACCTTTTTGTGTGTTTGCATGCATTTCTGGGTATGCATGCTTGGCTCCCTGAGGCTGTCTGTAAGTCTGCGTGGATGTGGGTGAGCCTTCTTGTGATGAAAGGAATCTCACCTGAGTGCATCTCCGTCGGGAGCCTTGATTTTGCGTGCAGTGGAGGCAGGAGGCAGGCAGGAGAGGTATTGCATTGGAGGCGAGTGACTGGCCCTTCTTTTGGACAAGCAGGCTTGAGCCCTTAGTTGGATTCTGTGGAGTCTGGAGAACAGAGAACTTATCTCCCGTTGTTGGGGAGAAGATGGAAGATCACACTGACCCTGGAAGAGACTGTCTTCATCTTTTTCTAGAGCTCGGGGGGGTAGACTCAGATGATTGATGTGGGGTCTAGAGTCCAAAGGCCTCTTCTGTTCAGAAAAATGTGGGCTTTGAGATGTGCAGGTGGGCTTAAGAAAAGTGGAAGTTTTGAATGGTTCTTCTGTTCTTCCATCCCCCTCCAGACCCGGCCCTTTGAAGGTAGAGATTTCCTTATTTTTGCATTTCTTCTCTGGGTCTTGTACAACATAGACAGTTAATCAATAGTGAATGGATTATTAAGGCAGAAGGATAGACTACTAGGCTTACTGAGACTGTCGATGGCCCTACAGAGGCCCACATAACTCCCCAGGAAGGAAGGCTTGAGCCCGGGAGGTCTTGTTTCCAGAGCTGGCCTTAGACAAGGGTCCCGCCCTCCCCACTTATGAAGTAATTGGCAGAATGGCTAGAACAAGTGAATGATTGTGCCATAATTAGTTTATGACCTGAGGGCATGCCAGTTTGTAGCCCTGCCAGTCTGCTAGCTGCCACCAGCACATATATGCCTCATAAAAGTGCAAGTGACAAAGCTGTGGTACTATTCCCTGGGCCTGCTGAGCCTAATGACTCAAGCCTATGAACTGAGAGTAAGTGAGCTAGTATGTTAACATTTCCTGAACACTGACCTTTTATATTTTCATTTTATGCAAAAGTAACCTTTATTTCTTACAGTTGTTAATCCTTGCTTTGAGTTAATTGTAAAATTCCTCCCTCTCTCTGTCCCTTCTCTCCCCCTCCCTCCCTGTCCCCTTCCCTCCCTTTCTTCTTTCCTTCCTCTGTCTTTGTTTTGGAAGGGGGAGCATAGCAGAGGCAGGACAGGACAGAGGCGGGACAAAGCATCTGGCCTATTGTGTGACGATTAATTGAAATTTTCTTCTGATGCACCTAGGAAATGGCTCAGTCAATATCTCCTGCAAGTCTCACCTCCCCCCGCCCCCCATGCCCAGCCCCGCCCCAGCCTCCTGCTGGTATGACTGTTGTCTAAATATTCTCTTCCAGTGCCCTAAGAGTTCAAGAAACCCAGCTTTGGTAGTGAGAAATCTGCCAGCTTGCCAGTCTAACTCATATGTACCAGTGTCAGTGCTGGACATCGGCAGATCTGGATTCTGAAAGTGGGTTTTAATCCTGCGGCTCCGCATGAGCTCTTCTTTCCTTTCCTGCCCAGCAACCCACATTGCATTTTTATTTCAGATGCTCAACATATGGGAATCTCTGGATCCATTAAAGCTGAATGAAGAGTGTACACAGTATCTGTTGCTGGCCAAAGCACTAAGCAGTTCATGTTCATACATAGGTTGAGAAAAAGATTTACATAATCACTAATACTGCTTTTACATATAAGAAATAAAGCAATTTGCAGAATGATCAAAGTTAGGAAATGGCTCTCATTCAGGGATTCCTTTCAGAGCTATTAGGGATGATTGTTTCTTAAAAAAAAAAAAAAAAAAAAAAGGGGGCTGATTGTTTCTATCACACAAGCAGAATTAATCCCCTGGTCCCACCCAGGGAACAAACAGACCCAGGGTGGGAAATACTTCACTTTTTTTTTTTAATCTCTTGTCATTTCAGCCAAGTTTTCACAGCTTAAACTTCTTCTGTGTGTTTTGTTTTGTTGGTTATACTGGTCAAAATGAAAGTATCATACTTTTTTAATATTGCCAACAATTATTTTTTTCCACCTCAAATGTTCTTATTTCTATTTATTTTAAGTTGCCTTTAATGGGTCTACTCACTTCTTTGGTAGGACTGGTATCTAGATCTTTCACAAAAAGGCTCTAACATGTTTATGTTAGGGTCTCTATTTGGTCCCTGCTTTGATTTCAGATCTGAAGGCTAATCATAGATGGCCTTAAATAAAACCTATAACTCACAGAGAACTGACATTTTGTTTTTATAAATTAGTTTGAGCTTGGGTCCTTGATGGGAAGTGTTTGTGACTGGGTCTTTGATGAGAAATGTAAGACTGTAATTTTCATGTTTGTGAAATTCAAGCACATTACCTATTACTTCAAAGCAGTAGTAAGCTGTAATAAGCCAAAGAAACCTAAGTTTAAATAAATGTATTTTAGTTGATAATAGGTACATGAACATGATTCTAATAAATAAATTTGCTTTACTTGTCCCCAAGTTTCTCGTTAATCATAACATGGCCACATGTATTCTCAAGACTTATAATTTATAGAGTTTAAGGCTATCTTTCCAGATCAGAGGTGTTTCCATATGAAAATATCTCTAGTATGAACTGCAAGTTTTATTCAAAAACATTAGTGTTCATGAAATGCAGTTTTACTAAAGGCCTGTAATTAAGGCAAAACCATTTGCAGTAATGCCTCACTTATCCTGAAGCTCAGAACATAGCCTGGACCCCAGTAAAAAGTTAAAAAAAAAAAAAAAAAAGAGGAAGAAGGCTTTGCGATCTTGAAACAGCTGTCACAAAGCGCATGGTACAGGGGAAGAGGCCCTCAATGCCTTGCCCCACAGAAACCCACTGATCCTGAATTTAATGGAAACCTGTCATTCCCTCAGTTATAGCAGAACACAAGCCATAAATTAGAATTGGGCGGTAGCAGGCGGCATAGGTTTCAGGAGGTAGTTTACGCTAGAAATAGACACAGTGACAGTTGAGTGAATACCTAATGACCAAGATGGAGAGATCACAAAAAGAAAGATCTGACAATATGGAATAGGTAGAGAGCTTTCCACACAAAAATATAAGATGATGGTCTTCTGTAGCCTTGATATGCCAGATATGCTGAGCCATCCTATTGTTATTGGGGATTTAAGGTATTTAAACATTTTCACTCTTATAAAAATGATGCAGTGAATCGTTTTTGTGCAAACTGAATTTCTTCCATTCAGAGTTACTGCTTTCTCATATCTTACTAAATGTATAATAACCAGGTCAAAAGATATGAGCTGTTTTATCGCTGTTGCATGTTGCCAGATTGTACTCCCAAAAGATTAAGCCGTGCAAGTATACTTATTTTCTTACTGCCTGCAGCCCTGAATATTAAAGTATTTTTTTTGCTAGTTTAATAGGTATGTAAGCATTTGTTTTAATTTTATTTATTTAATGAAGCTTTACATTTCTTAATGTCATAATTTGCCATCTGTTTCCTTATTTTCTTTGAACACCTATCAAGTAAAATCTATTGACCTTCTATATTTTGATCCATTCCTTATATGTTGGATAGTTCAACTTTATCATTTATATTTGTCACATATTTTTCCAATTTTGTTGCTTTCATTTTTATGTGTGCTTTATTATATTTCACTATGCAAAAGTGTTCTTTTTCACATTATGTATTCAGATCCATCCACCCTGTCTCTGATGTTTCTTTCATTTTTCAATACCCAGAAATTTACCACTCCTCCACAGCTGGGACAAATATGTGATTCTGTCCTCCCACTCCCCCAGGGTGTTTTTTCTTTTTTTGTGTTTAATTCTTGGACCCATCTGGAATTTATTGAAGTGTATGGTATGAGGTATGGATCTAAAGTAAAGTCTCCATACTGATATCCAAATGTTTTAGCAATTCAATTTGGCAAGTATTTCTTGAACTCCTCCTATGTGCTAAACATTGTGCTAAGTACCACAAGAAAGGTTTTTTAAAATGAAGCAAAGTGCGTGCTCTCCAAGTGTGTGATCCTTTGTCTGTGTCTGTCTGTCTGTCTCTTGCTCTCCCTCTTTCTCTAAGGAGTGGAAGAGTGGCAGTGGCAGTAATAGCTAGATATTTAAATAATTATAACAGAGCAACAAGGAAGCCTATGATATAGGTATTATTAGAGAGGTTAAAAGCAAGAAGCTGTGTAAACTTAAAGGAGTGAGAGATTTCTCCTGAGACAAGGAAAGGCCTCCAGGTAGAGGTGACATTTAAGAAGGGTTCAGATGGCAGGATTTCACTCATTAAAAAAGCACATACTGAATATTCTGCTACACCTTGCGCTGGGTGCTAGGGACAGAGATGAACACGGCGTGATCCCTGACCTCAAGGAACTCTCAGACTAGCAAGAGAGGGTGTGGACAAAGGAAGCATACTAGGAAGAGGTGGTAGATAGGGAAACGGATGTGGTTGGAGAAAGTTACAAGGTGGGGGAATAGTGGAGACTGAGACTGGAAAGGAAGGTTGGGGCTTCAAGTGTCAAGAGGAGGCTTTGATTCTTCCTTGCTTTTGGCATGGAAAAGGATGTGAAAGTGCCATGATCAGAGTGGGTTTCTCAGCTAGTCATTTCATTGGGAAGGCTGTTATTACTTTGGACTGTTCTCTGAAATGTGAGTGAGGTAAATATGTGCACCATCTTGATATCTGAGCTCCTTGGCAGTATCAAAGTCTACCCTTTACAGTGTCTATTGACATGTTTGATACTGCTATACAATTGACAGGGTTTGTGGTTTATTTCATATATTGCAGCTGGTTCCTTTTTAGTAATCCTTCATTCTTTGTTTTTTTTTTTTTTTTCCATTCTCTGTTTCAAGTAGTTAGATCACCTGCCTTTTGCTTATGTTATTTAAGAAAAGTTTTAGAGTTAGTACATCAAGATGGCTAAAATGAAGTGCCTGGTGTTTAAAGGAATAAAGTTCAGGTATCGAGGAGATTTGCTTATTGGAAAACAGCTCCCTTCCACCTTCTGGTGGAAAAATGAGTGGCTAGTATGCATGAAACACAAAACTAGCTTGAATGTGGCTGCTCTCCTGAACATACACCTAATTAATTTGAGAAATGTTTTATTTCTTGTGGGCATGAAGACTACAGTGTAGAAATTAAACCATTGGTAAGTAGGCCCATGCCATCTCCAAATTTGAAAATGGATTGTTCTCCAGAGGCTAAGAAAAAGCTTAATCAGAAGCTTGAAAATTAGTGGTTTGGGAAAAGAACTTCCAGAGAGGCTGCAAGAGGAGCTTGACAGACCCTCTTCCCAGTGAAAGAACCACTTAACTGATGAAAATTATCAAAAACGACCATTTAAACTCTCTGGAAGTTGACCTAAGGGAATTCGATATATCAGGAAGCATTTATTCAAGCAAATACACTAAGTCTCAGTAAGAACAATGGGTAGTCGTATACTCAGTAGTCATATACCACCCCACCCCCACCCCCGTGCCACCCATGCAATGGATGCTTTACTCTGAACAGGTGTTGCCAAAATATGGGACTCCCTTTATCACCAGCTCTCAGTTACAGGGCAGTGGTTTCACTACCGTCCTGGGACGGGGGGCAGGCTGCCATCATCTCTCTTCTCAGCTCCTTGTTATAGAAGCTCTATTTTGGGCTGGCATGGTCAAGAAGACTGGCATCCTACCACCCTTATTCCCATATGTAGAGCAGAGGTTCCATGCTAGAAGAGGCAACCATGGAAGACCGTAGGCTACCAGCCTCCCCCAGGTCCTACTTATAGGGTGGCGTTTCCATACCAAGAAGATGGGGGCTCTGGTCCCCACCTTCCAGCTCTTGCTTGTAGGGTAGAGGACATTACTGCACCCTCACTTCAGTGAAACAATATGGAAATTCTGCTCAGGGGATTAGGCAAGACTTGGAGGATCAGTGGCTCTAGCTCTGTTAAGGGGCCTGATCTTATTTGAAGTAGAACACGGAGGAACTCCTTCCTGAAGTCATTATCAACAAAAATAGAGAACTCGGTGTTGAACAACTAGTAGAAGACAAATAGTTTAGTGACACTAGGAGCAACAAATGAAATAAATGGCAGACCAGCCAGAATTTTAACAGAACCAGAGAGACAGTTAAAAAAAACCCATGTTAAGATTACACTTATCCCTGGGGGTGGGGAAGGCTGTGCACATATGCTACATTGCATTCCTTCAAAAACAACCAGAGTGGACACTTGAGAGCTACTAGCCACGTCTTGAACGTCGAGCTGACTTAAAAGCATTTCCCAAGCCACATAAATATCCATCATCAAGTTCTGAAGGCTTGCTGGCTCAAAGGGCATAAGCACAACCTTTGACCAACCACTAGCTGAACATTAAATTACGCTTGACCCAGGAGCAACTCTGAGGTAGTTAAAAACAAGCAAAAAAAAAAACAAGGAGGAAAAACTGAGCAGTAACGTCAGAGACTGTACAATGCAGAAGAATTAGATTTCACAAATGTAATTCGGGCAAGCCACCAGACAACAAGGCCTGTAATGGTGGTAGTGATGGGACTAATCATAATCTAGAATTGCTATAGTATATTATCTAAAATGTCCAGTTTTTGGTGTGTTTTTTTTAAACGGCTGCACCCATGGCATATGGAAGTTCCTGGGCCAGGGATTGAATCCAAGCTATAGTTGTGGCAACACTGGATCCTTGAACCCATTGAGCCAGGCTGGGGATCGAACCTGAGCCTCCACAGTGACCGCAGCCACTGCAGTCAGATTCTTAACCCATTGCACCACAGCAGGAACTCCTAAAATCTCCAGTTTTCAAAAAAAAAAATTACAACAGATACAAAGAAACACAACAGTGTGAACATTGCACAGGGAAAAAGCAGGCAGTAGAGACTACCTTTTGGGGGGGGTACATTATGGACTTAGTGGACAAACACAAACACTTCAAAATAGCTATCACAAATATTTTCAAAGAACTAAAGGAGTCAGTTTAAAAAGATGATGAAGAAAAAAAAATAAAAATAAATAAAAAGATAATGAAGATGTGATAAATGACGATATGGCCTTCTGAGTCATCAAAGAGAGAATATTAGTAAAGGGATAGAAATTATATTTTAAAAAACAATGCCATGGAAATTCCAGAGTTGAAGAGTACAATAGCTGGAGTGAAAAATTTACCAGAAGGGCTCAGCAGTAGAATTAGGCTGGAAGAGAGAATCAGTGAACTTGAAGGTAAATAATTAGAGATTATGAAATTTGAAGAACAGGCAAAAAAGTGAAAAAAAGTGAACAGAGCCCCAGAAACTTGTGGGACATTATTAAGTGCACCAACATACACGCGATGGGAGTACCAGAGGAGAGGAGAAGGTGAATGGGGTAGAAAAGAAATTGAAACTAGAATGGGTGAAAATTTCCAAAACTTGATTAAAAACATTAGTCTACACCTGGAAAAAACCACCAACATCTACACCCAGGCATATCATCATTAAAATATTGAAAGCCAAAGGGAAAATCATGGGCGCAGAAGGAGAAATAATGACTTATCATGTATAAGTGAACCTCAATAGCTGACTTTTCATCAGAAAAAAAATTTCTCCCTCTGCCTCTGCAGAGGGATGATATATTCAAAGTGCTTAGAGGGGAAAACAAAAACAAAAACAAAAATCCTATATCCAGCAAAACTTGCAAAAATGTAAGCAAAACAAAGGCATTCCCCGATAAAGAGAATTCATTGATAACGTATTTGCCTTACAAGACATATTAAAGGAAGTTCTTCAGGCAGAAAGGAAGTCACATCACGCAGTAATTCAAATCTGCATAAAAAAATACAGAGTGCTGGTAAAGGTAATTATGTAGTAACTATAAAAAACAGTATAATTGGTATCTGTTCTCATCTTTCTTAAATTGATTTGAAAAACAATAGTATTAAAAATACCTGTATAATTGAATTTTGGAGCCTGTAGCATATAGAGATATACTTAATAATGACAGCACAAAGAAGGGGGAAGGGAAGGAAATGATAGTGGAGGAAGAAGGTGACACCAGATAGTATCTCAAATCCACAGGAAAAAACAAAGAGTATCACAAGTGGTAAATAAGAAGCTCAATTAAAAGAAAAACTTTAGATAGTTTTCCCTTTCTTTACCTGGTTCACTCAAATAGCATACAATTATTTAAAGCAACAATTACAACACTGTTGTTGGATTTGTCATATATGTAGACATACACGACATTAGTAATACAACAGAGGTAGGGGATGGAACTGTAGTGAAGAACATTTTTTATATCTTATGGAATTAAGTTAGTATAAAACTAAAATGGAGTATGATAAGCTATGGTGTGTATCCTTATCCCTAGAACAACAAATAGGAAAATAACTTTTTTTTTTTGCTTTTTTTCAGGGCCGCACCTGCGCTGTATGGAAGTTACTGGGCTAGGGGTCAAATTGGAACTACAGCTGCTGGCCTATGCCACAGTCACAGCAATGCCAGACCCCAGCCGCATCTGCAACCTACATCACAGTTCATGGCAATGCCGCACCTTAACTTACTGAGAGAGGCCAGGGATAGAACCCACATCCTCGTGGATACTGGTCAGATTCCTTTCTGCTGAGCCACAACCAGAACTCCCGGAAATAACTTTTAAAAATAGAGTGAAAAATTAAATAAAGTAATTTAAATGGTACCTTAGAAAATATCCATTTTTTTAGTGGTGGCGTAAACAACAGAAATTTATTATCTCAGTTCTGAAGGCTAGAAGTCAAGATTAAGGTGTCAACAAGCTTGACTTCCCCTAAGACTTCTCCCTTTAGCTTTTAGATGGCCCTCTTTTGACTGTCTTCACATGGTCTTTCCTCTATACACATGCAAATGTTTGTTGTCTCTTTTGTGTCCAAATGTCCTACTCTTATAAGGACACCAGTGACATTGGATTAGAGTTCACCCCAATGGCATCATATTAACCTGATTACCTCTTTTAAAGGCCTTATCTCCCAATTCAGTCACATACTGGTACTGAAAGTTAGAGCTTCAACATATGAATTTTGGGTGGACACAATTCATTCCATAGCAACTGACAAACCTTTAAATATACTGATTGAGAGAAGGAAGAATGAAATTACTGATGTCAAGAATGATGAGGGAACATCACTGTTGAACTTACAGAAAAGTAAATAAAAAATGGAAAAACTATAAACAGCTGTGTGCCAACACACTTGATGGCTTAGAAGAAATGAAAACATTATTGAAAAAATAAAAATTGCCAAAACTGCTCAAGAAGAAATAGAAAATCTGAATAGTCTTATAACAAAGAGATTAGCATTTTAAAAATCTTCCCACAAAGAAAATCCCAGGCCCAGACAGCTTCACTGGTAAATTCTACCAAACAGTTAAAGAGTTAATACAAATCCTTCACAAATTCTTCCAGAACATAGAGTAAGGAACAAATCCAATGTGTTCTATAAATATTGCCTTGATACCAAAGCCAAAAATATCACAAGAAAACTGTAGACCAATATTCCATATGTAAAAATCCCAGAACAAAATACTTGAAAACTGAATCCAACAGCATACTAAAAGGATTATACATCATGACCTCAGAGGGATTTATCCTAGAAATGCAAAGGTGGATTAGCATCCAAATATCAGTTGATGTAAACACTGGATTAATAGAATAAAGTACAAAAATATGAGCAATAGATGCAGAAAAAGCATTTGATAAAAATCAACACCCAGTCATGATAAAAACTCTCAACAAATTACAAAGAGAAAGGAATCCCTCAAGCTCATTAAGAGCATCTGTGAAAACCCTACAAGTAGCACCATATTTAATAGAGAAAGACTGGATGTTTTCCCCTTAAGATGACAAGATGAAGATGTCCGTCTGTTCTTACCTGTTATATTCAACATTTTACTGGAGGTCCTAGCCAGGGCAACTAGACAAGAAACTAGACTGTCTTTATTTGTAGATGACCTGACTTAATATATAGAAAACACTAAGAATCCACTAAAAAGCTACTAGAACTGACAAACAAATGCATCATGTTTGCAGAATACAACATCAACATTAAAAGGCACTTGTATTTCTGTACAGTAATGATGAACAATCTGAAAGTGAAATTTTAAAAAGTTTCCATTTGCAATAGCAGCAAAAAATAAATTAGGAATATATTTGACAAAAAGTACAAGACTTACACACTGAAAACTATAAAACATTAATAAAATCAATGAAATAAGACCCCAATAAAAAGAGAGAAATCCCATGCTCATGAATTTGAGGACAGTATTGTTGTCAGTACTCACCAAATGTCTCTACTGATTCCACACAATCCCAGTCAAAATCCCATATGACTTTTTTTCTTTTACAGAAAATGGCAAGCAGATCTTAAAGTTCACATGAAAATACAAGGGACCCAGAATAGCCAAAAATTTTTGGATGACCTACACTTGCTCATTTCAAGACTTACTTTAAAAGCTACAGTAGTCAAGTCAGTGTGGTACTGGCATAAGGACAGACATATAGATTAATGGCAATTGATTGAGTTCCCAGAAATAAGCCCTTACATTTTTGATCACTTGATTCTTGATAAAATTTCCAAGAAAGTTCAAAGGGAAGAAACGATGTTTAGCTAACAGGATTTAACCAACAGGATTGACTAAAATTACTATTTAGCCAGTAGGCTGTCCACATGCAAAATAAGGAATTTTGTCCTCAACGTCACACCATACACAAAGAATAAACTCAAAGTTGTATAAAACCCCTAAGTGTAAGAATTTAAACTATAAAACTCTTTTAAGAAAACATAGGATTAAATCTTCATGGTCTTGGGTTCCACAGAGAATGTTAGACATGACACCAAAAGCACAAGTGATAAAAGAAAAATAAAATGATAAACTAGATTTAATAAAAATTAACATTTTTTTCACTTAAAAAGATACCCATCATGAAATTGAAATGTCACCCTAAAGTCTGGGAGAATATACCTAAAATTATAAATCCTATGAAGTATTTGGATTCAGAATACATAAAGACCTCTTACAACTCAATTGTAAAAAGACAAATTACCCATTAAAAAACAGGATAAGAATTTGAATAAATATTTTCCAAGGAGTATATACAAATGGCCAAGAAGCACATGAATAGGTACTCAGCATTCTTAGTCCTCAGGGAAATGAAAATCAAAACCATGACATAATATTTCTCACTCTTAAAATGACATATACACACTACTATATATAAAATGCGTAGGTAACAAGGGCCTATTGTACAGCACAGTGTCATCTACCCAATACTGTGTAATAACCTATATGGGAAAAGAATCTGAAAAAGAATGGGTATATGTATAACTTATTTACTTTTCTGTACACCTGAAGCTACACAGCTTTCTAAGTCAGCTATACACCAATAAAATTTATTTTTTAAATGGTATAATAATTATTTTTTAAAAAGATAATAATAAGCATTGGTGAGGATGTGGAGAAATTGAACTCTCATAGATTACTGTTGGGAATGCAAAATTTTGCAACTTTCTGAAAACAAGTCTATGCCTATTTTTTACTAGAAATAAAACTCCATAACAACAGAAATCTGTCAGTTTTGTATATTGCTGGATCCCCATTGTCTAGAACAGTGCTTGACACTCAGTATATTGGATGGATGAATGGATTAATTGCCTCCAGGCTTGTAGCTCTTTTCTAGATCTGGCTATTGCTTGAAAGCAAGTGTGTTCTCAGATCTACAAGAGACCAACACTGAGATTCCTTACAGTTTTCCCAGCTAAGGATCTCATTAGCAATGATGTAAAGATAAATTATGTCACTTGCTGATGAGATGTTTAACATTGCTTTAGGAAGCCCTCTTCCCTATCTTTAGATAGAATAGCTACCAATTATTGAGTGCTTGCTGTATGTTAGGTAGAGAGATACGTGCTTTACATGCATTAGCATATTAAATCCTCATAATCATCTTATGAAAGAGACACTTAATTAGGCCCATTTTACAGATGAGGAAATGGAGGCCTGGAGAACTTAAATAGATTGTCCAAGGCTGTATTGCTAGTCTGAGGAAGAGCTGGTAATCAATCCCAATTTTCCCCAACTATTAATCTTCTAAAAACTTGTTCTAATATACTATACTGCCTCCTTTTCTGTGTTACTAATCATTCATTGATTCAGGCTACATTTATTAGGTCCCAAGCTCTGTTGTATGCCAGACCAGACACTTAAACCTTCTGAAGGGGAAGGGTATCGTCATCTGCTGAAATGTCATGGAAAACACTTAAATTTTCTAATACCCATTTCCCCCTATTTCCCATAACTATGATGCCTGATAATTTGGGGCTACCAAGAGACACCAAGTAATTTTGCCCCTCTTCTTCCCAAATGATTCAGTAAGTTCCCTGTTGTGAGATAATTTTATTTAGTCCCAGAAAGTGAACGGAATCTCAAGCAATAGTTTTACAAATTCCCTCATATCGAGCTCCAAAAGGTATTCTTTTTGCTTTCAGTACTTGAGATGCTCTCAAGAAAATGCTTATATTAGATGAGTCAGGGCCATATGAACACAGCCTTTCCTTTTAAGAACGTGCTTTCAAAAACGCTAAATCTATTTAATGCTAGTCCAAGGGTCTTGAAAGGGTCACCTAAGGAATCCCAGTAATACAAGTTACCCCTCTTGGGCTTGGAGACTCAGATGGAGGTGGAAAGAGACTGGATTAAACCCAGGGCGGCACCAACCAATCCTTGACACCTCTGTTAAGGTTCTTGTCCCCATTTTGTTATTGTTGTTCTTTTGTTCCTTCAACACACATTTATAGAATGTATGTCAACTATGTGGCAGGCCTGGTTCTAGGCTGGCACTGTCCAATATAAATATAATGAAAGCTACATATATGCCATTTTAAATGTTCAAGTAGTCACATTAAAGAATAAAAAGTAACAGGTGAGAGAAATTTTAATAATAATGGATGGACCTAGAAATTATTATACTAAGGGAAGTAAGTCAGACAGAGAAAGGCAAACATCATATGATATCACTTATGTGTGGAATGGAAAAAATGATACAAAATAACTTATTTACAGAACAGAAAGAAACTCAGAGACATAGAAAACAAACCTAGGGTTACCAAAGGGGAAAGAAAGGGAGGGATAAATTAGGAGTTTGGGATTAACATATACACACTACTTTATATAAAATAAACAACAAAGACCTACTGTATAGCACAGGGAACTAGATTCAATATCTTGTAATAACCTATAATGAAAAATCTGAAAAAAATAATGTATATGCATATGTATAATTGAATCATTTTGCTGTACACCGAAAACATTGTAAATAAGCTAAGCTTCAATAAAAAGTGGAAAAGACTTAATATTTGACCCAGTATATCCAAAATGTTTATTTATTTATTTATTTATTTTTAGGTGAAATTTATTTATTTATTTATTTAAATTAAATTCTAGTTGACTTACAATGCTGTGTCAATGTCTTCTATACAGCAATGTGAAATTTAAATCAAGAAATATTTGGATAAGGTCAAAGCAAAGCGGGCTGTATGTAAAGGGGTCAGTATCAGAGTAGGTCTACAGAACAGACACAGGGTCCTGTTTCCTTGTAATCTAGGAAGTGAAGAGAGTTATGGAACGTTGTATCTGGAAATCCCAGCTGCAGAGGGAGCTCTGACCCCATGCTGGAAGTTGAGACTCCTTCACTGTGGCCAAGTGACTTAGGTCTTCTGGGTCAGAGTGGTATATGTTTCACCTTGCTGGTTTAATAACAAATATTTTAGCTT
>PVHT020000193.1:273965-303979 GCA_004024745.2 Catagonus wagneri
AGTGGCTGCACCAGCCTACATTCCCACCAACAGTGCAGGAGGGTTCCCTTTTCTCCACACCCCCTCCAGCATTTGTTGTTTGTGGACTTGTTAATGATGGCCATTCTGACTGGTGTGAGGTGGTATCTCATGGTAGTTTTGATTTGCATTTCTCTAATTATCAGAGATGTTGAGCATTTTTTCATGTGCTTGTTGGCAAAATGTTTACATTTCACAATGCGATCAATAGAAAACGTTACTGATGTTTTACATTCTTGTGTCCATATTAAGTCTTTGAAGTCTGGTGTGTATATTAAATTTACAAACACATCTCAGTTTGGATTAGTCATGTTTAAGTACTCGATAGTCACATATGGCTAGTGGGTAGCTCGTGGACTGGACAGCTCAGTGCTGGGCCTTGGTCTCAGGAGTACTGGGCTGTATTAGACACCTTTCTGTGAGGTGATGAGGGATGGCGTATCAGCAGGGAGTGAGTCTGACGATAATTTGTTTAGCAGAAAGGTGTTTGTTCAGTTATTACCTCCATGGGCTGCAAAGCACAAAGTTAAAGCCTCATGTAACGGTAACAGTCCCTTAAGCTCCTTCAGAGTCTCCTCCACTGCTTTGGGGAAAGTAACTCTCTTACAGTACAACATCATTTTGATTCTGCAAACATTCTCCAAGGCAGGGAGATCACAGACCTCTGGAGATTGGCCATGAACTCAGGCAGGAAGTGATTTAAAGTCGAAATTTCAGAGTCATCAAAGAAGAGGCCCCTGCCATTCACAAGTCCTTCAAGTGATCCAGGGGAAAGACCAACGAAGAACTATGTACTAGCCTGGGAATTCTCTTTTTTTTCTCTCTCCTCTACCCTTCCCCATTACTCAGTCTCTTCTCCCAGGACAGCCCATCTCTCAGGGGCCCTTTGTCTCTGCTCTGTGCTCTGAAGAATGTGTAGCAATATGTGTGAGCATGCGCAGTCATGTGTGTGGCTGTATGAAAATGTGTCGCTGTGTGTGTGTTGTCATGACTCAGCTGTGTTAGGGATGGATGGGTGAGTTTTACAGCCCCAGAAGCATATCTAGGAATATACAGGTAAAAAGAATCTTCCTAGTTTGCCTCCTCTCCAAAGGAGACACAAATTAATGGAGGCTGAATTTAGGCCCTGACCTCACTTGACAATTTCCAGTGACAGATTCTCCCTGTCATTGCAGGGCCTATCTGGAACAAAGGAGGATTCAAAACTGGAATTGGGTTTTTCACCTTTGGAAGATGATACTTTAAATCTATTTTCTCACATAAAGAGCTTTCAGAGCTGTCTTAGGTTGTAGGTAATTTTCCTTGATTGGTGACTTGGAAATGTGTGGGGTATTTTTTGGTTTGTTGGTTTCTCCTCTTGATTGGGAACATTTAGCCAATATTTGTTTGCCCTATGCTTTTTTTCCTTAGCATCTAAAAGTCTTTAATGTTCACCTATTAACAAATTCTATTGAAATATCGTTGATTTACAATGTTGTATTAATTTCTGCTGTATAGCAAAGTAACTCTCTCTCTCTCTCTCTCTCTCTCTCTCTCTCTATATATATATATATATATATATAATATTTTTATATCCTTTTTCATGCTGGTTTATAACAGGATATTTAATATAGTCCCCTGTGCTATAGAGGAGCACCTGTTGTTGTTTATCCATTTTATATATATAATAGCTTATATCTGCTAACCCCAAACTCCCAGTCCTTCCCTCTACCAACCTCCTCCCCCTTGGCAACCACAAGTCTGTTCTCCGTGTCTTTGAGTCTGTTTAGAAATAGCAGCTTTTTTTGTTTGTTTGTTTGTCTCTTTATGGCTGGAGGTTCTCAGGCTAGGGGTCTAATCAGAGCTGTAGCCGCCAGCCTACACCACAGCCACAGCAATGCCAGATCCAAGCTGCATTTGCAACCTACACCACAGCTCACAAAAAGGCTGGATCCTTAACCCACTGAGCGAGGCCAGGGATCGAACCCACGTCCTCATGGATACTAGTCAGATTCATTTCTGCTGAACCACGAGGGAAGTCCAGAAATGTGTTTTTAAAGAGAGCCCTTGGAAGCCTTTCTTTTTTTAACCCTGTGGGGCAGAAGGGGAAGAAGGGATGAGAGAGAGGTACTTTTTAGGAGGAGCCCTTCCCAGCAGGCCTTAAGCCACATCAGTCATTCCCTTAGGCTGCTTGGAAAGGCAATCTGGCTGGTAGGGTTAATCATCTGAAAAGTAAGACAGGTGGCCATCTTCCTGCTCTGAAACAGACACAATCACAGATTGTCTATTGTCTGCTTTCCGCAGGGAGAAGATGTGGCTCTAAGCCAGAGTGTCAAGAGAAGAAAAAAGGCACATTCCTTAGGATTAAGGTGTGGGTGAGACTTACCCTGTCTGCTCTTTCAGAATAGGAAGTGCTTATGGACCACATTTCCCAGAGGGCTTAGTCTGATGTGGAAGAACCACCTGCAGCCAGGAGTGACTAAAACTGGGTTTAAAGCTGGAGGGAGATCAGGACAGGGAATTCTTGAAAGTGTTGGGCACAAAAAGCGTGGAAAAAATGTTTATCCTCTGTGTTTAGTCAGGATTTACTGAGCACCTGATCAGAATATCCTGTGTTATCTTACTAGATGTTGGAATAGTAGAGGGGAAAGGAGAAGATCGTTTACAGAAATGCCAGGCACATTACATATTCTTAAGGCCATCCATCCTATGGTGGATGACATCTTCCGTACTTTATAAATGAAGGGACTAAGACCCATAGGACTTACATGACTTATAGTTAGTGAGGGGGGAATTCAAATTTTTTTTTTTTTTGCCTTTTGTCATTTTAGGGTCCCACCCGCGGCATGTGGAGGTTCCCAGGCTAGGGGTCTAACAGGAGCTGTAGCCACTGGCCTCACCACAGCCACAGCAACGCAGGATCCGAGCTGCATCTGCAACCTAGGGAATTCAAATTTGGATATGCCTTATTCTAAAGCCTATTCTTCCCATTGCCCTACACTGCCATCTTACTATTTAGCTAGGGAGGCATGACGTTTATTCTCAAGAAACAATCAGAGAAAAGAAAGTTTGTATGTTAATGATAAACACTAATAATGTAGAGGCAGCATGTATTAGACATGATTAGGAATAGTTCTAAGGTCAGAGCAGACTTTGTATCTCGCTGATGGTTTTGGTCAGTTTCATGTTGGGTAGTAGGAAAAGTAGACAAAGAGCTGTCAACAATACAGCGTAATATGACTAAAGAAAATGACTATGGTCACTCTTCCCCAAACCACCTCAGAAACAAAGCCCTGGACCAAAATTTAACAGTGAACCCTAGTTCTGCTTGGTATATAGAATGTCATTAGCTCCTTAGCTAACATTATTTTGCCATAGCGAGAGAGAAGCACCCTTTTGGCAAGGCTAGATCTGAATTATACCAGTGGGTGAAGAAATACTAGTTATCTATTGTTCCCTTGGGAAATGTAGCTGAGGATTCAATGCCTGATAGTTCTTGAAGATAAAAGTTCCATTATTGCTTTGTTCTATTGTCATATCACCCTAGAAGCAACAATTTCACAGTTATCACAGCAGTGGTACCACTTGGGTCCATCTATATTCTGGACTATGTTTAGCATAGACGCCATGATTTCAATTAGATTGATAGAATTCTCTTACTGCCTTGTAAGACTTAACAAAACCAACTGTCTTGTTGCAAATGAATAAAGATGGGTTCAATTAACAGTGTTTCTAAAAATACATTCTTCTATTCGTGTGTCTTTATGAAACCTTGGGTGAAGATAATGAAGGCAAGTCTTAAAATTTCACCCGCTTTTTATTGAGCAAGACAGACTCTTACTATTGAATACAGAGTGATATATTAAATGCTGTCTTAATGGCTTGGTAAGTCTTAATGGCCAGCCTCTTCTAGTAAACCATTTCAGAACAATCTTCACTAAGCTGTTGTTAGAGAGCTTTTATTAAATGCCCGGCATGGTACCACTACTGTCTACCATTTTTCAATCTGATCATTTGCTTGAGGGTGTGATGAAGGATGATAATGAACAATGTAGGATATCTTCTCTTATGGTCCTTAAAATCATCTGAGTTCAATGCAGTTAGAAATAATTGAGATTTGACTGCTTCAGAAGAGGTATAGCTATAGAAACAGGACCTCTTTTGAACCATTTTAATAAGGAGAGTACCAACAAATCCAGAATTTCAACCCTTTAGGAAGGGCTTGTAATAACAGCAATGAGGATTACTGACCGAAGCCCTCTGGATACTTTCCCCTGGACAACCATGGGCCTTCAGTAGCTGAGGTTGGCCAGGTGGGCTGGCACATGTGGCATTCCTTCTGGTCTCTCAGTATTAGAGACTCATTGCAGATAGATCAAGGCCTATATTCTAGCAAAGACCTCCATAATAATCATTCCCTTCTTGGAAGCGCTGCCTGGAGGAAGCCAAAATAATGAGATGGCTTTCCTCTTTGTTGGTGGCTTATGACCAGCTCGAAGTTCCCAAGACGTGTCTCTGTTGTCTGTGACCAGTTCAGTGTGGCTTGGATAACCCCCAAGAGATAGATGATGGAGGTCTTCTAACAACCAGATTTCTAATGGCAAGGACACAGCCCAGTCTGGGGTCCCAGTGAAAGCCAGTTTAGGCTATCATCAATTGCAAACTTGCTGAAAATCTAGTTTTAGAGAAAATAACCTTCTAGCAAGAATATCAAGAAGTTGATCCACCACCTCCTTATATATCCTATACCCTAACCAATCCATATCTGACAAACTATATTCTTCAAGTACCTGAAGATCTTTCCCACCTCTTTGTCTTTGCACATGTTATACCCTTTGCTAGAATATCTTTTTACATGGTATACTGTCCAACCATCCTTCAAGGTCTATCTCAAATGATATATTCTCTGTATATCTTTCCCTGATTCCGACCTTACCCTTTCTGTGGTCCCCTTTTGCATAGATCTCTATTCTAGCATTGCTCATCCTAGGGATTAAATCTATAAGAATATCTCTTTAGTAAATTTTGATTTTCAAAGATGGGAGTTGTGTCTTATTATGTCTGTTATATCCATTATCCAGAACAAAGAGTGGCATATAGCAGGCTGAACCAGATGTGTCTGGGATTGCATATTTCTGAATTCCATCATCAGTAGGCTTTATTTTGTATTATACCCTGTGTATGTGTATATCAGAGACATCTTGTTTAATGAAATACTTAAACTTTTTGACCTTTTTGTTTGTTTCTCTGAGCAAAAGGTGCATTTGTAGCCTTTGCATGAGTTGGTCCAATGCCCAAATTCCAGTGGAACACCACTGGCTCCCTCTTGTGAGGCAGTCTCAGAATTTCTCCTATAATTAATTTCTTAGGAAGCCTGTGGACAAGTACCTCTTTGTAGAGTTGTTTCATGGTCTGAATGCTTTTGGCTCCCAAGTGTTGTGAACCAACCAGTTCCGCCTTAGAAAACATTAAGACCTTCACTTGACAAGGGTAAAGAAGCCATTCTGAGAATCCTGACCAGCTTAAAAATCTGAGCACCTTGAGTTGAAAGGGTTGCTGGAGGTCATCTTTATAACCTAATCTCACAAAACAACTCTTGTTAGTTTTGAGTTGCTCTCCCTTCTAGAGGTTTCTCTGTATTTTAGAAGATTATTCCTCTTAAGGAACTAAAATCTGCCTTCAGCTGGTCCATACAAAATAAACTATATCTTCTTAATAATTATCTGCCTTTTGGGTAGTTAACAACAGTATTGGATGCCACATGATTCATTTTTTGCATTCAATTTTTTTTAACATCTTTTAGCATCTTCCCAATGCCAGGTACCCTGGTCTAATCTTCTCTAGGTCCCTCAACTGTTTCCCATATGTCAGGTTCCTCTGAACCACTTTTTCTAGATAATTTTCACCTTGTCACTGGCTCCAAAGTTTGTAACTTGTTACATGTTATTCTTCTTAAATGCTTCCTGTTGTTCCAGCCAGTCCAGATCTTTAAGATTCCATCATATGTAAGACCTGCTATGTTCTAAGTGAGCCTGCCCTTTTAGTTCATCTGTATAAGTGCCCAGTTATAGGACTTTGAAATAGTACCTCTCCTGAAAAGCATGGTATAGTTGAATTGGAGGGCACGAGATCTGTGTTCAATTTTTTTAACCTCTTTGAGACTCATATGGTCATTGGCAGGATTCATAAGATGCTATCTGTAAAGCATTAAGCACTGTCCGGGAGCGCTTAGTGGGTGTACAGTAGGAGTTATTGTCTCTCTCTTCCAGCCAGCCTGGCCCTACCTACCACTGCCCTCTACTGAGGAGAATCAGTAACTGCTTTGAACTTGCATGTCTGGTTTGGGCCAAGTAGCTCTGTTCCATTCAGTCTCTTTTTAGCCCTTTAAAGAATGGTGGTCTTGTATGAGATATAACACAAACTGGTGGACTGGGTGCAATTTTATGAAGTAGTCCTTGTAAAAATATTGCAGTAAGTATCTTTGCCAATTTCTGACACAGCACAACTGAATTAGAGTCCTGCATTGCATGGATAGCTATTGGTAAGGTGTTTTTTTTGTGTGTGTGTGTATGTTGTTTTTTGCTTTTTTGCCTTTTTTTAAAGTATTACAAGATCCCAAGGTGATAATCATGGATGTTTGGAATATAATCCAATTTGTGTTCTTCATCGTCACGTAAACAGTCAAAATCACAGCCTAAATCTGAATTTCATTCATAGGCTTTCTGGATAATATGACTCCTGTGTTCTTTCTGAAGAGGGACATTTATATGAATTGGGACTTCTAATTCCTCTGAAAGGATGATGTAGGCTTCCATAAAAGCAATGAAAATACAGATAATCAAGTGGCTCTTAGTGCCACACTGATGAAAGGCCATATTGTTGGAATTCTCTTCTATGAGAGGATTTGGGGTTATGGAGGGAAATTCCTAAGCCTGGCAATCAGACAGTATAGTAGAGTGAACATAGGGTAGTCTTGGTGTCAAATCTGAGTTTTAATTCTACCTCTGCTGTTCACTAGCTGTATGATCTAGGTCAAGACCTTTGACCTCACCTTACCTCAGCTTTATCTTGTGTACAATGGGAAACAGTTATACCAACCTTGAGAACTTATTGTGAGTATTACAAATGAGGTTAACAATTCTGTACCACTTAGCACAGTGCTTGGCATATAGTAGGCAAGCAATAAATCATTGCTCTTAGGATTGATTCCAGTTAATAGCAGTTTAAGCACCTTAGAGCTACAGTATAATTTCCCTGTTAGAGAGTGAGAGGAGAAATATCATGTACATGGTGTGGGGATTCAATCCATGTAGAAACTGAGCCACTCTGAGTCCTTCAGTTTCTGCTAAAAATTTATAATCATTCACCTGAGTGACAGTGGGAATACAGTGGGTTGCTTAATAGCCCTTGGTGGCACGTGGGCAGAACAGTGAGAAGAACCCTGAGAGTAAGCTACTGCTTATGCTCTGGCCCACAATTCTTTAAATGTAAGTACTTGAATATACCAAGCCAAACAGGAGTGATATTCTCTGCCATTTGGGGTTCTGTAAACATATATTCATTAATCTAATGAGCTAGTCACCAAAGCTCCCCTTTGAGAGGAGGGAGGTTCCTGGAATCTTTGTTTCCTTTTGAGGAATCTTGCCCTAAAGACAAAAAGAAAATCCCTAAAATGTTCTGCTCACAAGAAAAGAGTAGTCTGGCTGAGGTGGTTTCTTTAGTAAGAGATAAACTTTACCACTAGCCAGCCTCGTAAATTAAAAACAAGCACAAAAATAAATCTGTAGTGACAGAAAGGTGATCAAGCCTCTGGAGGGGGGCAGGAAAGAGTAGGTGGCATTTCAAAGGGCAGAAGGAAACTTTTGGGGATATTGTGTATGTTCACCATCTTGATTACAGTTATGGTGCACACAGATGTCAAAGCTCATCAAATAATATATCTTAAATTTGTGCAACTTAATGTATTTCAGCTGTACCTTAATAACACTGTTACTTAAACCCAGTGCACGTAACACCTGGTATATAGTAGATGCTCACTAAATGTGTATTGAATTAAGAATAAATAATTGTGATAGACCAACTTCTGGAATGGCTGTGTAAAAGCTCAGCAGGCCCTCTCACTAGTGAAACAGCCATCAAACTTGTAAAAAATTTTCAAAAACAACTTTTAAGTGTCAGGAAATTGGCTTAAGAGCATGCAATGAATAGAGAAGCATTCATTTAAAAACATTCAGAGTAAGAACAGTTGTCATACGTGTCATTTGAACCAGGACTAGCTCCTACTTCTCCTCCTAGAATATATTGCAGAAGATTTATTCCAGGTGGGCATAGCCAAAACAAACAAACAAACAAAAAACAAACCCAGGGGCCCTCTTCTTCACTGACTCTTGTTTATAGTGCTATGGTTTCATTTCAGGATGGGCAGGCCGCTAGTGACTTTCATTCTGCCCTCTAGTTTTGTGTTGTGGAAGATTTTTTTTCTGGGTGAGAATGGCCAAGAAGATGGAGGACTCTCATCCTTTGCCCAGGTCCCACTCTTAAGATGGAATCTGTTTCTTAGACAGGTTGCAGCAAACTATAAGTAGAAGTTGGAGAAGACTGGGGACTCCTATTTTCTCCCTCCTAGATCTAGGGCTTGGGCCCAGATGTTGTACTTGTCAGACAAGGATTTCAAGGGCTTATAGGGCAGAGGTGTCACTCCAGAAAGAGCAGGCTGCACTATCACACTTTCCTCACCTAGCTCTAGCCTGGTTACACAGCCTTTGGGGGCTGACTTCCTTTAGAACAGAACATGAAGGAACTCATGCCCTAAAGGTGTTGTTGAAAACCAGAGAGATCATAGTAGTGAGAATTAGAAAAGCAATTATATATTAGTAGCAGACAGAAAAGGGCAGACCAGCAAGATATTTTGCAGAGAGATCTAGGAATAGAAACCATCAAAATGGGCTCTCCTAAGATCAAATTTATCCCTAGTTTGAGCTGTACAGAACAACTAGAAGTGTGATTTGTGAACTGCTGAACTCAGTTTGAATGCAGGGTTGAATCAAAAATTCCCTGAGCTATGAAGGCATTCCACAAGCCATACAAAGATACACTGGCAAAGGGTAGAAACTTTACTGGATCTGGATGCCTGAGAAAAACCTCTGACCATTTGGTCACAGGATAAATTAACTATCCTGAACCAGAGGTGACTCCTAGAAAAATAGGATTAAAAATAAAACACTAATATAGGGCACAAATGAACCTTTCCACAGAAAAGAAAATCATGGACTTGGAGAACAGACTTGTGGTTGCCAAGGGGGAGGGGGAGGGAGTGGGATAGACTGGGAATTTGGGGTTAAGAGATGCAAACTATTGCCTTTGGAATAGATAAGCAGTGAGATCCTGCATAGCACTAGGAACTATATCTAGTCACTTATGGTGGAGCATGGTAGTGTGAGACAAAGAGTGTATACATGTATGTGTGACTGCGTCACCTTGCTGTATAGTAGAAAATTGACAGAACACTGTAAACCAGCTGTAATGGAAAAAATAAAAATCATTTAAAATAAATAAATAAATACTCAACCAATAAATAAATAAATAAATAAAACAAGGGGGAAAATGAGCATGATGTCAGAGATTGCATACTGCAGAGAAAATAGACTTCTGGGAGAATTAGTCCAGGCAAGTGATTAAACAAATAGAGAAAAGCAAAACAAAACAGAAGCAGAAATAAGACCCAATGGGGGCGCAGGTAAGCAGAATCCAGAGCTATTACAGTATATTATTTAAAATATCTAGTTTGCAATAAAATTATGAGTCTTTACCCACTCCTATCCCCCTCACAAAAAAAGACCCAGGAAAGTGCAACCATGAAAAGGCAATAGGTAATAGAAATTACTTTTAGGGAACCCAGATGTTATATTTGTCAGATAAAGACTTCAAAGCTGCTATTATAGATATATGCAAAGAACTAAAGGAAATGATGCTTTATGCTCTAAAGGATATATAATGTCAATGACTAATCAAATAAAGAATATCAATGAAAAGATAGAATACATTAAAAAAAGAACCACATGGAAATTCTGGATTTTAAAAGTACAATAACATAAATGAAAAATTCATAAGAGAGGTTGAACAATATATTTATTTCACCTGGCAGAAGAGAGAATTAGTAAACTGGAAAACAGATCAATAGAAAGTATATACTCTTAAGAAACTAAAAAGAATTAAGAAAAATAAACAGATACATGTGGAACACAAGCACACCATCATATCTCAAGAAGGAGAGGAAAGGACAGAAAAATCACTGATAGAAAGAATGACTTAAACGTTTCCAAATATGATGAAAGAAAGTTTGTGAATTCCAGGTAGGATAAACTAAACAGATCCACACCTAGAGATATCATAGCCAAAATGTTGAATTCTAAAGCTGAAGAGAAAATCTTGAGAGTAGCAAGATAAAAATGGCTCATCACAAAAGGGAAACTCAAGTAAGCGTGATAATTGACTTCTCATCAGAAATGATGGCTACCATGGGACAAGGGAATGACATTCAAAGTGATAAAAATCAACCAATAATGCTATATCTGGAAAAACTAACTTTTTAAAATGTAGGTGAAATAAAGATATTTCCAGATAAACTAAAAATGGGAAGAATTTGTTGCCAGAAGACCTCCCTTATAAGAAAAACTAAAAGAAATCCTTGAGGCAGAAAGAAAGCAGTAAGAGTAATCTGAATGCACATAAAAAAGTACTGATAAAATAATCATGTAGTAAGTATAAAATATAGTATAGTTACATATTTCTTTTCCATCTTTTCTTAGTTGATTTAAAAAACAGTAGCATACTGAAAGAGCAACGAGCACACTTAGCACAAAGATTTTAGATTTTAGTACCATTTTCCAATAAAAGGAACCAGAGATCCTTGGAGGAATGGCTAATTCTAAGACTAGGCCAAAAATATACAAGATGAGCCTGGAGAATCTTGTAGTGTCAGAAAGTAAGGAAGTGCTCAAAACAGAACAAAACCACACACACACACAAACACAAACACACACAGTGGAGGGGGTATGCAAGAGGAACACTGGAGTCAACTGTAAGAGGTCCCCATGGCCAAAGCTGAAATAAATAACTTGAGCAAAAACAAAAAAAAAATCTAAGTAGTAATGGATTGTATCCCAAGGTATAAAATAAATATCCATGAGTCTATATGAGTACAAATAGATGATTAAAATAAATGTATAATTTGGGAGAATAGATAATTCTTTCATACAGAAGAATTCCAAATAATATATGTTGATACTCTTCTCTCAGGTACATGGGGTATAACTCCCCACTCTTTAATGAGGCCTGTGCGTAGTGACTTCCTTGAAAGAGTACAGCATGGAAAGGGAAAAAGGAGTAATTTATAGTGAAGAAAGCTGACAAACACTACCTTGGCCAGGTGATAAAGGTTAATATCAATAGTGTTAAGTCATGTTGATAGTATGTCCCTTGATATGATGTGATGAAAAGGGCATTGCACTTTTGTGATCTTCCCCTCAAAAACCCATAACCCCAATGTAATCATTAGAAAAGCATCAAACAAATATTATTGGAGAAACATTCTACAAAATACCTAGTCAATACTCAAAAATGTCAAGGTTGTCAAAAACAAGGAGAGTCTGAAAGACTGTCAAAGGAAAGAAGTGCCTAGAGAGATGTGCCAGCTGAATGTAATGCATCCTGGATGGCATCCTGGAATGGGAAAACAAGATTAGGTCCTTTTACTAAGGAAGTCTAGAATAATGTGGACTTTAGTTACTAATGATGTATGACTATTCATTAATTAGTTATTACAAATATACCATATTAATGTTATACATTAATAATAGGGGACATTGTATGTGGGGGTGTATTGGAAATTACTGTGCTGTCTTTGCAATTTTTATATCTAAAACTATTCTAAAATAGAAGTTTATTTACAAGCAATAGCATTAATATCATATTTAGTGGTGATAAACTTTCCCATTAAGATCAGAGACAAGGCAAGGATGTCCCCTCTTACCACTCTTTTCCAACATTGTACTGGAAGTCCTAGATAATACAATAGAACAATGAAAAGTATAGATTTGGGGATGGCAGAAAAAAACCTGTAGATGACGTGATGATCTATGTCAAAAATCTGAAAGAATTGACCAAAAAAAAAAAACCCACCTTGGAACTAATAATCAATTATAGCAAGTTTGCAGGATACAAAGTTAATATAGAAAAGTAAATCACTTTCCTATATACCAGAAATGAACAGTGAAACTTGAAGTTAAAAACATAATACCACTTACGTTAGTACCCCCGAAAATGAAATACTTAGGTATAAATCAAACAAAATATGTAAAAGAACTATATGAGGAAAACTAAAAAATGCCTGATGAATGAAATCAAAACTAAATAACTGTATAGATGTTAAATGTTCATGGATAGAAAGACTCAATATTGTCGAGTTATTTCTTCCCAAATTGATCTATTGAAAAAGAAGAACAAAGTTGGAGGACTGACATTACTTGACATTAAGATTTGCTGTAGAGCTACAGTAATCAAGAAAGTGTGGTATTTGCAAAAGAATAGAAAAATAGATTCAATGGAGCAGAATGGAGAGCCCAGAAATAGGCATACACAAGTATAGCTAACTGATTCTTGACAAAGGAGCAAAGGCAATACAATTGAGCAAAGACAGTCCTTTCAAAAAAATGGTGTTGGAACAACTGGACATCCACATGCCAAGAAAATTTAATCAAGACAAAGACTTTATACCCTTCACAAAATTAACTCAAAATAGATCATAGACCTAATATAAAAATGTAAAATTATAGAACTCCTAGAAGACAACATAGAAGAAAACTAGATAACTGGGTAAAGTGATGAATTTTTAGATAAAACACCAAAGGCATGATCCATAAAAGAAATAATTGATAAGCTGGACTTTATTAAAATTGAAAGCTTCTGCTCTGCAAAAGACATTGTCAAGGGAATGATAAGACAAGCCACCAGACTGGGAGGAAATAGTTGTAAAAGATACCTCTGATAAGGGACTATTATTCAAATTATACAAAAAAACTCTTAAAACTCAACAGTAAGAAAACGTGGAAGTTCCATTATGGAGCAGCGGATTAAGGATCCCACATTGCCACAACTGTGATGCAGGTCACAACTGTGGCATGAGTTCAATACTTGGCCCGGAACTTCCACATGCCACAGGTGGGACAGAAAAAAAAAAGCAGTTAAACTCAACAGGAAAAAAAAAATTCAATTTAAAAAATGTGCCAAAGAACTTAACAGACACCTTACTGAAGAAGATATTCAGATGGCAAATATAAAAATATGCTCCATGTCATATGTTATCAGGGAAATACAAATTATAACAACAATGAGATTCTACTATACACCTATTAGAGTGGCCAAAACCCAGAACACTGACAACACCAAATGCTGATAAGGATGTGGAGTGATAGGAAGTCTCATTTATTGCTAGTGGAAATGCAAAATGGTACAGCCACTTTGCAAGACAGTTTGGTAGTTTCTTACAAAACTGAACATATTTTTAACCATACAGTCCAGTAATTGCACTCCGCATTCACTCAAAAGAGCTGAAAAATTATGTCCACACAAACCATTCACATGGATAGAGTCATTTTATTCAAATTGCCAAAGCTTGGAAGCAACCATGATGTCCTTTAGCAGAGAAATGGATAAATAAACCATGATACATTCAGACAATGGAACATTATTATTCAGCGCTAAAGAGAAATGAGTGATAAAGTCATGAAAAGTCATGGAGAGAACTTAACTTCATATTAGAAAGTGAAAGTAGCCATCCTGAAAAAGCTACCTACTGTATGATTCCAATTATATGACATTCTTGAGGAGGCAAAACTGTGGAAACAGCAAAAGGATCAGTGGTTGCCAGGAGTTGGGGGTGGGCAAGGTTCAGATGAATAGGCAGAATATAAAGGATTTTTAAACCAGTGAAAATACTCTTTATGATACTACAGTGGTGGATACATGTCATTATACATTTATTCAACTCATAGAATGTACAACAAGAGTGAATCCTAATGTATACTGTGGACTTTGGGTGATTATGATGTGTCAGTGTAAGTTCGTCAGTTGTAACAAAGGCACAACTCTGCAGGGGATATAAATAATGAGGAGCCTGGAGGCTATGCATGTGTGGGGCAAGGAGGATGTGGGAAATTTCTGTAGTTTTCCTCAGTTTTGCTTTGATCTCCAACCTGCTCAAAAAATAATTTTTTTTTTTTTTTTACTACAGTAGTCATTTAATTTGTAAGACTGCCATGTGCCTAGTGATGTATGGTGCTTTTTAAAATTATAGTTGACATACAATATTATACTAGTTTCAGGTGTACAATTTAGTGATTCAACATCTATATACATTAAAAATTGATACCATGATAAGTCTAAACCATCTGTTACCATTCAAAGTTATGGCAATATTATTGACTGTATTCTCTGTGCTGGATATTACATCCCCATGGCTTAATTACTTTATAATGGGAAGTTTGTACCTCTTAATCCCCTTCACCTACTTTGCTCAAACCCCACCCCCTCTCCCCTCTGGCAATCATCAGTTTATCTGTATCTATGAGTGTTTCTCTTTTGTTTCTTTGTTTTCTTTCTTAGATTCCATATATAAGGAAATTATTTGGTATTTATCTTATTTCACTTAGCATGATACCTCCTTGATCCATGCTTGCTGTTGCAAATGGCAGAATTTCATTCTTTTATATATCTTGGCTACTGTAAATAATGCTGCAGTGAATATGGGGGGGTGCACATTTATTTTTTAATTAGCGTCTTTAAATTCTTTGAATAAATACCCAGAAGTAGAATGGTTGGATCATCTGACAGTTCTATTTTTAATATTTTACAGAGCCGCCGTACTGTTTTCCACATGGCCAAACAAATTTACATTGGTACCAACAGGGCACAAGGGTTCCCTTTTCTCCACATCCCCTCCAACACTTGTTGTTTCTTGTCTTTTTGTTAATAGCCTTTCTGACAGGTGTGAGGTGGTATTTCTTTGTGGTTTTAATTTGCATTTTGATTTGATTAGTTATGTTAGGCATATTTTCATGTCACTGTTGGCCATATATTCCTTGGAAAAATGTCTGTTCAGTCCCATGCTCATTTTTCGATCAGACTTTTTTTCATATTGAGTTGTATGTGTTCTTTGTGTATTTTGAATATTAATCCCTTGTGGAATATTTCATTTGCAAATATCCCTTCCCATTCAGTAGGCTGCCTATTTGTTTTGTTGATGGTTTCCTTCACTGTGTAGAATCTTTTTAGTTTGATGTAGTCCCGTTTGTTTATTTTTGCTTGTGTTGCCTTTGCCTGAAGAAAAAATTCCCAAAAAAATATTTCTGAGACTGATAACGAAGAGCATACCATCTGTAATTTCTTCTACAAGTTTTATGGTTTCAGGTCCTTAAGTCTTTCATACATTTTGAATTTATTGTTATATTTTGTAAGAAAGCTCCCCATTTTCATTCTTTTGCATGTAGCTGTATAGTTTTCACAACACCATTTAGAAGAGACTGTATTTCCCCACTGTATATTCTTTCGTCTTTTGTCATAAATTAATTGCCATATGAGTGTGGGTTCATTTCTGGGCTCTATTCAGTTCCATTGATCTATCTCTATGTTTTTTGTGCCAGTACCATACTGTTTTGATTACTGTAGCTCTGTAGTATAGCTTGAAGTCAGGGAGTGTGATCCCTCCTGTTTTGTTGTTCTTTCTTAAGATTATGTTTGCTACTGGGGGTCATTTGTGTTTCCATACAAAATTTAGAATTACTCGTTCTAGTTCTGTGAGAAATACCACTGTATTTTGATAGAGAATACATTGAGTCTGTACACTGCCTTGGGTAGTATGGTCATTTTAACAATGCTAATTCTATTCCATGGTATTTGTGTCATATTCAATTTCTTTGAAGAGTGTCAACATTTTCTAAGTATTGGTCTTTTACTTCCTTAGATTTATTCCTAGGTATTTTATTATTTTTGCTGTAATTGTGAATGGGATTGTTTTCTTAATTTCTCTTTCTGCTGGTTTGTTTTAGTGTACAAAAAAGCAGCAGATTCCTGTGTAGTAATTTTGTATCCTGCAAAACTTTACCAGATTCATTGATGAGTAGTTTTTTGATGATTTTCTATGTATAGTATCATGTCATCTGCAAACAGTGACAGTTTCACTTTCGTTTTCTCTTTCCAATTTGGCTTCTTTTTATTACTTTTCTTGTCTGATTGGTGTAGTGACTCCCAATACTATATTAAATAAAAGAGGAAAGGGTGGGCATCCTTATCTTGTTCCTGATCTTGGGGTAATGATTTCAACTTTTCAGGATTGAGTATAGGAGTTTCCATCATGGCGCAGTGGAAACGAATCTGACTAGGAACCATGAGGTTGTGGTTTCGATCCCTGGCCTCACTCAGTGGGTCAAGGATCTGGCATTGCTGTGAGCTGTGGTGTAGGTCACAGATGCAGATCAGATCTGGCATTGCTGTGGCTATGGTGTAGGCCGGCAGCTGCAGCTCTGATTAGACCCCCTAACCTGGGAACCTACATATGCCATGGGTGTGGCCCTAAAAAAAAAAAAAGACAAAAAAAAGCATTGCGTATAATGTTAACTGTGGGCTTGTCATATATGGCTTTTATTTTGTTCAGGTATATTCCCTCTATGCTCACTTTCTGGAGAGTTTTTATCATAAATGAGTGTTGAATTTTGTCAAAAGAATTTTCTGTGTCTATTGAGAGAGCATATGACATATTCTTCAGTTTGTTAATGTGGTATATCATATTGATTGATTTGCAGATATATAAATGGACAAGCTGAATATTTTCTTTTTGTCTTTTTGGGGCCGCACCAGTGGCATATGGAGGTTCCCAGGCTAGGGGTCCAATCAGAGCTGTAGCCACTGACCTATGCCAGAGCCATAGCAACGTGGGATCCAAGTTGTGTCTGCAACCTACACCACAGCTCACGGCAACGCCAGATCCTTAACTCACTGAGCAAGGCCAGGGGTCCAACCTACAATCTCATGGTTCCCAGTCAGATTCGTTTCCACTGTGCCACAAAGGGAACTCTTACAAGCTGAATACTGATTTCATTCATTTATATCCATTTAGTGTTAATTCTAAAATACATATTGGGAGTTCCCATTGTGGCACAGTGGAAACGAATCTGACTAGGAACCATGAAGTTGCAGGTTTGATCCCTGGCATCGCTCAGTAGGTTAACGATCTGGCATTGCCATGAGCTGTGGTGTAGGTCGCAGACGTGACTCGGATCTGGCATTGCTATGACTCTGGTGCAGGATAGTGGCTACAGTTCCGATTAGACCCCTAGCCTGGGAACCTCCATATGCTGTGGGCGCAGCCCTAAAAGGACAAATAAAATAAAATACACATTGAATTGCGTGCACCCGGTTTAGCCAAAACCATCTTTAAAAAGAAGAAGAAAGTTGGAGGACTCACACCTTTTAAATTCAAACTTAGTACAAAGCTACAATAATTAAGACAGCGTGGTACTGGCCTAAGGAAAGACATATATAGATAAATGGAATAGAATTGAGGATCCAGCAATAAAACCTATGGTTAGTTATCATATGATCCAGCAATTCTGCTCTTAGAAATCTATCCAAAATAAATTGAAGTATTTGTCCACACAAAAACTTGTACATGAATGTTCATAGCAGCATAATTCCTAATAGCCAACATGTAGAAATATCTCATGTCCATCAACTGGTGAATGGGTAAACAAAATGTGATATCCATATAATGGCATACTACATGGCAATAAAGAGAAATATTGATACATGCCACAGTATAGATGGACCTTGAAAACATGCTGAGTGGAAGAAACCAGGCACAAAAGACCATATATTTTATGATTCCATTTATAATAAAGGCAAATCTATAGAGAACACAAATTGATTAGTGGTTGTCTAGGGCTAGGGGTGGAAACATGAACTGACTATGAACTCAAAGTTATTTTCAGGGGCTATGGGCATGTTCTAAAATTAGGGAGCTCCTATCATGGCTCAGCGGCTAACCAACCCGACTGGTATCGATGAGGATGTGGGTTCAGTCCCTGGACTTGCTCAGTGGATTAGGGATCTGGAGTTGCTGCAGGCTGTGGTGTAGGTCGTAGATGAGGCTCAGATCCAGCGTTGCTGTGGCTGTGGTGTTGGCCGGTGGCTACAGCTCTGATTGACCCCTAGCCTGGGAACCTCCATGTGCCGTGAGTGCAGCCCTAAAAAGACAAAATAAATAAATACAATAAAATAAAATTAGATATGGTGATAGCACAACTCTACAAATGTTCAAAAAAACCATTAAAGTATATTTAAAATGGATAGATTCTGTGGTATGAAAATTTTATGATATATAAATTATACTTCAGTAAAGCTAATAAAATTATAAATAATTATTTTCCTAGATGCTACACATTGTCAGAAGACCTCAGTTGTACTTTGTCATTTTATCTCAAGAGAAGTGATAAAAAGGTAGTGAGATGGAAAATAAAATCTATTCCTCTAGTCTTTTTATGCAATTGGAATTTCAAGAATAAAGTTGTCCATGTGTAGGAATCTACTGTTCTCAGACTGGGATAGACAGACACATGACCAGGCTTCTTATTTAAGCACTATTTCAGAATTGTACAGATATATAGAGAGGGAAGCCTGGGAGGTTTTTGTAAGATCCTCCAGTTCCTGGGGTTTGTGGGTTTCCCAGGAGTGCATTGTTGGCTGCTTTTACCCATGAAGTGCTTTTGGTTCATTTTAGTACTTTAATTTCCGTGGCTAATGGGGAGATCCCACACCTTGGGGGTTGTGCTGGCACTACAGCAGCTGCTGATGACCAGAGCAAAATCAATCTGACTGTTGATTGCAGAGAAGCCAAGGGCCGGAACTGGCTGGGTGTGTCAGGGGCCACTTCCCTTAGGTAGGCTTTTGCCTGAGTTCTCTTCACTTGCCCTAGCAGAATTCCCCCAGGCCACCTCTCCAGAGTCACATTCCCTGGCATTCCCTGAACATCACTGTGAGCCCCCACACTGTATTTCCCTCCCTCCTCTGGACTTTTCCAGAAACATCTTTTCGGCATTGCTGTAAACTTTTCTGTCCTCCTCTGCTATTGCTTAACTCAAGGGCAGAGGAAATAGTCCAGAAACATACATAACGAAAAAAAAGAAGAGGAAAAAGAAAGAAGAAGCCCCAAACCCATCCCAAATCTTTAGGAAAACAATCCCATAGGATTTGGTTTTGAATTGCCATGCAATGTGGGGAATGTGAAACACGTGCTCATCAGGGCCCTTTCTGCTTGGAGCCTACCTGACTTCTCCCTCCCCAGCCCTCTGGGCTAGGCTAGGCTTGGGGGAGCTACAAAGCTGCCAGCTTAGAAGATGGAGACAAATGACAAGGCCCCAAAGGACAAAGCAAGACTTGTTACTAGTTTTGAGGCCAAAGCAACACATGCAGTGCTTAAGGGCTGTGGGGGTAGATGTTGCAAAGCCTGGAATCCAAGCTTTGAAGCCAAACTGAAGCTGATTTGCAGTCATTGCTCTGGAGGCAGTGTTTTCTCTGTTGGGCATCCATCTGCTTCACGGCCTTGACTCTTGTCATATCTTCTGGACTCAAATCTCCCTGTAGCTGGTCAGTGCCTCTTCCTAACTGCGCACACGGCTGCCTCAGTGCTCTCTCTAAAACAGAGATCTGATCTCTGCTCCTTCTCTTAGTTTTTCTCATTGCCTCCAAGAGAAAACCACATTCTTTTTCTTTTTGTCTTTTTAGGGCCGCACCTGCAGCATATAGAGGTTCCCAGGGTAGGGGTTGAATCAGAGCTGTAGCTGCCGGCCTACACCACAGCCACACAGGATCCAAGCCACATCTGTGACCTACACCACAGCTCATGGCAACGCTGGATCCTTAACCCACTGAGTGAGGCCAGGGATCAAGCCTGCGTCCTCATGGATAGTAGTTAGGTTCATTAACCACTGAGCCACAATGGGAACTCCCAGAAAACCACATTCTTTAACCTGATAGACGAGACAGACCCTATATAAACTGGCTTCAGCTGCTCTAGCTTCATGTTTTATCACCCATCCTCACTTTCAAGTAACCCCACAAAACTATTTAGCATTTTTTTTTCCTTCCTGCATCAGCCCCTTTGCATCTGCTACTCCTTCAGCCAGGAATGTATACCCTTTTCCTCTCTTTCTCCATTAGACAGTATCTCACTCATCATTTAACACCAAGTACTCATTGGGAATGGTGTTCAGGTTTTTTCTTGTTGCCAACGCTCACTGAATAGACCTCAGGAAGGCAGAGTGATGCAATGGAAAGAAAGAACCTAGAATATGGAGTTAGTCAGGCTGTGTGATAATAGGTAATGACTTATTTTATTTTCTCTTTGAACTTCAGTTTCCTCCCCTGTAAAATGGGAATAAGAACCCCAGCAGGGCAAAGTAGTTGATATTTGGAAGTGTCAAGCATAGCACCTTGTCCATGGTAGGGACTTGGGTGATATCGCATGTTGTAAAAGAAATAGAAAACATATTCCTTCATCCTTATTTGAGACTCTGTGGAGACATTTCTCTCCAGGCAAACTAGTGAGTGGGATTCTCTGGAACCTCTTTACCTAGTTATCTTCTTGAGGTTCACCTGCCTTTGGCCACCCTTACATCTAAAGGGTGTTTTGTGAATATCCTGCCTTCTTGGGAGCCAGCCATCAAGCTGCCTTCCTATTCATATTCCTTAGAAATCTAAGTGCAGGATGAAAGGGGGAGGATGAAATTTTTGTGCCTCTTATTCTCTTCCTCATGCCCTAGTCTTGTCTTCAAGCCTCAAAGAGATTGTAGAGCAATCACTCCGTGTTGGTCTTGTTCTTTCTTGCAACCAGCTCCCTGTTTTGTTTTTTTTTTTTTTTTTCCTGCAGTTGGGATTTCAGAAATGAAATTGGCCATGAATAGGAATCTACCGTTCTCAGACTGGGATGGACATGCACATGAGCTCGTTCCTCATCTGGACTCTATTTCAGAAATGTACACAAGATGTCAAAAATATACCACTTGGAACAAGAGCAATATTTATTTTTTAAAAAATTAAGGGGAAAAAAAGTTGTCTTGCTTCAATTCCTACTGGAATGTAGAATAACTATGTGCTGATGCTGCACTTTGACAGCATTGATTTAGTTATCCTCAGGGTCACTGGATTAGTGGTGTATGGACACACAGACACACACACACACACACACAAACATAAACATATATATATATACAGAGTGCTTTGTTATGAACTGGGAATTTCAGGCATTCTGATGCCAGAGTAAGGCTTTATTGGATCCAGCCATTCATTAACAATGCTTTATTAAGTATTCCCTTGGGTGCCAAGCCTTGTGCTAGGCAGAAAGAAGAAAAGAAGCCAGGGAACCAGAAGTCACAGATGGAGAAATCAGAACACAATAGGAGAGAATGAAGGAAGCATCAAAGCAATAATACAAACTAACTATTAAATAAGAAGGGGTGAGGTTACTGAACTGGAGTCCCAGGGCAGATTTCCTGGAGGGGATGGTGAGACCCGAGCAGGGCCTCGGAGGATAGAGTTGAGGACTCTGTCATCTGCAGTACTCTCTTAGAAAGGCGCATTAGAATGGATTGAATGAAGAGTTTCTTGGTGGTGCAGTGAGTTAAGGATCTGGCATTGTCACTGCAGTGGCTTAGATTGTTGCTATGGTGTGGGTGCAGTCCCTGGCTGGGGAACTTCCTCATGCCATGGGAACAGCAAAAAAAAAAAAAAAAAAAAAAAAAAAAAATGGGAACAGGAATTATTCTGAAGGAGGCCATGTGAAAGGTTGAGAGGAACAGGAGATAGAGGTAGAAAAACAGAACAGGAACAAGAGGCAGAGGCATCTTAGTCCTAGTGGTACTACTGACCCATTACAAGTTACCTTGGGCAAGTCCCTTGTCTCCAAACCTCAGTTTCCCCACCTATACATTAGAACTAAATCATACCAGTCTTAACTACCTCCTAGGTCCATTGTTAAGGAAACAAATAAGATAACTGTGTGACTGTGCTTAGGAAAAGTAGGCAGGGCTATCCATAACATAGGTTGGTATTATGAAGGCAGGTGTTTATATTGCAGCCACTCTCCTGCAGCTGGGAATAGGATGCCCTCAGTATTTGAATGAACTTTTCTTAGCAGGCCTCTTACCTGCCATAATTATAGGCTGCCAGCCCCTAGTTGAGTGTGCATACTTAAACAGGATCTGTCACACAAGTATACACGTGTGTGTGTTCCTGTGTGTGTGTGTGTGTGTGTGTGTGTGTGTGCATAAGCTTGCATTGGGCTAGGACACTGGAGCCATGATGGCAAAAAGACTGGAGAACTCTTAGGAACAAAGGTGATATATAGAGATGGGTATTTGTGCAAACATCTTTGGCCCTGCTTACAGAAATACATTCCCTGTTGCCACTGCAGCTGGCCCTGTTATCTGTCTTCCTTGATGTAGTGCAAAGCCTTCCTACTTGTCTCCCTGACTGCATGCTGCCCAAATCCAGTCCATCCTCCATACTGCCACTAAAGTGCTCTTTCCAGCCCATGTGGACTTTCTGAGCTCCTGGATGTTCACAAGGTAACGTACATATTCAGTCACATGACATTGAACCAGGGCACTGATATAGCCATTGAAATGGTGGAATATTTTAATACCAGCTGCTCCTCCTTGTTCCCTCAAGACCCCTCCTTCTTTTTTTTATGAGTCAGTTTTAATATTGTTTTAAAATTATCTGCAGACAACCCACCTCCTTATGGTAGCCTGAGCTGACTGTTCCCACCGTGACCACCCCCTTGGCATGTCCCTGCCATTTTGGTATGTCAAGACCCCTCCTTCTGCCCTCTTTCCCCCTCCTGGACCCCCCTTAAACCTCCTCAAGACCCAGTAAATAACAAGATAATGCCCAGCATAGCAGGGGCCTGGAGGACACTGTTTCCTGCATTGATCTGCATCTGTTCTGCTTGGTCAGTGCTCCTGATGTTCTGGTTTTTAAATATTTTGAGGATTATCTCTGCATTCACGGTTCATCTCATCCCAGCTCATCTTTCTGGTCTCATCTCTCACAAGTTCTCCCCACAGATGGCAATAACACTGAAATTCTCATATTCCGAGTCTGGATTTATACACCTGTCTCTCTCACCATCCTGGAAACTTTTCAAGGGCAGAGACAGTGGCTTCAGCATGCAGCCCCAAAGCCCAGCTCAGGACCCTGCACATAGTGGACACTTGATACATGCTTGTTTCTGAACATAGAGAATGCTGGTAGATGGAACTATTCTGTTTGTAATCATGTAAGCCCACTCCAGGGTACAGACCTGAGGCTGATGCAAGACACTTTCCTGGTCTTAATACATACTTCATGAAAGTTATTCACATTTCCAGTATCCTGGAAATGGAAGGGAAGAGCTATTTCCATTCTATTGCAGCAAAATGGAAATATTTCAAGAGTACATCTCAACCCCACAATGAAGGCTTAATGGAATCGAGACATAAAGTCATGTCTCTGGAACTTTCCCTTATCCACACTGCTGGAAAGTCCTTTGGGGTTTGGGGGTGGAAACTGCTGCCCTTATGTGAGTAATTGGAGGCCACTACCTTCTGGGGAGTTGTTGGCTTGCAATCTCTCCATGGGGGCCTAAGGCCATCTGCTAGAAGTAATGTAAATGTCCTTGCCCCAGGGAAGACACCAGTTTGGGGGGTGGGGGGTTTGGGGTGGAGAATACATTACATCACTCTTGATTTGGTTGCTGGCTTCTGCCTCATTAACATGGCTTCATAACTAATGGTCCCTTGTGCAACAAGCTAACTTTTATTTCAGGAACCTCTCTGTCAGCCTTTCTCTGAGTTCCATCTTCCCCACCCCCCACAAGAATGGTTCACTCTAGCCAGCCAAGCTGTAAGGACCTTAGAGAAGACTAGGATGGGAGAATGGCTGGACCCTTCTTCTTCAAATAACTCAGTCTTCCTTGAGAAGCCGGCCTCCTCCATCAGGTAGAACTTAGGCTGCAAGTAACTGAAACTATGACTCTAAGTGGAAATTCTCTCACATGACAGGAAGTCCAGGGAAAGGGCAGCCATCCAGATGGGTTGGTTCAGCTGCTCATAATGACTGTCAGCAGGCACTTAGGGCTGCCTTGCTCTCATCCAGCAGGAGAGAGAAGAATCCAATAACTAGGAAGTCCAGGAAACCATGTTGGTGTCAAACATTCTCAGTTCCATCTTTATAGATAGTAGAGAAACATGGGCACTAGAGAACAGTAAGGGAGATTCACAGTACCCATGGAGGTCGCATTAGCTGTGTGGCCTTGCACAAGTCAGTTAGCTGATGTGAACCAGTTCCCTTATGTGTCAAATGGCAATTGTTTCCTAACAAGCTCATGGCAGGGATCATGTGACATAACGTGAAAGCATTCGGTAAGCCATATAAAGTGCCATGTACCATGTACCTTTTTTTTGCCTATGTAATTGTGATTTTACTTTTTTAAAATCTTATTGAAGTATAGTTGATTTACAACATTGTATTAATTTCTACCCTACAGCAAAGTGACTCAGTTATACACATATGTATTTAAGTATATATATATATGTATATATATATATTTTTTTTTGGCTTTTTAGGGCCACACCCACGGTATATGGAGGTTCCCAGGCTAGGAGTCTAACAGGAGCCGTAGCCGCCGGCCTTCGCCACAGCCACAGCAACGCAGGATTTGAGCCGTGTCTTCGAACTACACCACAGCTCATGGCAACACCGGATCCTTAACCCATTGAGCGAGGCCAGGGATCGAACCTACAACCTTGTGGTTACTAGTCAGATTCATTTCCTCTGCGCCACAATGTGAACTCCCATGTATATATTCTTTTCCATTATGATTTATCACAGGCTATCAAACAGTTCCCTGTGCTGTACGGTAGGACCTTGTTGTTTGTCCATCCTATATATAATAGTTTGCCTCTGTTACTCTCAAACTCCCAATCCTTCCCTCCCCCACCCCCCCAAAGTGCCATACTTTCATCAGAGAAAATGTCCATGAACTACCTACTGTGTACAAGTCTTTGTTAGACTACAAAGGTAAAATAAAACCCAGTAAATACTCTTAAGTTCCCCCAAACAGTCCAACAAACATCTACTAAGCACCTGTAGGTGCTGGGGAAACTGATATGGGAAAGACCTAATCTCTGCCCTCAGGGAGTTCCCAGTAGAGCAGAGGAGACAGACCCACGGACAGATAGCTTCAGTACAATGTGGTAAGTGTGTGGAACAGCAGAGGTATGTGCAGAGAGCTCTGGGCATACACAGGAGTGACTAACCTATCCGAGCTACACAGGGAAGGGATAGGAGTAGTGTCAGGAGCTTATAAAACAAGAAGAAGACAAGAAAAAAACCATATGGAATAGATGCATGTATAGCAAAGCCTCCAAACAGCCTTCTTTCTTACTTTGTTACTTGAGGAGCAGACTAAGGAGTAGAGTCTGTAGAGAACAATGAGTAAACAATGGGGTGATGAATTCTTTTCTCCCTCGTCTCCATATGTTGTGGTTAACCCACAGATGCTCCCTAGAGGTTCGAAGCCACATCTACAGTCTGAAACCGAAGCATCTCCATGTGTAATGGGGCCTCAAAATGTCACTGAACACTGACCCTCATTGACAGAGCAGTATCCTCCAAAGTCACTTCATGATCTTCTCTAACACGTCCTCTGGGGGCTGCAGGAGATTGGACCCCTAAATAATTGGGTGGAGCATGTGTAGCAGCCTTGCCAAGAAAGATTATTTGGCTCACGTATCTATCATTAAAAATCACAGTCCTCTATCCTATGTTGCTGTCTTAACATACCTTGAACTAAAGCTGGATTTCTAAGGGTTTATGTACAATTTTGAAACAAAACTATTCTTTAAATATGAAGCAGTCTTTCAGTATTTTCAAGTACTGTGCTCATTGACCTTATCAGTTCCTTGAACCTGCTGGTGGTGCTGTGAGGAGAAGGTATGTAAAGTCTACAGCATCTAATACTTGAACCAAATGTCAGGGTTAGATGTTGAGTCCCAGTGACAAAGCCTTACTTGTCGCCACTTTCTTGTGTCAGGATTATTGCTGCCCAAGGCTTTCTGCCTCCTAAAACAACTTAATTAGAGCCTGATTGGATTTGACCACTGGAAAGTCTATTGCATTTTAGATGCATGGTTTCCTGTGCTACAGAGGGCTCTGATGTTCAAAGGCTCATTGAAAGACCCTCCTGGACTGCCTCTCAGGCCCAGATTTCTGCTCTTTGGCCAGCTCTTTGCTTTACCACCTCCTGAGGTATCTACCCACTTGCCTGTTCTCAAGTTACTTCCCCAGACCCCAAGTTTGACAGTGATTTCCTAGGGGACACAGCCAGCCTCCCTGTTGCCCCAAACCAGTTAGAGCAGTCACAAAATCCAAAGGCAGCCACTTGCATGTGCTTGGCCTTGAAAATGGAATGTTTCATTTTTCTCACACCAATTAGTGGAGGATGGGATCTGCTTTAAGGGGGAAGAATACTGAGTGAATCCTTCCAGAAAATGAACAGAAAAGGCAAGCACCCACAAGGGACTGGGATGAACTGGGAGTTTGGGGTTAGTAGATGCAAACTACTGCATTTAGAATGGATAAGCAATGAGGTCCTACTGTGTAGCAGGGGGAACTATATTCCAATCTCTTGGGATAGAACATGATGGAAGATAATATGAGAATAAGAATATTTATATATGTATGACTGGATCACTATGCTGTACAACAGAAATTGATACAACATTGTAAATCAACTATACTTTTTAAAAAGGCGAGCAAGAAGGGGTAGGCATGCTCTCCAAGTGTTAGAGATCCTTGGGAATCATCCCAGAGCTGGAAAAGATGCCGGAGCTGTGGGAGAGGGTGAGCCAGTGAGCTAAGGATCAAGCCTGTTGACCTTGGGTTCAAGTGGATGTGGCAGAACTACCTGAGACCATGGTCCAACATCATCATTCTGCCTTAAATTTTACTTTTTCTTTTTCCAAGAGTTGCTTTCTAGGTTTTTTTTTTTTTTTTTTGGTTTGTTTATTCATTTGCAAAATGGAGTCTGCAAACCCAAAACATGGTTGGATGTTAAGGGAGTCGGTTAAAACATTTGAGTCCTGCACAAACACTATAATCTAAGGTCTGGCCCAAGCTGCAAGCAATTTCCAAGAAACAAAAAGTGCTCAGCAGTTAAGTTGAAGCTGACAAAAAAGGAGTGCCGAGGTTGAGTCCCTGTAGATCCCACAGGGAAGAGGAATAAGAAGCGCTTCATTGAGAGTTCCCTACTCAATATAGCTCTCATCAAGTGCTCAGCAATTTAAATTCAATTCCACCAATAACCACTCTGTGAGGAAGGTGTTTTATTCTCCCCATTGAACAGATAAGAAAGCAAGTTTCAGAGACGTACAGTGACTTGCCCAAGGTCAAATGTCTACTAAATGGCAGAGCCAGGATTTGAACTTGTGCCTAGCACACAGTAGAGTCTCAGCTCATGTATACTGTTTATGTAATGAATAAGTTAATGAACAGTCCTTCCGATGATTATATCCAGGATCATTGGTTAGGCCTCTTGGTGGGTGTTTGACATTTTATAACAATTTTTCAAACATACAGAAAAATTGAAAGAGTTTTACACTGAACACTCATATACACATAACTTCTATTCTATTATTAACATTTTACTGTATTTGTTTTGTCACATACCTGTCCATTTATGGATTCCCTCTAGCCATCCTTCAATTCCTGTTATTTTCTGGTATATTTCGGAGTAAATTGAAGACGTCAGTACATGTCCCTATAGACATTTCAGCATGCATATCATTTATGCTTATTTGTAATTTTCTTTTTTTCCTTTGAGGTGATATTTACATCAATGAAGTATACAAATCTTTAGTGTACCATTGGGCGAGTTTTGACACACGCTGCACCTGTGTATCCCAAACCCCTATCGATATATAGAGTGTTATCGGAGTTCCCACTGTGGTACAGTGGATTAAGCATCCAGTGTTGTCTCTGCAGCAGCTTGGGTCACTCCAATGGTGCGGGGTCGATCCTGGGCCTGGAACACTGGGTTAAAGGATCCAGCATTGCCACAGCTGTGGTATAGATCTCAGCTATGGCTTGGATTCAGTCCCTGGTCCCGGAACTTCCATATGCTGCGGGTGCAGCGAAAAAATGCAAAATATATAGAGAGGGAACATTATCATCGACACAGACATTTTTCTCAGGTATGCTTTAAACTGTGGTGTACAACCTCCCTAACTGAACCAGCAACTCCATTGGAAGCCAGAAGTCAATGATTCTGACCGGGAGGCCGTGTTGAGATTGCTTTTCCTCCATTGACTAATGCTCAGGGGGAGAACCAGGTGGCACTTAACAAGATTTGGTCCTCAGATCCCTTCACTTTGATAAATTTCACCTGGAAGCACTTCTCCTTTCAAGCAAACATTTGTGAAAGGCTGCCTGTTGATTACAGCAATTAACTTTATCAGTTTAAACTGAAGTGAAACAGTGAATAATTTGTTTTATTTTATTGTAATTTAATGTCAGTAATGTATAAGGGCCTGCTCTTTTCGGTGGGAACTCTTTCATCTATGTTTGTTTAAAAGTAAAAATAATGCTTTTAAAGATAAAATGTTCCCAGCTTGAACCTCAAAGTGAGCCTTCTAGTCAGTTCATTGAAACTCACAGCAGGGCTAAGAGCTGAAATATACACAGAACACCCAAAGGAATGTGTGTGCCTGAGTAGGATTTAAATGAGAAACCCAAAGAGCCTTTGGCCTATTTGAAAAAGACCTATTGGAGCAGATAAGGAGAGTTACTTCCTTGAAACCCAAGCTTTGAGTAATTCAGTGTGTAGTAAGAGTCAGATCTGAGGATTGTGAAAGGCATTTAGACTGAATTGGCGGAGATACTGATGGGTCTACCAAACACGTCCGTGGCTTTGGTCCTTTGGTTAATGGTCCTGTTGCTGGTGGGACATGGGATCATCACCACTAGGACTTCTGATCCAGGGATGTTCATAATTTAGAATTTATCAGAATAGCTCAGAGGGATCGAAACACTGATGGCTGGGGTCTCCCCTCAGCATCTGTAATTCAGTATACCCAGGGTGGGTTTGCATTTCTACGGAGCTCCCAGGAGGACTCTGCTTCTGCTGGTTCAGGGACCAGACTTTGAGAACCACTGCTTGAATGAATGTATGAACGAATGGAATCTCTTGTACTAGGCTGCATTTCTTCCCCCTCTATGACCTGATTTATAGTTGAACAAGTTTTGGAGTCGGGGGTGGGTACTAGAGAGGACATACGTACTACCTCTTTCTCTAACCTGCACAGCAGAAATTTGTTTGTACTGGGCTTAGGATGACCTGGCTTTCTTGCAGTCCTAACTGATCTTGGTGCAGACAAGAACCCAGGCCTCGAAGCACATGGCACAGTTTTCACTCCCTCCTGTCGGGACCCTTAGAAAGAGATAATATGTGGCTATGGAGATCATACGTCCCAGACTTCCTAGGACAGCTCTGATTTCACATATTCTATCCTCTTGTTCCCATAAATATAATTGTCAGATCATGTCCCGCGTTGGGGGTTCAGAAAATATTGTTCCCATATGCATGGCTTAGGGGCCCTGGGGAATCAAAAGCAAGTATTCTCTTTCTTTCTTGAGACTGTGGGGGCCGGGGCATAAAGCTTGACCCATAGAAAAGGGCTAAAGAGTTGGGGTAAATCAAAACATTTGAGATCAGCAACAAGCTGCTTGTCGTTCCTTTGTTTTGTTTTGTTTTTCCAACCTCTCTCAGTGATCCCTGTTAACAGATCCTTGAATATTATAAATACGAGATTCCGAGTGCTTAGAGGGACTGAATTGGACCTCTGGCTGCCTCCCCCCCCCCCCCCCCCCCC
>PVHT020000193.1:304079-340091 GCA_004024745.2 Catagonus wagneri
CTTTCATTCAAAATTGAGAACAGCTGGTCCTCACCCGCTACATTCTTTATGCGCTTAAAAGTCGAATTAAACCATCCTTCCTGGGCCTAGGTTTGACCATCCTTGCAGCTCCTTTATCCTTCCTGCATGTATCAGACTTGCCAACCGTTTAATCATCTTTGCCATGGGGAAGCAGCTTAGGCAGTTCGGGCCAACAGCGCAGCAAACCCTAAAGCTTTATGACTTGTGCTAATGGGCGTGCTAAATGTTTAGTAGAGACTATTTTCGAGCACGCAATTGTGAACAATTTAAAGTGGACTGTACATGGAACCCATTTCCTCTCCCGGCTCCCCCAACAGGGCCTCCCCTTAGCAGCTGAAATGAGTTAGTGGCAATCAGCGCCGAGTAGGAATCCTGTGGTTTCTGCCCTTCCCTCCCGCTGGTTCTATGGCAGCTAGTCTCTTAAAATAAGCTTTCTCCTTCGTGTGGCCAGTAAATGTGACTTTGGAATCAGTCGGGCAGAGGGTCTAGGAATCACATTAGCCAGAGAGCGGGGGGCGTGCTAGGACTCAAGCTCCGCAGGAGGTTTAGGAGAGGCTGGGTGGGGACAAGGATGAAGAAGGATCAGTGAAAGAGACTGGAACCAGAATGTTTGCTGGCTACGGGGTGACTGCACCTTAGAGTCGGACCTGACTTTTTTTGTGCAAGTTTGTGGAGGACTTGTCTGGCCTTTGTTTGAGCACTTGGCCTTTGTCCACTGCACCAACTCTGTGAAAGCGCTGCCAGAAATCTGTGGCAGAGTCCCAGCCTCAGGGCCAGTTGGGTTCCTAAAGAGAGGAGATAATTTGCCACGCGACAGGATGTGTATGTGTTTGGGGTGTTGGGGGGGGATACCTGCCATAGGTGCTGCGGGGTGGGTTCAGGGCCTCTGCTGCTCAGGATGAGATAGATCCGGCTGATGGTACTGCAGAGGAGAAGCATAGGGCCAGCTGCTGCTTGTCCTGTTCTCATCTCAGTGTTGGCGCCTCCTTTTTATTTTATTTTATTTTTTTTTATTTTTGCTGTTTTAGGGCCGCACCTGTGGCATGTGGAAGTTCCCAAGCTAGAGGCAGAATCGGAGCTGCAGCTGCCGGCCCACACAGGATCCGAGGCACGTCTGTGACCTACACTACAGCCCACGGCAATGCCCGATCCCCAAGCCACTGAGCAAGGCCAGGGATCGAACCCACGTCCTCATGGATACTAGTCCGATTCATTTCTGCTGTGCCACAACGGGAACTCCAAGGCTCCGCCTCGTTAATAAAACCTTAAAAAGCTCTCCTCTTCATATACACTAGCCAGGCAGTTTGTCACAGCAGCAGAGCTGCTGGAGCAGTTAAGGTACCCGGCCAGAAAGAAGGAAGAGAGAGCGACAGAGGGGGAAAAAAAAAAGGGAAGAGGTTGGCATTTGCATGAGGGTGTCACCGAAGGCTTCATCACAGATACACTCAAGACTTAGGAACAGAAATTGTCTTGGGATGGGGGTGGGGAGAGCAGTTTGATTGAAGTATTGGCTAGCTGCCTTGGCGTAGAGCCAAGGCAAATTGCCAGAGAACCATTAAACTCTTTGTAATTCCATATAATTCACAGCAGCCACAGGTAATCTGAATCATACCTGACAAAACTTCCCTATCGCTTATCATCCATTAATGTTGAATGCATACTACTACAAATATTTAAACTTTTTTGTTTTTTTAGTCGTGTCATGGTGGCCATATTTTCTAAAGCCCAAATCGGGAAACCTAGTTTCACAAACGATTTTTTTTTTTCAGCCCTGTGAATATGTTTGTATGAAAAACCACACGAAGGTATAAACACTACGTCACACTTAGTTAAATACTGAACAAATGGCCTTTAAGGAAGGAACTGTAGTCACCTGAAATTGGGTGAGAGCAAACTCCCATTCAGGCATGGGTGAGGGTACCCCGCTCCAACACACACCTTTTTAGGGGTCTGAGGGAACTGGTTAACTAAGCACTAAATCAAATTAGAATCTGGTTTATGCCCATCGTCTGGATTTGCTCTTAAAATTTTCAGGAATGGTAGACTGAAAGGGCCTGTTGTAATGTCTATACCCAGGACAGTGGAGTAGATGTTACTTTGAATTCCCAGATGCTGGGAGCAGTTAAACCTCCCAGTGTTCATGGTCTGTTTGTGAGGGTTTGTGTGTGTTTTAAATTAACTTCCTAAGGCTGGGAATGTTACAAACTAAGGAGAATCATATATGGATACAAGGTATTGTTGCCATGCACCTAAGTTTACTTAAAACCTTCTTTCCTCCCACTAAAGGAATTGGTCTAAGAGTCTAGCAGTCAGTTCTGGGCACTCTACCACAAAGAAGAGATGTTTAGCTCAAAGGATAATTATTCTGGAATATTTTCAGCCAATAATATTAATAATAATAATACTCCTTAAAAGGCTTGGAAACCTAAAGTGCCTCTTTAACCACGAGCTCTGCATTTCTAGTTAAGGATCATGAGTAGCAATATACTCATAGAAAACAAAAATGCTTTGTTACAACCTTGCAGAAGAAAATATCCAAAGCCTGATAGAATCTATTAGATTTTCTATCTTGTGCAAGTCGCATAACATTCCTGAACCTCACTTATATGATCAGAAAAGTGGAAAATAATGTTGCTTGTCCAGAATCAGTCAAATGAGTGGGGAGATATCCCAAGGTCCCTTCTAATGTCAACAAAGATTTATTGAGCAACTACTGTGTGTTCAATACAGATATTTGTTTTCCTAGATCCAGTGATAGAGCTGTAAAAAGATACTATCTTTTCTCACATGAGGCAAGTATTCTGACCCAAAGTAAGCACATATAGGTATAAATTAAATAATGCAAAATGATAAATTCTGTGATGAAAATAAAACAAGATCATGTGATGGAGAATGATGGGGCTTGGGGTGGGGGAAAAAGAGAAGGAATCTAGTTTACGTTAGTGGTCAGGAAAGGCCTCTCTGAGGAGGTAGCATGTGAGCTGATGCCTGAATGATGAAAGGAGCCACATAAAGATCTAAAAACAAATGTTCTCAAAGGAGAGAACAGCAAGTGCAAAGGTCCAGAGGTGGAGATGGCCTTGACCTCTTTGAAGAACAGAAAGTTTGGTATGACTGCAGTGTGTGGAGGAAATGAGGCCAAAAAGCAGACATGGCCAGATTGCATAGGGCTTCTAATCTGATGCTATTTACATTGTAAAAATCATTCCTTGGTCTTTCTGTCTGATTCAGTTAGTGAACCCAAGTGCAAGATGTTAATGGTAGGGGTGCTTGATGTTTGCCTATAAGAAACCCAGCAAAAGGCACTGGCGGGGAACGGGGTGGGGGTGGGGGTGTAAAACAGAGAATTCAAGCTCAAATGTCTGGGGTAGAGAGAAGCAGGGATGGAAGAGTGTGTACACAGGAGGAATGGTTAGGGAGGGCTGGAGAAAGTTTAGATTGACCTTGGCTATGAGGAACAATGCCTCAGTTTGTGGAGTCCACTGTCAGAAGGGGTCAACCATTATGGGTGGAGGGGCAGGACTCTGCCCTTGTGTTTTAAGATCAGAGAGGTGAGGTGGGGGGAGCAGGGACAGGAGGTAAAAGCCTGATTCTTTCATTGAGCCTTAACCTGAAAAGCAAGCCTCCTAAACAGGTGAAAGGCTTATGAACTACTGCACTGCTTTACCTTTATTGATTCCTCAGACCTTGAACTCAAATGCCCATCATTTCTTCCTTATTTTCTTCTCCAACTAATCCTGGCACTGCAATGAGAAAAGCACTCTGATGTAAGAGTCCCTACCCAACACTAACACAAAAACAATTGAGTACATTTTTCTCTCCTTTCTGGTTTTCTCATTTGTGGAAACTCGGTTGTGTTTTATGTTATTTGACGCATCTTGCTGAGCAGAAAAGAGATGGTAAGTCACTTCTCAGTCACTGTGTGAACAGGACAGTAGCTTGGAACAGAACGGTGTGATGGCTTACTTGTTCCCAGATTTGCAGCACTATGTGAAAGCGGCGGGTGTGCCGATTTAATTTAAAATTGGATCTATCCTAGGGTCAGTAAAGAATGTTATTGTTATTAGCTTTGCAGCGTACGTGTATACCTTAGTAGGTAACTTCTGTGGCAGTTGTTTGCTTGGGTAGCAATTATGCAGAAGGATGGGGGGGAAATTAAATGCCTCTTTTTCCCTTCTTTATCTAACACTGTTCAGAGGGCTAAGTGAATGCCAAAGATTCAAGTCCCTGCTAGGGGGAGGGGGTCTGGGCAGAGGAGAACAATGTTCTGGGAGCAGAATACAGGGACCCAGCAGTGGAAAACAGAAAGCAAGTTCCCCTCTCCCTTGGTCCACATCTGGTAGATGGCCCAGAGGTGCCCAGAAAGCTGGACCAATGGGTTCCAGGCAGGAGAGCGGGGCTAGTGATTTCCAGAGGCGGCCTTTTGTCCCTTCCCTGAAGGGTGTTAGTCCTTTGGTCTTTTTCCAGTCAGAAATGACGAATGTTGGTTGTGTGTACTCTTTAGAAACTGTCTTTAGCTTTTTGCATAACGGGTTATAAATAAATGGCTTCAGAGAACCAGAAATGAGTTATCGAGTGAACCTGGCTTTGGGATGGTTCAGATTCCGGATAGTTAATCACATCCTCTCGGGCTGGAAGGCTGTATCTAACTCGTTCACATTCAGCTGGAAAGTTAAAAAGATACTCTTGATCAACTTGAGGAATAGTTGTTACATCAAAAATAGGTTGGTACTATGGAGTTCCCGTCGTAGCTCAGTGGTTAACGAATCCGACTAGGAACCATGAGGTTGCGGGTTCGATCCCTGGCCTGGCTCAGCGGGTTAAGGATCCGGCGTTGCCGTGAGCTGTGGTGTAGGTTGCAGACGCGGCTCGGATCCCGCGTTGCTGTGGCTGTGACGAAGGCCGGCGGCTACAGCTCCTGTTAGACCCCTAGCCTGGGAACCTCCATGTGCCGCGGGTGTGGCTCTAGATAAAGCAAAAAGACAAAAAAAAAAAACAAAAACAAAAAATAGGTTGGTACTAGAGAAAGAAAGATTATATTAAACCAAGTAGAATTATTTCCATCTCTGTGTAGTAGCCTGGTGGAATTTAATACCCACTTTTATTTTTAATTTGAGCATTTTCTTATAAGCACTGGGGCACAGGTCATAAATGCCAAAGGTTAATGTGTCCTGTTTATGGTGTTCTAGTATTAGGTGGTATATAAAAGACTCTTGGTCTTTTCAGCCCAGCCACTGCATTTGTCTACCATGCTCTCTTAATGCTGGCAGGGGGTGGGCATCACGGGCTCTCTGGTTTGTTTTAGACTGTTTTAATCGTACCCAGGGGAGTTTATATCATGACTGTATACAGTGAACTCTTTTGCTGGCAACTGCTTCTAGAAGTGAGAAGCAAAGTCTTTGACATGCTACCATATTCTTTCCTCAAGTTTCTTCCACCTCAGTACCCCCAGAACTCTCTCTACCACAGCAGCTTTGCAAGATTCTCTGCTCCCTTGTTTACCACTGAAATGCACAGCTTATTAGACAGCTAAGAAGCATAAGTAATCCAGTAGGAGGCAGTAATGATGCCTGGAGAAGAGATAGTTGCCTGTGTGACCATGGCCTGACCTAAGGTTCTGCTTCTCAGAGCGGGTAGCAGGAATCGTTGGGACCATGACAAAGTGACGTACCTGGGATAGACAGGAGGAACAGAAACAGATGGCTCCAAGATTAGAGAATGGGTTGATTCTGGTTTTATAACACATCAAGATAGAAATGGGATGGTGATTAAAAAAAAACAACAACAACACTTTTCATCTTTACCAGTTGGCAGGTAAGGAAAATGAAGCGTTTGTCTTCATTTTCATTTCCTGCTGAAATCATCCACTTTATTGGAAGGGGGGAGGGTGGAACAGATGAATACAGTTTCAAAGCCCAGAGGAACGATGGGCAAATTAATAAATTACAGCCCTATTGTAGAGGCTTACCCCTTTAAGTGAAATGTTTTGCCTTGATTAAAGCTATGCATATGTGAATATAGTGCCCAATCCTTGGGTCCCACCTCAAAAATATAATCTACATAGTTTTTAATTTTTTTAATTCTTTTTTAAAATTAAGGAATAACAAATACATAGTAAAATGCACCTATCTCAGTGAATTTTTAGATGTGTATATCTCCATGTCATCGACTCCCAGATCAATGTGTTAAAAACATTTCCAGCAACTCCTGAAAGTATGCCATGGGCTTTCACAGTCAGTACATCCTCTCAGAGTTAAACTACTACTGTGAATTTTATCACCATAGATTAGTTTTGTTTGTTTTGTCCTTTACATAAAGTAGAATCATACAGTTTGTATTATTCTAGCCTGGTCTCTTTCACTCAGTGTAATGTTTTTTTGGCTGCAGCCATGGCATATGGAAGTTCCTGAGCCAAGGATCGAATCTGAGCTGCAGCTGGGATGTACACCACAGCTGCAGCAATGCTGGATCCTTAGCCCATCGCCCTGGGCCTGGGATCGAAACTCTGTTGCCACAGAGACAAGACCAAATCCTTAACCCACTGTACCACAGCAGGAGCTCCCTCAATGTAATATTTTTGATAGTCATCCATTTTTGTTGCATGTATCATTAGTTTGTTCTTTTTATTGCTATGTAGTTTGCTATTTAATGTATAGATATATCTCAGTGGGTTATTCCTAACTTTTGTCTATGTGAATAAAGCTGCTGTGAACAATCAAGTCTTTTGTGTGTGTGTGTGTGTGGATACATACACTGCTTTATTTTGCGTATAGCTAGGTGTGCAATTTCCAAGTCCTAGGTAAGGTGTACAGATTTCCAAAATGGTTGTACAATTTTACACTCCTACCAGCAATGTGGAGTTCAATTTGCTATACATAACTTCTTTAGTGAAGTCTCTGTTTCAGTCTTTTTATATTCTGAGTGTAAGTCAGATATACATATTATGAATATGTTTCCAGTCTGTGTCTTGTCTTTTCACTTTTCTAGTGAATTTTTTTTTTTTTTTTTTTTTTTTGCTTTTTTAGGGCCGCACCCGCAGCATATGGAGGTTCCCAGGCTAGGGGTCCAATCGGAGCTACAACTACCAGCCTATACCACAGCCACAGCAACGCCAGATCCGAGCCACGTCTGCAACCTACGCCACAATTCACAGTAATGCCAGATCCTCAATCCACTGAGCGAGGTCAGGGATCAAACCCGCAACCTCATGGTTCCTAGTTGGATTCGTTTCCACTGCGCCATGATGGGAACTCCTTTAGTGACATTTTAAATGAATGTATTTTTTAATTTTGATGATCTCCAGTATAGCACTATATCTTCTATGGTTATTGCTTTTTGTATCCTGCTCAAAAAAACTTTGCCCACCTCAAGGTCACAAAGATATTCTTCTGTGTTTTCCCCTAAAAGCTGTATGATTTTAGCCCTCTCATTTAAAACATCTATGAATTGGCCAAACATTTTTTAGTGAAAATTTACATCAGTGGAGTTCCTGTTGTGGTGCAGTGGAAATGAATCCAACTAGGAACCATGAGGTGACAGGTTCGCTCCCTGGCCTCATTCAGTGAGTGGGTTAAGGATCCAGTGTTGCCGTGAGCTGTGGTGTAGGTTGCAAAACACGGCTCGGATCCTGCGTTGCTGTGGCTGTGGCGTAGGCCAGCAGCTGCAGCTCCAATTAGACCCCTAGCCTGGGAACTGCCATATGCCGTGGATGTGGCCCTAAAAAAAAGCAAAGAAAAAAAAATTACATCAGTAAAAATGAGCATGTGCCCACAATATACATAATTTATGTATGATATGATCTACCACCACCAGTGTTAAATACTAATAAGGCTTGGTTTAAAAAATTAAATAAACATAAATATAAACAGAAGTTCCATTATCTCCCTTTCCAGTAGATCTAAACCACCAAAGGCTAGATAACATTTTTGACAGACACTAATAACATAAATGTCAGCAAAAGACTTCAGTGTAAACAAATGGCTAGAGTTGACAGAATGTGAATAGGCCCCCAATGAGCATATTTCCTGACAGTCTAAGAAACTCTGAGTTTGCTCTTGCACAGTAAGGTTTATCTCCCCCTGCCCCATACCTGACTTCTTGAGGTAGCAGAACTGATCTGACTTGGTACACGCAAAGACAAACTCACTTTCGGTCACTGATGTACGGTACAGTGCTCTTGACTCCTTATTCCTTTCCTTATCACCAAATTCCTAGAGCTGAGCTTGGCTCTGGACCGAAAGACTTTTTGGCAAAGATACCCAGAATTTGACTTGGGGTAATCCCCAGGGAAATTTAATGATTTGGAGCTTAGAGGGCTTTTGTTGTGAGGATTAGTAAAATAGATGGTAATTAAGCAGCTGGGGAGGAAGGATAGATCCACTGGGGGGCACACTATCATTTCCTTGGTCCAAGGTTGAGAGAGCCGATGGACCTGATTCACAGAACTTCACCCTCTGGGGCAGCCTCTTGTAAGATCTGGGTATCTCCTCCTTAGCTGGTAAGGGAAAGAATATCTTCTCCTTTGGTGTCCACTGCCTCAGTCCAGCTCCACATGGGAATTACTACTTAGAATCATGCCTGCTTACGTCTTTTTAGTTGGTTGATGTTTCTTTTTTTTTTAAATTTCTTTAACTTAATGAATTTTATTTCAATCATAGGTGTACAAAAATCATCACAGGTCAATTTGATAGATTTTGTGTCCCAAACCCACAGTGCATCCCCCCACCCCCCAGATTGTCTTATTTGAAAAACCAAGGTTTTCCAAAGTCTGTGAGTCATTGTCTGTTCTGCAAGTAAGTTCATTGTGTCTTTTTAGTTTCCACATGTAAGCAGTAGCATTGGGTGTTGCTGTCTAATTGTCTGACTGGTTTCACTTCGCGTGATAATTTCTAGGTCCATCCATGCTATAAATGTTGTTATTTCATTCCTTTTTATGGCTGAGTAATATTCCATTGTGTGTATGTACCATATCTTCCCTATCCACTCCTCTGTCGATGGGCATTTAGGTTGTTTCCATGAGTTGGCTATTGCATAGAGTGCTGCAATGAACACTGGAGTGCATGTGTCTTTTCGAGTCATGGTTTCCTCTGTGGTTGATGTATCTGAATTCCCATTTATTTAAGAGAGAGGTTTTTGCTTTCTGTTTTGCCTTTGGTGAAGGCAGGGAAGATGAAATTAGGAACAGCAGTTTCTTGTTTTTCAAATCAAGACAACTTTAGAATTTGAGAGGGATTTTTGAAGGGAGAGAGTTGCTGAGAAACAACTCAGGGCAACTTATATCTGCAACCTGGGATCAGACTGTTGAAAGCACAGAGATTGCAGAGATTTGTAAGCCTTTGTCTCCCCTTTCCAGGTCACTCTGATTAATCTCTCCTAGTGTGATCAGATTCTAAAGGATACCAATGGTGTAAGAGAGGGCAGATCAGAAACATATAGCACCCAACTTGTGGTCCTGCTCAAGTCAAATTACGTTTCAGAATAAGCACAGACTTTATTATTTGATGATCCTGCTTCCTAATAAACTTCTCAAAGCCAGCTTATCTCCATCTCTATATTTTCTCTCTATTGATTCCCCAGAAAAGATCAAATGGCTAAAACTTTGAAAATCTTTAAAAGAGTGACATAAAGACATTCAGAGGACAGTCTTATTTTTAAAGCAATATATACTATATTCTGGGTGGACCTTTTCCATGTATGTATTCCCCCCTCCCAAAATCAGTTCTAACAATTAACTATGTTGGTTGCCTCCCTAGACTATAGATAAGCTGGTGGAGGTAGGAGAATGGGCGAGTACAGTCACCCCTAGGTATCCGTGGGGGATTGGTTCTAGGACCCTCATGGATACCAAAATCCATGGAAACTCAAGATTTTGGTATCCTCATGGATACCAAAATCCATGGAAGCTCAGTTAGCCCTCCCTATCAATGGGTTTTTGCATCTGTGGATTCAACCAACCACCTGACTGGTGAATGTGGAACTCCACAGACAGTGTCATTTGGCCAAAAGCTTCTAGAACTGGCTAACAAAGTTTCAGTCAGTGCCTAGTTTTTCCAATAAATTTCTTGTAGCAAGCAGAGATATTCACAATGATGCCGCTGACTTTTAATACTGCTCTCACACTATTGTAATAAGCATTCAATATCTATTGGTTATTGTTGCAAGTGATGTTTCTCCTGCTGATGCATTCCCCCCTCAAACCTGGTTTAACTTTTCTTTCTTTCACTTTCTCATATTTCCTAGCTTAGTCAAATGACCCAAGCGAGTATTTGCTAGTATCTTTTATTTTGTATAAAAGCTACTAGAAAATCACTAATTGCTATTAAGTCCATGATTTCTATGCCTTTACTCTCAAGTGGCCAACTTGTCACTTCATTGACAGTTATTAGAGCATTTCATGCTTCATCGAAGCTCCATCAAAAATTTCCAATTCATCAGCTCATTAGCACAAAATGGGTCTTCAGGAATCGCTTTCTCTCAGTGTCCCAACTGTGTTTTTAAAAGTGTTTCAACCTTGATGGACCACTCTGAAACAATGGCTAAAGACCACAGGGAAATGAGAGATGGATGTTGATTAGTCAGTTTTGAAGGAGTGAAACAGGGGTGAAGACAAAGCACAGTGGGATTATCTGTGTCAGCAGAAGGATAATGCATGACTTTGCTAACTGTTCACAAGTCACTGAATGTCAGAGCTCCACAGGTCCTCAGAGATCATTGAGTCAGACCTCCCCACCCCCATGTTTTACCAGTAAGGGTAAAAGGGGCCAAAAGAAAAGGGACTTGTCCAAGGTCAATCAATTCTTCCCAACTTTCCAGACACCAGCTGGTTTTCGGCTATATGACCTTTATGTACTCCATTTTCTATTACTTGGGCAACTCACTGCTAGCCCAGCGATCACTTGGATAATCTGAAATGACATGTAAGTTAACCATCGTTTACACTGAGCTTTGTGATGTGTGTTTATACTGACATTCCAATGCGTCTGGGTCCAATCTGAGAATTCATAACACTTCAAATGAAACAGGAAAGCCACCCTGAAGGGCTGATTCAGGAAGAGCTGGAAAGTTGACCAGCCTTACTGAATGGACAGCATCATATGATGCTATACAGCTCCCTCAAGCAGGACATGTTATTCTCAACATGTTTGTTGATTCACACCTCTCCTGCACCCCAGCCAGAGTTATAAGTGGCACAGTGGGAAGGGAAAAACAAAATCTTTTACAGAAGAAAAAAAATATATATATATACATATTTTTTTCCTCCCTTCCTTATTCCCTTCCCTTCCTTATTTTTTTCATTCCTTGTCTTTGCTAGAAACATGAACAGCTGCTTTATCTTCTGTATAAACAAATATGCGGTTGGGCCATTGACCTGGAGAACTGGCTGTCGGGATGCCAAACAATAAATGGAAGACATGCCTGATCCCAGGAATTTAGAGGTGGAGGGGGGAGGAGAAAGACCAGTGAGCGATACTTTTTGAAAGAATCAAAACAGTCAGGAGGAGTTAGAAGGGATCTGTTATAGAGTTCAGAAAACACCCTGGCTCTGGAAAAGAGCTAGTTTGGGATATAGTCAAGGGCTCTTCAACCAAATGGAGTTGCATTTCTGGATCTGGACCTGTCTGCACTTTGGGATTGTGCCGGGTGCCCATAACTTGCTGGTTTGTTGTCTGTGAATCCGAATCCTCACACTTGTGCTAAAATGAAGTTATTATGTTCTGAATGTGATGCTGCTGCTGACTGAGAAATGGCACAGAACAGAGAAAAAGGGGCATGAACCACTGGCTTGAGGCTATAGTTCAAGAAAGAGTCTCTGCAAAGCTTCAGATAGTAGCAGCCAAAGTGGCAGTAGGCAATGAGAAATGCCTGAGCTTTTGCTGCAGCAATAATTAAGCATTTTAGTTTAAAAGGCTCCCCCCTTTCATTTTCTGGTCTAAAATAAACAGATCTTGTTGATGTAACAAAGTGCTTAATTAACCTGAGGTGGTACATAATATCAGTACATATTGAAGGAAAGACTTGCTATGGTTAACAGTAATATGGATAATTGAGTTATATGAATTAAAAAAAAAGGGTAGAGTGAATTAAGACTAATGTACATCAACAGGAAAAATCTATTAGCATTCATTAGTTAGAATCCTGTTTGTGGTTCTTTGTTAGCCTAAGGAAGCCCTTTCAAATGGCTGATGCCTGTTGAAAGTCCTGCCTGATGCTGATGGCCTTCCATGGATGCCAAAGGAATGAGTCATTCAAATTGAACTTCTGAAATTCAAGTACAGCACTTCGCTTCTTCTTTTTCTTTTTTTTTCTTTTTTTTTTTTGGCAGCAGTGACTGTGAAGAAATAATGATAATGACAATGGAAATAAGAGTGTGATCCTAATTAATTTGCGTAGAGTTGTTCCCCATTTACCAATATTGGCTTGTTTTGTCTTGAGTGGTGGCCCAGGTACTGGAACAAAGGTATATTTATTCAATGTCACTTGGCTAACCTATGATTTGTCAGACAAAGGTTAATTAAAAAAACTGTTGGGTTAGCAGCAATAAATTTAATAACAGTCTGTGATTTAACTCAGAATTTCAATTTATTTGATGGGATTTTTAAAATCCTGAATTAACATTTTTCTCTGCACTCAGGAGGTCTCATCTGCCAAATTGCACATGAGCTGGCCAACCTAAAGCTCAGCAATATTCTAACTTGCACAGTGTGGTATAGATTGGAGGGATGCTATAAAAGACTGAAAGAAAGATTGGAACAAGAGTAGAAGTAAATGTAAAAACACCTGCAGCAGAGACCAGACTTTAGTTGCCCTGTTTAGAATATGACTTTCCCTAAGGATTGCATGGTTTAATCATGCTCAACTCTTTTGCCCCAGGGAGAAAAAAAGAAACAAACATCTCTTCCTGATTCTGTTAGTGGGTTGGACCTTTTTTCACCTGACCATCTCCATGGACCTATGAACTTTAGATCATAACCTACCCCTGAAGCTGGGGGCTATGTATGCTTTGTTCATTTCTGTATCTCTAGCACTTAGCATGTTGTCTGTTCCATACTAGAAATTGGCTAAAAACTTGAGTAATAAATTAATGGATGGATGACTCCTGCGACCATGGATGGAGCTGATATTCCAATAGGTAGAACTCACCTTTGTGATAGAAGAAATGTTACGTACAAAAGTAACCATAAGCAAGGAAACTTGGGGGACATTCTGCTTTGCTTTCCTGTTGCCTAACCCAGTGGCTATTATTTCTACTTTTTCTGTGTCCACCACCCCCTGCCTCCTCCATCCCCTCACCTTGCCACCAGCCTGACTGCATTCCTGCCAAGATTGCCCTTGGCCAAAGGAAATTCTGTAGGCTTTGGTGGAACAGTGAACACCCATACTCCCAGCTTTTGGTCAGTTCCCATTCTGTGCCAGACACTGGAAGCACTGTGCTAGGTACTTTTTGAAGAGATGTGATAAATGGTCAGTTACCTTATATTTTTTTTTGAATTTGCAATTCCACTCCCAGAATGTTGAGCTGGAAGCCACCTTTAAGGTCTTCAGAGTCAACCTGCTTGCTCTGATAATCAGAGTGCACATTTACTGAGGACTTATGCTCCCAGACACTTCATATACTAACAACCCTGTGGGTAGGTACACTTGTTATCTGTATTTCACATATGAGACCATTGAGACATGGAGATGTTAGGTAACTTGCTAGGGGTCACACAACTGGGAAGTACTACAGCCAAGATTCATGCTCAATTTTGTCTGACTTCAAAGCCTGCACAAAGAAAGAAAAGGACTTGCCAGAGGTTATTTTGCTGGAGCCTAGTTCTTCTGGCTTTAATTTGTGTGTAGTCTCCTAGTCCATGCTACTACTTTAGGCTACACCGTGTGGTTCCTTCTGAGCATCATTTTCTTATTTAGAAGTGCTTGACTCCCTGAATGGACTATTGCCTTCTTCCTCAAGGGCTTCCCCAAGCTTTGCTTTCAGTAGATAATGGCCTGTGATTAGCTTAGCTGTGCTCTGGAGCATCTGGGAGCCACGCCCCCTTCCAGAACTACTTGGGGCTCAGAGGTTGAGAGGAGCCAGGAAGTAGAATGTGGGGGAAGGAGTCGCCTCACCACCTGCTTTCTGTTTTGTTCTCTCCAACACAGATTGAAGATGGAGGCAAGGCAGCCTTGTCCCAGAAGATGAGGACTGGTGATGAGCTGGTGAATATCAATGGCACTCCATTGTATGGCTCTCGCCAAGAGGCTCTCATCCTCATCAAAGGCTCCTTCCGGATCCTCAAGCTGATTGTCAGGAGGTAAGGTACAGGGAGATTTGCTGTAAGGTGCAGGGGCCGCTGAAACCACTTGATTGGTAGTAAAGCTTCAGTGGAGTCAGTCATGACTCTCTCAGTATCATCAAGGAAAGAGGTGTTGCACATGAACAGAATTTTGCAGACAGAACTGAAACAGAATTTCATAAGAGAAAGGGTCTTTGGTTCAAATACTGGCACTACCACATACCACCCGTGTCATCTTGGATAAATTTATTTTACTTGTGCAAGACTCGGCTCCTTATTTGCTTTTGAGAGAACTGAATGACTCAATACACACCAAGGATCTACATATCCCAACGTTTTTCTGTCTCCTCCTTCACAAAAGGCTACCACTGCTGAACCACATAGACTTAAAGAGACCCCACTCCCAGCCATGGAAGGCACTCTGGAGGCTGTGACAAACTCCAAGAGAGTGATCTGCCCTTGAGGCACATGGAGTCTAACAGGGGAGAAGAGACACACATGTGACAAATTAATTAGCAACACAGTTTTTTAAATAAAGCAACAAAGGATATTCCATCGAGTGAAGGGTGATTGTCAAATTGATTGTTCAGACAGAAAGTGCTATTAGATTTCAAGAGAAAGAAAGAACTTCAAAAGAGGTGGTTAGGTTAAGTCTTCATAGAAGATGTGGAATTTGAGTTATAAGGTGGGTAGAATTTGACAAACAGACTATCAGGAGGGGAAAGGCTTTCCAGGTAAGTGGAGTGTCATTAGCGGAAGGAAGTTGAGGTCATATTTGGGTATAGTCATTCTCCTGCTGCTGGAGCATGTGCCTAGTGGGGAGCTTCCCTTTGGTCTCTTTATCGTTTTGCTGTGGCATCTTTGCTCTGTACTACTGGAGTTCATGCTTCTCCCTTTGTGTTAGTTTGTAACCTTTATCTTATACACACGCCTAAGTTTTTCCATCTTAATTATTTTTACTAGAAAAAAAAAAACTTTCAATGTCTTCCTGCAAGCATAATTCCCCCTCTGGCTACTGCCCCATATTCTTCCTTTTGTGCCTATCCAGTCTCACTGTCTCTCCTTCTTCATCTACCATTTAGCTTTCCACCCACTGAAGTCTGAGTTTGACCCCCAGAAGTCCAATGAAACGACTCTGTCAAAAGTTATATATTACATCCTAGTTGTCAGAGTCAATGGATTATTTCCAGTCTTCATCATATAGGATTTACATAGAGCATCTGACATTGTTGCTCTGGATTATGACCTCCTTTGTGAAACTCTCCTTTCTTGCTTTCAAGAGACTTCATTTCCTTGTTCATTTCCTAACTCCCAGTTCATTTTTTAAAAAATGAGTTTCCTCTATCACCTGTTCCTCATCTGCCCATCCCTTAAATGTTGGTATTTCCCCTAGTTGTACCCTTTCTGACTTCATACATATACCATGGAAAATCTCACCCAGCCCCCAAGCTTTAATTATCATTTCCATGTGGATGACTATATCTCTTGTGCCCCAGACCCCTAGAGCCAACTTCCTCCTAGACATTTCACACACAATGTGCCCAAAACCTAACACATCATCTTCTTCTCCTGTCAAGCTCCTTAGCTTAGTGCCTAGGACCACCATGCCCTTCGTCAACCAAGCCAGAAACACAGACGCCATCCTTAAATTCTTCCCTTGCTCTCCTAGTCTACATCCACATGATTTATCCTGAGGAGAGAATATTTAGGGGAAAAAAGGTTTTGATTGAGTTAGTAAAGGCAAAGTTATACAGGATTCCATTGATTTATTGCATTACCTCCTGGAACCTAAGATTAAGCCATGCCTGCCTATGTTCCTGGGTAGCAGGTGGCTTGTTAAGTAATGCCTTATACAATAGACACTTTGTCATGGACTTAATCTTGGCTGGTTCATGGGTTAGGTTTCAATAAGGCTCCTTGAAGGGCAGCTTGGTGAATTTGGAAGTTTTTGTTTTGGAGCCGGGTATACCCATGTATGCTACTTCCTAGGTAGCATACATGGGGAAATAATAGTTCCTAGGTAGTGGCATTATGGTGATGATTAAGTGAGGCCATTTATGTAAAATTCCTTTAACATAATGGGTTCTCAATGAATTTCAGCCCATTCCTTTCCCTAAGGTATAAAAGAAGCATAATTGGAGTAATCAACCATTATTAAAAAAGGAGAGCATCAGACTGTATTGTGCTTTGCAACCTATCCTTCAGAGAGCAAGATTTGCTGAGAAACCATTAGGAGTGAAAAAGATCTGATAGGCAATAAAGGCTCTTGTGAAATACTGATTACACAGAGATACTAACACTTAGAAGGAATGTAGACACCATCCATGGTGGCTTCTGATCTTACCAGTCATAAGAATGAGGATGTTCAGGTGTGTCACTCACTCATCCTTCGTTGGTAAGCTCCATGTCCTCTTTCTTCCTGTTATAGTGACATCTGCCACTACCAGTCTCTGAGGAGATAGTAGGCCTTGGAGATAGTGGGGCCCTTTGGCTTTCATGGTGTGTCGGGCCTTATGGCTCCCTGAACCTACACTATCTACCCTTTTAGCCTCTCCCTCTCAACCCCTATTGGAGGAGGCTTTCAATGACATAATTTATTAGGTGATGCTGCCCTCTTGTGGAAAACTTAACCTTCACCTTTGGACTACCCTGGGCATTTATTCTGTCATAATCGAAGTTAATCTTCCAATTTATGAAAGAGCTCTTAGCACATCAAAGAAATGTGATCTTCCTAAAATTTGATATTTAGTCCAGTAGGCTTTTAAAATTATTGTTATTGTTTGGCCACGCCTTTGGCACGCGGAAGTTCCTGGACCAGGGATCACACCTGCACCACAGCAGCAACCAGAGCCACAGCAGTGACAAAGCTGGATCCTTAGCCCATAGCCTAGTGTTTTATACTAAGTAGAAAGCCATTCAAGCCCTTCCTTGGGGGTGAAGCAAAGACAGAAGCCTGAAAAGAACCAGGGCAAGTTTGCTTGAATAGCACAACCCCAGTGGGGACAGAGTAATGGCATAAAGGAGGATCAGATGCAGATCCTAACTGCCCAGATCTCACTGTCCTGTTGGTCCTTCGCAAGGCCACAGACTCTTTGGAAAGTACAAAGGGTTCCCTATAATAATGGGAGGTGATTTGCTTGTTTTTAAAACATCCTTGATATACCACAATGTCCCAAGCACAGGCTTTGAGAAATAAAGAAAACTTTATAACTTAAAAAAAGTCTTTGGTTTAAGTAAAGCAATCAACTGACAAAGATTCAACACTGAGCTTTAGGCCTGGGCTTGAGTCTTTGGGGATGTATATAAAGAGAAGGAACTTTAGAAAATGGGTTATTCTGAAAAGCCAGCCCAGGTCTTCCTCCTATATTGTTTTTAGGTAATGGTCAGCTAGGTCAGAAATCTAGGTGTTACTCTCAGCTTTTCTCACTTGCTTCAACCCACTTCAATCCAAGTTATTCCAAGTCTTGATTCTGCTTGCTAAAAACCTCTCTGTAGCCTTTGTCCTAATCCAATTGTTCATTATTTCTTACCTGGAACATTGTAAGAGCCTTCTCACTGGCTTCTTATCTGTTAGTTTCACCTCTTTCCAATCATTCCATTCTCCAAACAGGCATCTGGTCATGTCATTTCTCTATTTGAAACAACAACAACAACAACAAGACATTCATTTTCTATTGATGAAAGATACAAACTATAGTGAGGATTTGTGTTCATGAACCATTATTTTGCAAAAAAAAAAACCCACAAAATTTAAAAAAACAGTATCCAAATATGTGAAGAAAAAACATGCAATACAAAAAGAAAAATTATAGAAAGTCTCTATGGGAGACGTTAGCATAATTTAACTATAACAAAGTAGATGTAAAATATGTACTTCAAAGGTTTGAAAAACATAATTCATAAGATCTAATTAATAAATGTCAAAATTATATTTTATGGACAGTGAATATGCTACCTTTTCATATTTTCTACTAACATTTTTTTTTTCTTTTTGGGGCCGCACTCACAGCATATGGAGGTTCCCAGACCAGGGGTCAAATTGGAGCCACAGCTGACAGCCTGTGCCACAGCCACAGCCACAGCAATGTGGGAATCCAAGCCGCATTTGTGACCCACACCACAGCTCACGGCAACACCGGATCCCCAACACACTGAGCGAGGCCAGGGATCGAACCTACATCCTCATGGATACCAGTTGGATTCGTTTCCACTGTGCCACGATGGGAACTCTCTCTACTAACATTTTAAAAATGATCATATGATATGCCACAAAGAAAATCTTTGCAAACTCTTCAAAGCAGAAATCACACTTGCCCTATTCTCTGATGATAATGAAAAACTTTTATAAACTTAAAACAAATTTAAACAAACAAAAGTCTTCAACTGCATGAATATTTCAGAACACATTTATATGCAAGTATTAACTCAAAGAAACACTGGCAGACTAATAAAAAAGAACAAAAAATAAGATCACGACATCAAAGGTTTGAGAGCAACATTCAGAAATAAATATTTAACTTTAAATATTTCATTATTAAAATGAAGAATGAAATTATGTGACTAAGAATCCAATATAATATGAAGCCAAGGGGTAGGGATTTTTTAATGAGGGGATGAATGAAATAGATAAGCCTCTAGCAAATTTAATCAAGAAAACAAAGATGAATTATAAGTAAAATTTAAATGATAAATGAAATAGATCAACAAAGGTTTCTTAAATTATAGAATACTACAAAATCATACCTTAATAAATTTGAAAATCTCAGAGAAATTTAAAATATCTAATAAAATGTTAAATGCCAAGAATTATTGCGAATTTGAAACTAAATTGATCTGTAGTCATAGAAACATTAAAAACAATGATCAAAGAGAAACTTCCAAAAATACTTTAAGACCAGATGTATTATATTTATCAGTGTGTTCCTTCAAACATCCTAGGATTAGCCAAATGCAATTCTATAACAATGTTATATGGTTGAAAATCTTAACGAGTTATTCACATCGTTTTTGAAGGTAAGCACCCTTCTGATACCGACACCTGACAAACTGCTCCAAAAAGAATATTCTCTTTGGAGTTCCTGCTGTGGCACAGTGGGTTAATGAGCCAGCTTGTCTCTGTGGTGGCACCGGTTCAATCCCCAGCTATGGCTCGGATTCAGTCCCTGACCCGGGAGACCTGGGAACTTCCATATGCCACATTAAAAAAAAAAAAAAAAATAGGAGTTCCTGTTGTCACTCAATGGGTTAAGGACCTCATCTTGTCTGAGAATGTGCGTTCTTTCCCTGGCCTCCATCAGTGGGTTAAGGACCTGGTGTTGCCACAAGCTGTGTCATAGATTGTGGTGCAGCTTGGATCTAGTGTTGCTGTAGCTGTGACATAGGCAGCCCTGCAGCTTCCATTCAACCCCTAACCCAGAAACTTCCATATGTGGTAGGTGGGGTTGTAAAAAGGAAAAAGAGAATATTCTCTCCACTTTGTGAATTTAGATGCAAAACCTATCAATGAAATTCTGTCAAATTCACTTGAATAATGTTGGACAATAGTAATTCATGGCAATTAAAAGATAATTTTTAAGAAGGTAAAATCTTAACTTTCATAGAAATATGAAATTAACATGTGTTCAAGATTTTATTTAACATTAATGAGGAAATTGTAAGGTGTTACAACCAGTTCAAAGGATAAGTCAAAGAAGCACAAATTTTATTTAAAATTATCACTAGATCACAAGAACCAATTAGGAGCTATAAGGAAAAATATATCCCATTCACAATAGCAACTGAACACATACAATTCTTAGGAATGACCTTAATAGGAAATATGCATAAAAAAAGAGGATGTACATGGTGGAAATTATAAAACTGTACAGAAAGAGAAAATGTGTAGATGTTATTTTTGGTCATGTGGGTAAAGTCTCAGGGCACTGATGAAATGATAAAATTTAAAAGCAAGAAACAATTTAATGGATAGTATATACATATGCCCTGGTTTAGACATGCTCTCCATAGACAACTTCCAAGCCATTATTCCTTCACCCTCCTAAAAAAAAAAAAAAAAAAAAAAAAACTTTTGAAATTCAAGCAAATAGGCTTTATCATTTTCATATCCTCGCCGATGTCATCTATCAGTCTCCACATCATTCTCCCACTTCCATTTTGTGCTTCAGTATCTGCTTCACCATCATCTTCTTTACCTCAATTCCTGCAGTTATACTGAAAGATTTCATTGTCCTTGTAGAGGATCGCAAACTTTAGTCTTATGGATCTTTGATCTTTACTTTAGAGATAAATCCTTCTATATCAGCAGCTCACTCCCTCGACTGTACCATGAACCTTGCCAATCTTTTAGTCAACAAATAGTTATTAAATGTCTAACTTATGCTAGAGTCTGGTGATTCAATTGTGAAACCCTGACAGCTTCCAGTCTTTTTCCATTAGAGTACCTTATCTGAATCACAAGACAAAGAAAATAAGTTGAGTGGCCATTGTCTTGATTTTCCAAAGGATGACACATAACTAGGAGTGTGCTTGATGAATAATAAAGAAGTTAGTTCATTACATACAATGGACTCTTTAGAGCTGTGGTTCTCACTGGTGAGCATCACTTGGGAACTTGTAGAAATGCAAATTTTGGGTATTACCACAAACCTCTTGACTCAAAACTCTGAGGGTTTTGACAGTATGTTTTAACAAACTTTCTAGGTGAAAAGCTTGCAGTTTCAGAACCACTCTCTTGAGGCCTTAGGGCTGAATTCTCAGGAACTGGAAAGATGAAATTCAGTTCTCTGATAATAGCCTTCCTTCTAGCTTTCTCATACCCCATTCTCTTTACAGCTGCTCCTCCATATCATCAAGGCCTCAAATGCCATGTTCTCCTATTTTGTCAGTCTCCTTTACATCATCATTGACCGTGACTCTCCTTACTCAACTCATTTAATCTGAGCAACTGCATGCATTCATGGTTTTAACTATCACCCCTGTGCTCATGACTCTATCTCTAGTTCTGATCTCTCCCCAGAGCTCATACACAGCAGCCTGGTAAAAATCTCTACAGGAAAACCCAACATAAAATTGAAATGAAGTATGTATAAATTTGAATTCATTATCTAGCTTATAAAACTCTCTCCCCTTCCAATAGCAGTTGGTGGTACTTTCATCCACCTAGGCATCCAAGTGAGAAATCTGAGTCATTTTTGACTCCTTGTTTGCCCTCATTAAGGCATATTGGTTTTACTTCTTATACACTTCCAGAATTTATCCTCCTTGCTCCATTTCCACCACTGTTGCCCTCATCATCTCTCCCTTGGACTATTTCAGTAGCCTCTCAGCTGTCTCAGATCTGTCTGCCAAGGTGTTGCCACAGAAATAAATTTAAAATCCAGATTCAATTATATTAATCCCCTGCTGGAAACTTGTCAGTGACCTTCATTGCCCAGAGGCATGATAAATAAGACATTGTATATCTTCACCCCTATTCATACCTGTAACTTCATGTGACATCCTCAAGAATTTCATGCTGTTTATCCCACTCTGTGACTGATTATTCTCTGCTTTCTACTTAGAGAATTCTTTTCCCTTTCTTTCCTTAGTTAATGCCTTCATAATAATGTTCTTTAAGATTCAGCTCTGGGGTGGTCTCTAGAATACTTTATTTGATGCCTTGGATTGAGTTAGGTGGACTTTCTCTGGCATCCATAGAACCCTACTAGCTTTTATCACATTGTATGGAAGTAATCTGTTTCTCCATTTATCTTCCTCATTAGACTAGATCAGGAGTTGGCAAACTAGAGCCCATGGGTGAAATCTAGCGCACCACCTATTTTTGGGTGGCCTGCTACTAAGAGTGTGTTTTGTTTAGTTTTTTTTTTTTTTAGTGTATGTTTAAATGGTTGGGGAAAAGAAACAAAAGAAGAATAGATTTGGAGTTCCTGCTGTGGTGCAGGGGGTTAAGAACCCAACTGAGGTAGTTTGGATCACTGTGGAGGCACAGGTTCAATTCATGGCCCAGCACAGTGGGTTAAAGGATCTGGTGTTGCTGCAGTCGCAGCCAAGAACTTAGAAGTTCCTGGACTGGGAACTTCCATATGTCATGGGGGTGGCCTTAAAAAATGGGGAAAGAGTAGGGTTTCATGATGTGAAAATAGCATGAAACTCAGATTTCCAAGTTTTATTGGAATAGAACCCTACATATCCATTTATCTATTGTCTATAGCTGCTTAGTAGTTGTGACAGAAACTGTATGACCTGAAAAGACTAAAAATATTTATTACTTGGCCACGTACAAAAAAAAATCTGGTGACCCCAGGACTAGAAGAGCCATGAGGGGAGGGGCTGCATGTATTTTTGTGTCCCCAGCACCTAGTACACCTTATGGCACATAGGAAAGACTCGGAATTTATTTTTTTATATATCCTGATAGAGGGAAGTAGAAAATATGAGGGACTGATTAACTTCATAGTTTTCATGGTCCTCTAAATTGACATATGAGATTGCATTCAGTCCCCCTTATGAGTATGGTTATTTATAAGCCTGTTTTTAACTGATTAACTCTAGGTACACTGATCAAGAGAAAAAAAAGAAAGAAAAAACATCTAGTTTTTGTCCCTGCAAACCTGATGTCCAGATCTTGGACCAACATGATTAGGAAAAGGAACTGCCATATATTTGGTCTTTGTTCAAGCTACCTGCCAGTATCCTAAGCTGATCTCTTTCTGTTGTGATTATACCCCTGCCATCTACAATTAAATGGAAGGGGTTAAACTGCTTAAAACTCATTAAAACTGTATTTTTCCTGCCATGTATTACTATTTCAGGGGTAGGAGGAGCTTCACAGTTGACAGAGTGTTAGAGAAGTCCTGAAAAGACGAAAGACAGAAGAATCAAAGTAGTTTTATGAAGCCGGGATAGGTAAACTATGGTCTGTGGCAAAATCTGGCCTGTCACCTGATTTTGTAAATAGTTTTACTGAAACACAGGCATGTTCATTCATCTAGGTGTTGCTTTTATATCACAGTGGCCGAGTTGAGTAGATCCAAAAGTGACCAATATGGCCCGTAAAGCCCAAAATATTTACTACTTGGCTCTTTATAAAAAAGTTTGCTGACTCTTGGTATAAAGCATCCTCCAAATGGAAGACCTTGAAACTCAATCTAAAGGTTAAAAAGACTGAAAGAGAACCACCACTGTCTATAAGTGAGACTGAATTTTAAACAATCACAGAATATTTAAACCAACAAACATGCAAGGCAGACTGATGAATTCTTGATTCAGTTATTCTGTTGAATTTGGATGATGATGTGGTTGGTATAAGGCAAAATGAACGGTATGTGTGTTCACACAAGTAATGTGTTTGCTTGCTTTCTTCTTCCTATTCAAAAGATGTACACACTACTATATGTAAAATAAACAAGGATCTACTTTATAGCACAGGGACCTATATTCAATATCTTGTAATAACCAATAATGGAAAAGAATCTGAAGAGAATATATATGTATGTATATATATTACATATTATATATTATATATTATGCATTATATATGTGTATACATATAACAATATACTATATATTATATAATATACTACTACATATACTATATAATATGCTATATAATATACTATCATAGAATAAATATACTATATATACACTATATTATATATATAATTATATGTAAAACTGAATTACTTTGCTGTTATACCAGAAACTAACACAACATTGTATTCAACTATGCTTCAATTTAAAAAAATATTTATTGAATACTACTGTAATCTAGATACCGAGCTAACTGCTGAGGATACCGTGGAGAATAAAACAGACACATTCCCTGCCCATATGGAGCTTATAATTCATTGTGTTTGACCATGGCATGACTTTGAATAAGTTTACATAACCTCTTTTAGCCATTCCCTTCTCTCCTATACAATGAGAATTCTAATGCCTCTTTTGCAAGATTGCTGTAAGGATTAAATGAGATTATATATATAAATTTTTCCCCAAGTCATTCAAAGAATATTCATTAAGTGCCAACTATGTCCTAGGCACTATTCCAGGTGTTGGTGATACAGCTGTTAGTCTAACAGATTTAAAGAGAAAATCTCCTCATGGAAACTGCAGTTTAGTCAAATATCTGAAAGAACCTGAAACAAAATAGATATTCGATGACTCTTCTCTTCCCTTTCCTGAGAAAATAAAAGGAAGGCAGTGCTTCTCCTTCAGTACGGACTTTAGCAGGGAGTACAATACTGGTTTGAACTTTGTTACATACATTACTTTTTAATGGCTAGCACTTGACAGCATAGATGAGGTGTTATTATCAATGGTATAGTACCTGAATAATTATCAATCGGAATAAATCATTCAATTGGATAGCACAAGTTGTGGAAAACAACTAGTTCCCATGTAGTTTACTTCTCACTCCTTAAGTGTGCCTCTTTGCTTTTTCTACGTTGTCCTTTAACCTAGAAAGATTTTCACCCTTCTCTGCCAAACCAAATACTGGCCATCCACTAAAGTCAAGCTGCTATCAAAGGAAAATGCACTGTCAAAGCTAAAAGAGTCCTTTCTAGGGAGTTCCCGTCATGGCACAGCAGAAACGAATCCAACTAGGAACCATGAGGTTGAGGGTTCGATCCCTGGCCTCGCTCAGTGGGTTAAGGATCCAGCGGTTGCCATGAGCTGTGGTGTAGGTTGCAGATGCGGCTCGGATCTGACGTTGCTGTAGCTGTGGTGTAGGCCAGCGGCTACAGCTCCAGGTGGACCCCTAGCCTGGAAACCTGCATATGCCACAGGTGCGGCACTAAAAAAGACAAAAGAAAAAAAAAAGAGTTCTTTCTAGTCACTGTATTCAGTGACCCCACTTTATAGGTGAAAAAACTGATGCCCAGGATAGGAAAGGACTCCAAGTTCACTAGCTTGGAAGTGACAGAGGTAGGACTAAAGCAGCAGCTTGTGCTTACCAGTCAAGCCTTCTTTCCACCACTTCTGGGATGTCTCATGTACACTACCTCCTCTAGGAAGGCTTCCTGCACTTGAGGGAAACATATATTTCCTACACCCAAAGTATGTGCATGATCTTATCCTTTACCTTATCTTTTCCCTCTGCCAACCCTTTGATGAATTGATCCACATCCAAGTATTTCACTTCTCTCCTGAATGCAGGAGACTGCCAGCTTTCCCTTCTTTCTGAGCTGCAGACTTCCATTCCAGAGTGTATATTACCCCTCACCTAACTTCCCCACCCAATATATCTATTCCTGACTGTGTCATATTTCTCACCCTGTAAGTCAAGCTCACAACCGTAGAATCTTCTTCCATTCCCTCTTTAATCCCCAGCAGTCACTGAGCTTCTTCTGCAGTGTTTCTAATATCCATCTTATCTGTCTCCTTTGCCTTCTTCCTGCTACTGCCAGGGACTCATTACCTCTTGTCTGGATGCCCTCCAACCCATTCTCTGCAATTCTGCCAAATGAATCTCCCCAAAGCACATCTCTGTATTCATTTCAATCAGCAGTAATTGTGCTCCGGGTAAACTTCATGAGTTATGAGATCTCAATTGTGCTTAGCCTGGGTCATGTCATTCGCTTTCTCAAAAAAAAAAAAAAAAAAAGCCCCAAGTCCCAACACTTCATTCTAGCAGTGAAGACCCTGTGTAGAAGGGTCTAAAGGACTTTTTTTTTTTCCCTATCCTCATCTTCCTGAAACCCAAGAGATAATGTATTTTAAAAGTTTACCTCCTCCCTCGGGCATACCCAGTTCTTTCCCTTGTGACCTGGTCCTCATTCCCCTCCACTTTATGGAGAAATTTTTCTCTTCTGATTCACATTCTCCCTTCTTCATATACTGCCAGCCTGTTACCCTTCTCTTTGCTCCTCTATGTCTGAAAACCAGCTCAGCTCTTGCCCATCTTGAAAATAACCTTTGTCAGGTCTCTATCTTTGGATATTGCCTTTTTTTTTCCTTTCATACCTAAACTACCTTGAAAAAGTTGTTTATGTTATTTCTATTCTGCCACCGTTCATTCACAAATGCAACCCAGAAGAATCTAATTCTGTTTCCGACATTCTTTGAGGGACTCTGACCAATATGACCAGTGACCTGTTAGTTAGTTAAAGCAATTAACTTTTCCCTGCTCTGTTCTTACCTTACTTTACCTCTGCATTACAGTATGGTAGGGCTACCATAACGAAAGTACCAGACTGGGTGCCTTAAAACACAGAAATTCTTTCACAGCTCTGGGGGCTGGAAATCTGAAATTAAGGTGTTTACAGGGCATGCTCCTTTCTCTAGGAAATACTCCTTCCTTGCCTCTTCCTAGCTTTTGGTTGCCAGCAACTCTTGGCATCCCTTAGCTTATAGACACATCACTCTCATTTCTGTCTCCTTTGGTACATAAAATTTCCTCCTTTGTGTCTGAGTCTTCATGGCCTTCTTTTCACTTTTGAATGTTTTATTGACATATAGTTGATTTACAAGGCTGTGCTAATTTCTGCTGTACAGCAAAGTGATTCAGTTATACAGGTACACACATCCATTCTTTTTCAGATTCTTTTCCCAGCTTATTACAAATAGGTAATTACAAAATATTGGGTAGAGGTCCCTGTGCTGTACCGCAGGTCTCCATTGACCATCCATTCCCTATATAATAATGTGCTCAGGCAAATCCCAAATCCCTTTCTTTTATAAGAAAGACACCATTGGGATTTCCCTGGTAGTCTAGTGGTTAGGATTTGATGCTTTTGCTGATGCAGCCTGTGTTCAATCCCTGGTCTGGAAACTGAGATCTCACACCAAGCCACTGCCATGGCAGAAAGAAAGAAAGAAAGAAAAAAAGAAAGAAAGAAAGAAAGACGCTATTCATTAGATCTAAAGTTACCTTAATCTTATATCATCTCTTCTTAACTGGTTACATCTGAAAAGGCCCTATTTCCAAATGTGGTTGCATTTTGAGGTTCTGAGTGGACATTAATTTTGGAAGGATACCAATCAACCCAGTATAGACTCTCCTCAGTACTTAACACTGTTGAACACTACCCCCTTTTCAAAATTTCTTCTCCCTTTGGCTCCAGTAACACTGTATCTCCCCTAGTTTCTCTTTGTTTTCTCTTTTCTATTTCTCCACTTTCCCCTTAAATATTATATTCTCCAAAATTCTATGCAAGGCCCTTTACTTTTCTCACACTATATAATCTGGGTGGTTTTAATTCATTCTCATGATTTTACTTAGCAAGTAAGACTTTCAAATAACTCATTCTGTCCCAGACTATTCTTTCACATATCCCACTTCTTTCTGGATATCTCCATTTGTATGCCTCCACAGATATCTCAAAAACTCCACATTGGTGTTCCCACTGTGGTGCACTGGATTAAGAATCCGACTGAAGCAGCTCAGGTCACTGTGAAAGCATGGCTTTGATCCCCGGTCTAGTGTACTGGGTTAAAGGATCCGGCATGGCCTCAGCTGTGCTATGGGATCGCAGCTACGGCTTGGATTTGATCCTGGCCCGGGAACTTCCATATGCCACACCATAAAAACAAAAACAAAAGCAAAAAACTTCCACACGTTTGTATTAAACTTGTTAACCTCCACCTCCATCACCTGATGAAATCTGCTTCTCCTCCTGTGTAACTCTACATAAGTAAGTAGCTCCCACTGAACTCAGTTTTCTCAGCTATTCACGTCTGTGTCTAATTGATTCAAGTAAGTCTTGGCAATTTTTACCTACTGAATTTTTCTCAAATTTCTTCTTCCTTATGTGTTCACTGAACTAGTTTATCAACCTCCAGTCTTGCCATGCCCCCTACCTCCTGAATCTATTCTCCATGCTGCAACCATTAAATGTGAATTTGGTCATGAAAGTCTTACTCACTAAAACCCTTCAAGGTTCCCTACTGTGTTTAAGATAAAATCCAAACTCCTTAGTTTGGTTGAACAAGGCGCTTTAGAATATTTATATCCACCCAAGCTTCCACTCTATGCTATGCTCATATTTAACTGCGTGTACTTCCCAACGATAACACCATCTTCCACATCTCTGTGTCTTTTAACATTCTGCTCCTTCTTCCTGGAATGGTGACTGCACCCTCCTCTTTGCTTAATTAACTCAAGACTTGACCAAGGCTTCACCACCTGTAAGATGCTTTCCTTAGCTCTTTCAACCCTGGACTGTATGGTTTTCCTCCTGTAAATTACACTCTCTGATTTCCTCTATCTAGAACTGCTTATTCTATATGGTAACAACCTGTTTACTCATCTGTTTTCCCCTGTAAAGTTTGGGCAGTGTCCATGTGTTATTTATCCTTGTACCTCTAGCATAGCCATCAGAGTGCCTAGGAGGGATACAAGTGCAATACTCATTGAATAGCTAATTGAATTGAATGAATGTGTGCCAGGCAAGGGCAATCAGGGTTACTGGAGGGAGGATTAAAAGCTGAGAATCCCAGGACTCTTGGGTTGTCAGCCTTCCAAATACTCAAAAATTGATGTGGTGTGTTCAGTAAAGGAAATAAATATGAGTCAAACATGAGTCCAAAGTTTCTAGCTTAATAGGCTAGATGAAGTTACAAGAACTAGGATTTATTGAGTACCTACTAGGCACTGAGCGTTTGACTCCGTAGTTCATATACATTATACCAGAAGGAAGGGAAATAATGAGCTTGGTTTTGGACATGCAGAGATTGAAGCATCTGTAAGACCTTTTAGTAAAAATGCCCAGCAAGCAATTCTAACTGTAATTCTTAGGTACAGGAAAGAAACGGGGACTTGATAATTAGATTGAGAGTTAGCTGGATACATGGTAATTGAAGCTATGGGGGGAGGTGGGAGAAATCTTCCAAAAGGGTAGCATGAGGGGAAGGGAAGAGGGTTGGACAAAATCCTGGGGAAGCTATTTTAAGAGCTAAACACAGGGAGACGCACTCTTCCTTTCTCCCTCCCTCCCTTCCTTCCCTCCTTCCTTCATCAGACAAATATCTACTAGAGCCATACTCTGTGTCATGTACTCTTATAGGAACCAGGTATATAGCGGTGGACAAAATAGTTCTTTCTCTCATGAAGCTGATATTCTAGTGGGGATAGAGGAAGTAGACACTAATTATAAACAGGTAAATATATAATATTGGTTTGTGATAAGTGCTTAAAAAAAAACAAAGAACGTGTAAGAGCATATGAAATGACTGAATGTGGGTATAATGGGGGCAGAGGAGGCTTCAGCTAGTTCAGGGAAGGCATCTCTGAAGATATTTGAACTAAGAATTAAATGATGAAAGAGAGGCAGCCATATAAAGATATGGGGAGAAGAGCATTCCAGGAAGAAGGATATCAAGTGTAAAGGCCCTTAAATGGGAAAAGACTTGATGTAGTCAAGGATCAGAAAGAAAGCTACTGAAAGGAGAGTGTAATAAGCAAAAAGAAGCTTGAAAGGAGATGAAGTTGAAGAGGTAGTCAGGGACACAGTCGCACAGAGCCTTGCAAGTGCTGGTAAGGAATTCAAATGTTTTCTAATTGCAGAGCAAACCTATTCTAAGCAGAACAGTGCTGTGATTTGTTTTGGACTTGGAGATGAACACACTGGCTGCTATATGGAGAACAGACTGTAGGGGGCAGAGAGGAAGCAGGATATTCCTGTTAGGAGGCTAATTCAGGGAAGAGGTGGTTATGGCTTGGTTTGGGTTTTAGAAGTGGAGATAGTGAAAAGTAGTAAGAAGTGGACTTTGTTTTGGAGGATTTGTTAATGGATTTGTTGTGAGTTGGGCAGCGTTATGGTATGGAGTGGGTAGACAGGAATAACATCTTCCCTTGATTTGGGCCTGAAAAACCCAGGTGGGAAAACTGGGGTGGGAAGGACTGGAAGAGGAACAAGTTTGGTGAGTGGTAAGAAGGAACAGGAAAGAAATTGCTTGGTTTTCTATATGATAAGTTTAAGATGTACATTAGGAAGTTATATGCTAATATTTACTAACAAATTAGATGAGTCTAAGGTTTAGGAAATAAGTCAATGTTAAATATTTACATTTTAGAATCACCCTCTGATAATTAAAGCTTTGAGAAGAGATGAAATCTCTAATGGGTCAAGTGTAGGCAGCAGAGGTGTGGTCCTTGGACTGAGCCTTGGGGTACTCCAATATTTAAACGTAGTGAAGATGAGGAGCAACCAAAGCGGGAAAAAAGCTGAGAAGTAGCCAGTGTGGTAAGAGAAAACCAAAAGAGAGTGGTGTCCACAACGCAAGTGAAGAAACTGATTAGAGGGAGTAGTAAACTATGTCAAATGTTGATGAGACATTGATTCTGAGAATTGACTATTGATTTTGGCAACATGGAAGTGACTGGCAACCTTGACAATTAAATGTTGGAGACAAAAGCCTGAATGGATTATTTTATGAAAGACTGGAAGGTGAAGACAGTAAATCTTCTTTGACATTTAGCTGTGAAGGGGCACAGAAAAGTGGAGTATTAGCAGGAAGGCAATGGGAATCAAGAAAGGGAGGTTTCCTATTAAATATCTGACTGTCGAATGTTACATATCTGACTGCTAATGGGATAATCCAGTAGTAAGATAGAAATGCATGCTGTAGAAAAGAAGAGAAAATGGCAGCAGCAAAGTCCTTGGGAGGTCAGAGCAGAAAGAGGGGATTTAACTTTGATTTAAAAAAAATTAAGGGTAATCATCTATATTGACGTAAGGCAAGGTAGGTTGGTAATGAAGTGATGGAAAGTTGAGGATGTTCTTTTCAACACTTCTCTTTTTAAATCAAATATAAGAGGAAACCATCAGCTGAGAGTTGGGGGGGGTTTAAAATAGAAACAAAGGACAATCAGAGATGAAGGAGGAGACATATGGGAGATTGGTGTCATGGAAACCAAGGGCAGGGGGAGGATTTCAAGAAGGAGCAGGCCATCAATCAATAGTGTTAAATGCTCTTGCATTCAAGTTGTATGAATGTTGAAAAGAGGATATTGGATTTGCTAATTAGATTTTTAGTTGATATTGGCAGAAAAGTCTTCATTAAAACATTAGTTTGGGTTAGTAGATGCAGATGATTACATACAAAAGGGATAAATTACAAGATCCTACTGTATAGCACAGGGAACTATATCCAATATCCTGAGATAAATTGTAATGGAAAATAATATTTAAAAAGAGTATATATATACATATATATGTATAACTGAATCATCTTATTGTACAGCAGAAATTAACAGATTGTAAATCAACCTATACTTCAATAAAAATTTTTAAAAAACATTAGGGGCAGTGGCCTAATTTCAGTGAATGGTAAACAGGATGTAAGGAATTATATTTGTAAACAATATTATTTAGAAAAAGAAGTAGCAGATAATAAGTTGGAGAGAGGGAGCTATTTATCTTTATCAGGCTGTTAATTCTTTGAGGGGGAGGAATATGTCATTCACATGATTCACATGGTATACCTAGTGACTTAGGGCATGACACTGCTGGTTTTCAATAAAAGTTGAGTATGTGGGTGAATGAATGAATTCTGTACCCAGATAGAGTTAACGAAATCTTCTAGGATGTTCTTCTGAAAAACTGGATCTGTACTACTACCCTCAAAACAAGCGGTTGGGAAAAAATAACTAGAGTTGCTTTTATACCCTAGAGGAATTAGAAGAATGGAGATGACAGAGGAAGTAGTCAAAATGTAATCTGCAGTGATTAATTCTTTGTCAGTCGCTTCATTTGCAAAGATTTTCTCCCACTCTGTGAGTTGTCTCACACCAGTCAGAATGGCCATCATCAAAAAGTCTACGAATAATAAATACTGGAGGGGGTGTGGAAAAAAAGGAACTTTCAACATTTTTGGTGGGAATGTAAATTGTTACAAGCACTATGGAAAACAGTATAGAGGTTCCTCAAAAAACTAAAAATAGAACTACCATATGATCCAGCAATCCCATTCCTGGGCATCTATCTGGAGAAAACCATAATTTGAAAAGATAGTGCACCCCAATGTCCATTGCAGCACTATGTGTAATAGTGAAGACATCGGAGCAATCTAAATGTCCATCGACAGATGAATGGATAAAGATGTGGTATAATTTTTACAATGGGATATTATTCAGCTATAAAAAAGAATGACATAATGCTATTTGCAGCAACGTGGATGGACCTAGAGATTGTCATACTGAGTGAAATAAGTCAGACAGAGAAAGACAAATATATGCTATCACTTACGTGTGGAATCTAATAAAATGATGACAAAATAATTTATTTATAAAACAGAAAGAAACTCACAGATTTCAAAACCAGTCTTATGGTTACCATAGGTGAAACCATTGGGGAGAGGAAAGAATTGGGAGGGTAGGAATAACACATACACACTACTGTATAAAATAGATGATTAATAGCCTACTGTATAGTACAGGAAAATCTACGCAATAGTTTGTAATTACCTAAATGGAGAAAAAGAATGAATATATTTTTATGTATGACTGATTCACTTTGCTGTACACTTGAAACTAATACAACACTGTAAGTCAACTATACTCCAATAAAACTAAGTATAAAAAAGGCAATTTGTGGTTTCTGGATACCCACACCACTGCCCAGTGTATAGGCAGAGATATGGAAGTTCTGACCCCAGAACTGTAAGAAATTAGTTGGCATTCTCTGCAGAGGGTAGGAAGTACTTAGGTGGCTAGAACTTGTGACAAGTTTGCAGAGTTTCCTCTGCCAATGTTAGCAGAGTCAGCCAGTTGACTCCAGAGGGGAGGGATCAGGGTGTGATAACCGTATAGCTATATTTGAAGGGTATAAATACAACAGCAAATGAGGAACTGCAGAGATTGGGATCAGGACTGATCCATCATTAGATGAAATCAAGACAAGGGCTATTTAGACTGACTATCGGGGAAACCATCTTGACACTGAAAATTACTGGATTGTGGGCTAACCTTTGAGAGGAAATAGTGGAAACCCTGCCACTGAGTCATTTATAATTTTTTACAATTAGGCAGGACAATGTAGTTGAGAAATAATGTAGCATAATAACAAGGAGTGGTTTTGCTCTGTTCCCAGAGGAATGGACTGGATGTGACCTAAGAGCTTTTTCCTACACTAATTTGGTTGATTGTGTCAGAGAGAAAAGCTGGTTGATGGTTTTGTTTTCCCGCTGTTGAGTGATTCATACTTGAATTGACCACAGAGCTATTGCGAAGAGAATGTCCATTGATTAGGCAGATGACAGAATGTGGAATGAGGGGCCAAGAGGTTGGAGGAGAAGACTAAAACTTCTTCAGAGCTTGAAGAGTTGGTCAGGAACAGATAAAAGTCCCTAAAGTTAGCATCTCGTGTTATTTACCACTGACTTCAGGACATGGATCCGGAGCCTGGGATATAGTATTTGATGAATAAATTGCTGATGAATTAATAAATGGCACCTTGGGAAGAACATTTAGGAACACCAGTGTGATACAAGCAATGTAATAGAATACCAGTGTAATATAAGGACTGTGTTTGAATAATTTTTCCATCTTCTTTCCCACTGGTTCTTCTGAGGATGAAAGAAGATAAGATACTTGGGATTTAGCACCTTAAAAAGCATTAGCTCTGGACTTCACCTGTGGCTCACATTGAAACTACTCAGCGTTGTCTCTGCAGTGGCTCTGGTTTGATCTCTGGCCCGGGAACTTCCATATGCCGAGGGTGTGATCATAAAAAATAAAATCAAATAATAAAAATTAAAAAAGCTCTTTTTTCTTTTTGTTTTTCCAGACTCCATTGCTCCAGACAAGTCAAACTTTCTGTTTGTGTTTTACAACATTGGGAAGGAAGAAAATTATGCCTCTTCTCTTAAAAAATCATAGATATTGATGTTAAAACAGCTTAGCTTAACATTAACCAACACAGCAGGCGATTTTAGAGCAATTTTTAAAAACAAACAGCTAAGGCACTAAGAGGTATGATTCTCCTTCACTTTGCTTGTATCAACTCAATCCCAAATCTTAATACAAACAAAATAAAAAAGCTCTCGGGCAACATGTCCTCATCCTTGGGACTCACTCAGTATCCAAAACACCCGGGACTGCCTCTGTCAGTGATTAACTGTGATTCACACCACACTAGCCACAGATAAACTGTTCCGCTAGCCTTAGCTGTTGGAGCACACTCGTAAGCAGCTCCAAATTTACCTTTTCCACCTCCTTATTTCTGGATTTCCTTCTTTCACTTTTTTTTCGGTCCTTCTACACCAGACAGGATTTATAGATAAAAGGACAGCATCATTGAAGAAGTAATATCACTAAGTATATAAAAGACTCTTCCTAACGCAGGAGATATTTTCTAGTTTTCTCTTTTGTATTTCTTCTCTTCCTTCCACTTTGCTGCTTTTTCAGCTGGAGTAAGGAGACACTGGTCTAATTTGGCTACAATACCTGGGCTTAATTAATATCCCAGAGCAGCTCACTTCCTTTAGCAACACTGCCTGACACTTTTTTTTCCCCTCTGAAATGTTGTTTCCGAAGACCTATATCCCTTGCACAGAACACTTTGAACAATATTTAAACATAGCTTTTTGTTTTGTTTTGTTTGCTTTTTAGGGCCGCACCTGCGGCATATGGAATTTCCCAGGCTAGGGGTCAAATCGGGGTTGCAGCTACTAGCCTACGCCACAGCCACAGCAATGCCAAATCCGAGCTGTGTCTGTGACCTACACCACAGCTCACGGCAACACCAGATCCTTAACTCAGTGAGTGAGGCCAGAGATTGAACCCGCAACCTCATGGTTCCTAGTCAGGTTCATTACCACTGAGCCACAACAGGAACTCCCTAAACATAGTTTTTGAGAAGAGAGTTAAAGTGATACTATCCTAATAGCTAGAGGTGGGTGCAGAGAATTTGGTGAGCAATCAAGGAAGTAGAATAAAGTGATTAATGGATAGAAAAGTCATTCAAGTGGAGGCTTTGTAAAAGAATCAAGGTTATTCAATGGGGAGAAGGTAAAGTTTTCAGACCCTGAGAGATAGCCACTTGCCTTGGATGGTTTAAAAGAACAAAACCAAAAACGGCCCATTTAACTCTTTCTACAACCAATGTCATGTTCATGGAGGAGTTTTTCCCTGTAAAGTAAATAAGCTGTGTGTTGGATTCTTTATATATTTGTTTGGCAAGACAGGAAGGAATAATTTAATAATTGCTTGTAAGTACTGAAAAGTATTCTTGAGGAAAAACATCCACTTTTCTAGAATGCTAGGGATTGAGTCCCTTGGTCTCCTCTATCCACCCACTTTTTCCCTGTCAACCCTAAGAATTCACATCAGCCACTGTATTTTTCTTAAAATATCTACTTTCCCATGTTGTCCGTAGCAGAAAATACATTCTGTGATACAAACAACAGGATGTCTCCACTGTTTTCTTTTTCCATGAAGGACAGCACAAGAGGAAATGGCATCATTCGTAGCTGAAGGGAATTTAGCTAGGTTTTCTAAAGGACTTCCAGATCACTTTCTGTAGTCAGTGATAATTTACCAAAGAAAGCAATGGAATTTTCTTTACTGACCTCAGCAGATCCTTACCTCCCCAGAGATGCCATGCTGAGACAGAATAGGAGAGGGGAGTTGGCAGCAACAGCTGAGAAATGGATGAACTACAGCCTTTTCATCTATTTTATTCAAGCCAGAGTTCTCTAAATGTTAATGCATTGAGGGGAATCTAAACTACTTTTGTGAAGACCGAATGGCAAGCAGTCAGAAAAGAACATTTGGACTTTG
>PVHT020000193.1:349532-393307 GCA_004024745.2 Catagonus wagneri
ATGGGGTTGCTTCTATCGCGTAATCGCCCCTCCTACCTCTTGATGTGGTCTCCTCTTTGTCTTCTGGAGCAGAATATCTTTTTTGGAAGTTTACAGTCCATTTGGTTGAAGGCTGCTCGGCATTTGTTTGTAGTTTTGCTGTTTTTTGGGAGAGAAGTTGAGCTCCAGTCCTTCTATTCCGCCATCTTAATCCAATCTCCATCCTTTGTATCATATTTAAACTTTCTCTTTTAGCTGACTTCCTCTGACACTATTCTGGCAGGGGAAAGGAGTTACTGCCTCCTTGCTGCCACATGGAGGTAGAAGTCCAGGTTCCCTACTTGGAATTTACTAATACCCAAGCTCCTTTCTCTTTGCTTCTTCCCATGTGGCCTCTTCTGACACCACAGAGTAGAGTAGCCTCCATACTGCTGGGCAGTGGAGGAAGTTCTAACTCTCCATTAAGCCTCCTCTGATACAACCTCAATAGGGAGAGAGGTGGGGTTATATGCTCATTTTCCCTACATGATCTCCATTGACATTGTGGGTAGAGGAGGGCTTGTTATTACTCAGCATGGGTGAAAGTCCTATCTCAGTATTCAGCCTTTTCTGCCACCACTTTGGCCATTGTGATATCAGAAAAGACTTCGTTATAGCCTGGCCAGGGTGGAAGTCTAAGCTCTCCACTCAGCCTTTATTGGCATGAGTGGAGATGGTGCTACAGTTTTTCTGTGGTATTTGGCTGGAGCAGAGCAGTTATATCTAAAAGTTTTCTGTTTTGCTAGGCTATCCTTCTCCTGATTCTCTGGATAGGAAGAACAGGCTTCTATTGGGACTATTTTATCTCTGCCCCTTAGCATTTCCAGTTTGTTGCTTCTCAGCTCCAAGCCTGGGGTATATAAGACAAAAAGAAAACCCAAGGAACTTACCACCATTTTTTTCCTTGCAATGGAAGGTCCCTAGTAAATCTGCTTCTTTAATGTAATAGAAGTTCTTCATTACATCAAGACTCTTCTAACTGCATTGTTTGTTTTTTACTCTTGAGTTTTAAAATTTCTCTAGGTAGTCTAGATACTAGTCCTTTGTCAGATGCATATTTTGCAAATATTTTCTTCTAATGCATGGTATCAGAATAAACCTGATGAGAGTCTTTTTTATGTTTGTGTTACATATAATGTCCAAGGTTTTTAGTTGTACTTAGTGGAAGGAATAAGGAAAAGTGCATCTGCTCCATTTTCACAAAAGTAAAAGTCTCAATACTGTTTTGTTGTTGCTGTTGTTTGCTTTTTAGGGCTGCATGTGTGGCATGTGGAAGTTCCCAGGCTAGGGGTTGAATCAGAGCTGTAGCTGCCACCCTACACCACAGCCACAGCAACACCAGATTCGAGCCACATCTGCAACCTACAGCACAGCTTATGGCAATGCTGGATCTTTAACCCACTGAGCGAGGCCAGGGATTGAACCCACATCCTCATGGATACCAGTTGGGTTCGTTACCACTGAGCCACAATGGAAACTCCTAAAGTCTCAATGTTTTAATCCCTTGTCCTGAGATTTTTAATCCTTTCCTTCCCATATCTTCAATAAATTCAAAATTAAATAAACGTTTAAATTGAATAAATATCTGTATTAAAAATCAAATGTCTTACAAAAAATGAATATAGACACAGACCTTACACCTATCACAAAAATTTAACTCAAAGTGGACCATAGACCTAAATATAAAATGTAAAACTATAAATCTCCTAGGAAATAAATAAATAGGAGAAAATCTAGATGACCTTGGGTATGGTGATGACTTTTTGATACAACGCCAAAGTCACAATTCATGAAAGAAATAATTGATAAGCTGAATTATAATTGATAAGATTATAAACTTCTGCTCTGGGAAAGTCATTGTCAAGACAATGAGAAGACAAGCCACAAACTGGGATAAAGTAGTTTCAAAAAATATATCAGATGAACCATTTTTCAAAATATACATAGATCTCTTAAAACACAACAGGATATAAATAACTTAATTTTAAAATTCACCAAAAACCTGAACAGACAACTCACCAAATATATACACATGGTTAATAAGCATATGAAAAGATGCTCCATGTCATATATCATCGGGAAAATGAAAACTTTAATAATGTGCTACCATTATACATCTGTTAGAATGGCCAAAATCTGGAACAGTGACAATACCAAATGCTGACAAGGATGTGGAGCCACGGGAACTCTCATTCATTGCTGGTGGGAATGCAAAATGGTACAGCTACTTTGGAAGATTTTTGACAGTTTCTTACAAAACTAAATATATTTTTACCATAAGATTCAGCCCTTTCACTCTTTGGTGTTTAACCAAAGGGGAATAAAATTTAGTCCACTCAAAAACATGCACATGGATGTTTATAGAAGGCTTATTCATATTTGCCAAAACGTGGAAGCAACCAAGATGTCCTTCAGTAGGAGAATGGATAAATAAACCATAGTGCCTCCAGACAATGGATATTAATTCAGCCTTAAATAGATATGAGCTATCAGTCATCAAAATACATGAAGGAATCTTAAACGCATATTACTGAGTGAAAGAAGCTGATCTGAAAAGGCTATATGCTGTATGATTCCAATTATAGACACTCTTGAAAAGGCAAAACTATAGAGATAATGAAAAGGTGGCTTAGGGGTAGGAGGAAGGAAGGAAGGGATGAAAAGGCAGAACGCAGAGGATTTTTAGGGCAGTGAAACTATTCTGAAAATACTCTAATGGTAGATACATGTCATTATGCATTTATTCAAACCAATAGAATGTACAACACCAGGAGTGAATCCAGATGTAAAGTATGGACTTTGGGTGATTATGTTTTATCAATATGAGTTTATCGATTGTAACTAATGGACCACTTTGCTGGAGGATGTAGATGATGAGCAAGGTTATACATGTGTGGAAGCAGGAGGTATAGAGGAAATCTCTGTACCTTCTCTTTTTGCTTTTTTTAAGGCCTCACCTGCAGCATATGGAGGTTCCCAGGCCAGGGGTCAAATTGGAGCTGCAGCTTCTGGCCTACACCACAGCCATAGCAATGCAGGACCCAAGCTGTGCCTGCTACCTTTCCCACAGCTCATGGCAAACTGTATCCTTTGTAGCCACTGAGGTGGGCCAGGGATTGAACCCACATCCTCGTGGATACTAGTCAGGTTCACTTCTGCTGAGTCTCGGCAGGAACTCCTGTACCTTCTTGATTTTGCCGTGAATCTAAATCTGTACTTAAAAAAAATAGTCTTTTAAAAAACTCTATGTCTTTTTAAAAATAGCTAAACTAAAGCCGACCTTAAGCACCAAAGGTGTTTCTTTTAGCGATGAAAGAAACATATGAATCCTTTAGACGGTCAGTATTTTTCACCAGTCCTTATTACTTAACAGCTTCTTCAAGCCCCAGTCCTAAACTTGGATCCTGATGAGAATGCCAACCCTGGATCTTAGTGCAAGTGTCAAGATCCCTTCAGGGATTCGTCTCTGAATGGCCAGCTCTCTGGACTTCAGGCCAGTTTCTATTTTGAGTGAAAGCTCCAATCTAGCAAGAGTGCATTGATTGCTTTCCAGCTAATCAAAGGGAAAGCATTGGTTGGTCATTTTGGCATACTTGTTCACCTAAAAATGATTGTGTCTCTGGCTCCTAATGCAAAGATATATTCTTCCTTTTTTTCCCCCTGTGATGAGGATGCAGAATATCCTTCAATTTTGTTAAGTATAAAGTTAATGTGTGCCTTTTAATAGTCTTTGAGAAGTTATACAGGGTAGGTTTTCTCTCTAAGGGAAAGAGCGGAACACCACCTGCTCTTCTCTTTCAGTCATGAAATTTGTGTGATTTAAATTTATGTACAGTGAAAGTTACTTATCTGAGGTTGTCCCTTTCTGCACTTGAGGAATAGATTTCTTAAAGGACCCATGTCACTTCCAACAAAATGGAATATTTTGACCAAAAATCAAAACTAGTTTTGGTACATAAATTTTGTATAAAATTAGAAAAATTTTCTCTTGTGATATTCTTCTGTGTGTGTGTGTGTGTGTGTGTGATTCTTTGCCACTCTGTTTTTTGTTTGTTTTTTGCTTTTTAGGGCCATTCCCGCAGCATATGGAAGTTCATAGGCTAGGGGCTGAATCTGAGCTGCAGCTGCTGGCCACAACCACAGCAACACCAGACCCAAGCCACATCTGCCACTTGTACCACAGCTCACGGCAACGCCAGATCCATAACCCACAGAGCGGGGCCAGGGATCAAACCCATGTCCTCATGGATACTAGTTGGGTTCATTACCATCGAGCCACAGTGGGAATTCCAACCACTCTGTACTTCTTGGGAGAAGCTTGGGATTTAATAAAGGAAAGTTTCAGGGTGAGTGGGAAAGAGCACTCATGAAGTGATGGGGAGTATGGCTGATCTCATATGTGATTCAGGATGGCTATCATCATGCATCCCCCAGGATAGGAAGAATTGCTAAAAGCCTCTTTTCATACCACAGTAAAAAGAATTTCTTTTTCCTCCCCATTGCTCATCAGGGAGGAAGTAAACACTTGCAATGGCCATTGGTTTGCCACAACTGGACAGGGAAAGTAGCTCTGTGTTGCTTGTGTATTATATCTCAGGATCTGTATGGCTTTCTTAGCCTGAGACCTTGTGTGGTCATGAGAATTTAATGGTGATCACACCCTTATGTGTAGTGAACTCTCACCAAAGTTCTAGAAAGTATGTGTTATAGGAGAAAACCAAGGCTCAGAATGGACCTGTCAGTTGTCTAAAGCCACATAGCTAATAAGTGTCAAAACTGGGACTCAAATCCAGTCTCTGTGTGTGATCCAAGCTGAAGGGTTTTTCCACGGCACCTTTCCACCCAAATTTGAAGAGGTACAGTCAGAACTATGATTATTTTCAAATTTAATAGATATTCTGTAAACGTTAGTTCTGTCCACCTATCCCAGTACCTACTGTGGGTCAACACAGTGCTAGGAGTTCTCAAGTGCATCATGTCATTTACTCATCACAGCTCTCTTATGAGGTATAAGGATGAATCCCCATATTACAGATGAGGAGACAGAGGTACAAAGAAATTAAATAACTGACATCTACTATTTCATAGCCAGGTCCATCTGACTCTGTAGTATATAGTTTGTTCTCTATAATACCTCATTTGGTTCCTATCTACCTACTATTTTTCTTCTGTCTCTGTAACATTTTAAGAGGCTTTACATTGACTATATTAGCTGAGATCTTCAAAAAATCCTTGTATGACTCCAAAAATCCTTATACTGTACATACTTTCTCCTTTGCCTCACCCTGTTAGTATCCTCAGCAGTAACCTTGCACCCCAGTAGAGCCCAGAGCAAAAGAAAGTGCAAATTGGTCTGAGAAGACAATTGAATCCTTCTCAGCCATCCAGGCTTTAGCTTTGCCTTGACCTGGGATGCTTGTTAATCTTGTTAAAAAAATTTTATTGGATTATAGTTGACTTACAAGGTTGTGTTAGTTTCAGGTATACATCACAGTGAATCAGTCATACTCTCACCCAATCTGTGAGCCAATTAACTCAGTTTATTCATATATATATATATATATATATATATATATATGTATGTGTATATATATATATATATATATATATATATATATATATATGCAGGCGAATATACTGAGTTAATTAGCTTGTGGATCAGGTGAGTTAAAGTTCTAGGTATAGGTCTGTTTGCAGTGGAACTGGTGGTTTTTGGCTTCTTACATTAAGACATCCAATCGCCATCTGCTGAGTAAAGACATCTTCCTTTCTCACCTGGAGCTGGGTTAGTCTCTGTCTCAGTTTCTTAGTGAGAAAATGTTGTCATTTGTATTCTGCATTCCTCCTGTTTCTTTGGGTTGCGCTATGTTTAATAAAACATGCATTAGGAGATACTGAAAAAAGAATTTTTAATCTAGTCTTTTTCGCCCAGTAGGTTTAAATTGCCATCAGTGTGTGTGTGTGTGTGTGTGTGTGTGTGTGTGTGTGTGTGTGTGCGTGTGCATATGTGTGTGCGTTTTAAACCAAGTATCATTGAAGAAGTTGATACCTCATTACATGCAGGTTATTGCATTTGTGGAACAAAGTCTCCCTTAAGTGATATATCTACTATGTATCATAAAAAATTAAGTCACTTGATGTGAGCATGTTTTCATTTCGGGCATCTTTAATAGGGAAATATATTGTGGTAGGTTAGTTTACAGTGTTTCTAAATAATAAATCATAAATACCAATAAAAGAAAACAGCTAAAACGTGCATATTTGAGAGTCGATTATATGTTGATTAACCTTATGTGCTTTTGCCATAATTCTTTCTATTGCCATTTTCCTTTGCTGTCAAACAATTCATTTTTGGAACATAAGATGCATAATTATGAATGTTAATATAGCACCCTGCTGCATCTCATCTCTCTTTGCATTATGGCACAAGTTTACTTCAGGGACACAAAGGTACTTTCATTATTCACAGTAACTGTAATTAGACACTAAACTTGGAATATAAATATATTCATTACTTACCTATTTTGCCAATCAGAATTTTTTCCTACATTAAGATTATAGAAAAATCATGTTTATAAGTCAGCTAAGAACTTTGGGAGCCTATTTAAATAATAAAATGAAAGAAAGGATAGAGTAATGGACTTGAGGATTTTAATTGCAGGTTCAGAGTACTCACTGAAAATCCCGGGCAAGTCTTTAACCATCTCATGGTCTTATCTTTATAAGGAATTCAGAGCAGTAATTCCCATCTGACAGGGAGCTGGTAAGGCTTAAATAGGTACTTCATGAGAAACTACTCAGAACAGTACCTGATACTGGGTACATAGCTAGTGAAGATGTACTGGTTTTAATATGGCATTTGAGAGTGAGAAAGAAAGTAGGCATTTTCTAAATATTAATTCACCAAATATCTCTTTATTATTTGTTCTTATGGCCATACCCACAGTATATGGAAGTTCCCGGGCCAGGGATTTAAATCTGAGCTGCAGCAACTCTAGATCCTTTTAACCCACTGTGCAAGGCTGGGGACTGAACCCATGCCTCCTCAGTGACCTGAACCACCACAGTCTTAGTCTTAACCCACTGCACCACAGTATGAACTTGCAAGTATCTCTTTCAATACTGAGTTCTACCTATACAATTTCATTGATTTAATAATTTTTTTTGACTTTGAGTGCTTAGCATGTACATAGCAATATGTTAAATAATGTATGGGGGGGGGAGCTGACAGCAGGAGTATGTTCTAGCCCTGCCCTGAACTCTGATGGAGGGAGATAAGACATATGTAAGTAAAATGGTGGAGAAAGGAAGTCAATGATTGTCAGAATGAGTGATACCACCATCAAATAATTGTGAAAATTGGAAGAGGAGCATCACAAGGAACTTGAATGAGAGAAGGGAAGCTTGGCTCAATTCCTAAATGGTATGTGGGAAGGCATAAAGAGAGGATGGAGACAAATGTAGATGTAGGTTTGAGGAATATTAAGGAAGCCCACCCTAAGATTTATGTAGGGGATCAGTGAGAGGTAAACTTGAACTATCTAATAGAAGGCCCAGAAAAACAGTTTATTTAGTAGGCGATGAGGAGTCATTGCAGGATTGTGAATAGGGGAATAAGAATTAAATTGGTATTTGTGGGAACTTGGTATTGGGTTGGACTGTATGTAGGGAGGCCATGTGACATGATAGTTTACAGAAAATAGTGACAGTAGGAATAGACAGATGAATTAATGGGGGAGATATTTCGAAACCAGTACTTGGTGACTGATTCAATATAAAGGCTGAAGAAGAGAAGGAAACAGTGGTTATCAGGTTTGAGCCAATCAGATCTTTGAGGATTTAAGAGAAAACAAAAAGATAAATTTAGGAAGAGCTAGGCTTGGTGTCAGTGTTTGTTTGGTTTTTGTTTTGTTTTAGTTTGAGGGGACCGATGGGCTATATAGAGATTCAACTGGCAGTTGTAGAGTAAGGATAGTAGTGCTTAGGTCCAGATCACGGCCAGAGATTGTCCTAGACCTGTAGAGTATTACTCCTAATCTAAACTAGTCTCAACTGCACATAAATATCTTCCGGCAGTCACTTCATCCTAAAAACACTGGCTGCCCTTAGCTTTCATCCTCCTCCAAATACCAATCTCTTTTCCTTCACAACCAAGCTTCTTAGGCTCTTGAAAATTATCCTTACATTCATTGTCTACATTTTCTTCTTCCAATTTTCTCACTGCAGTATGGCTTCTTCCACTACTATACAGTCGTCTCTGTATAGTTCCAAGATGAATTAGTATTCTTCAGGTTAAAAAATGACACCAAGGACTATCTTTTCTTCTTTTCCAGCGATTAATTTTTCAATAGCAATTTTTCAGTATTACAGTGGAACGAGTACAATGGAAGGAACATAGCCATCAGTATATAATAACACTGGTGTCAAATCACGTATCAGGTGGCTGACCTTTAAGCAAGTTAGTCAACCAAAATTTTCCCATCTGTAAGATAGGTATAATGGGTATCTACCTTAGAGCGTTATATGAGTAAATGATGTTGTATGTATAAAGACCTTTAAACACAGTTGCTGCTTAATAAACATTAGCTCTATTGAACTTTTTCCTGGAAATTTCTTATCTTTATTAAACGTCTCTTTCTCCTGGTTTTCTTCCTATTATTTATGTTCATTGCTTTCCTTAACTTGTCTCTTTTTTTTTTTTTCTTTTGTCTTTTTAGGGCTGCACTTGCAGCATATGGAAGTTCCCTAGAGGCTATGGGTCAAATCAGAGCTATAGTTCCAGCCTACACCACAGCCACAGCAACACGAGATCTGAGCTGTGTCTGTGACCTACACCACAGGTAACGGCGATGCCAGATCCTTAACCCACTGAGCGAGGCCAGGGATTGAACTTGCATCCTCATGGATACTAGTCAGATTTGTTTCTGCTGAGCCACAACGGGAACTCATCCTTAATTTGTCTTTTAACTACTGGTATACATACCCTAAAAGAGTGGCCCTCAAACCTGAGTGTGCTTTGGAATACCCTGGAAGATTCGTTAAGGAATATATTACTCCCCTTCCTCCTCACACCGAGTTTCTGATCCAGTCGGGGTCCAAGAATTTCTCAGGTAGTTCTGGTGCTTCTGGTCTGGGGACCGAACCTTGAGAACCACTAACGTAGAGTTCTGTCTCAGACGCTCTTTCTCCTTCAATGAACTTTTCCTGAGAGGTTTCAGGTATCACTGATGGCTCTCAGATTTTTATATCCAGAGAAGACCACCCTCCTAGACACCAGATTATCATTTTCAACTGCATGTTACACTTTGCCACCAAGTTGTCCCCCAAATACATCGGAATCCAACATGCTCAAGCTGATTGCAAAGTACATATGGAAACATAAATCTGTAAGATTAGTCAGGAAATATCTGAAAAAGAAGAGTAATAATGGATAAAGGGAGCAGTCCTGTTGAAAAATATTATAAAACTACAGTAATTAAAACAGTTTTGCACTAGCACATGAATAGACAGATCAATGGACCGTAATTGAGCCTAGGAATGGATCCAAAGGTATAGTTTAGTAAATGATTTTTAAGACATTGTTTTTTTATTAAAGAGTAAAGGTCTTTCTAAGCAAGATACAGAGGAAGCCATGAAGAAGAAAAGTGTTAAATACACAAAAGTTAAAATTTATAGCACCACAAAAATACATAAACAGACTCCAAAGACAAAAAAACTGGGAAGAAGGACTTGCACCTGATATGGCAAAGGGCTGCTTCGCTTTGTATATAAAGAGCTCTTGAGATTGAGAATCACTAAGAAAAATACCAACAAACCATTATTTTAAAAGGAGGAGAAAAGGACCTAAACAGGCAGTCCAGAGAAAAAGGAGATTGGCTTATAAAAATCAATAGAATGATGCTCAACAGCACTCATAATTAAAGAAATATAGGTTAATTTAAGCAACAGCTCTCACCTTAAAAAACAACTTTCACCTATCAGAATGCCAAAAGTCGAGAATTTAATATACATTTTTTTTTGGCAAGCATGTGGAGAAATGTGTACTCTTACACCTTGCTATATACCTTGCTACTCAAAGTGTGATCCTTGGACCAGCAGTATCTGTATAAACCGAGAGCTTGTTAGGAATGCAGCCCCATCCCAGACCTACTAAATCAGAATCTGCATTTTAATGAGATAACCTAGGTGATTTGTTTGCACATGCAAGTTTGAAAAGCTCTGCTCTAATACATTGTTGGTGGAAATGCAAATTAGTATAACCTCTTTGTATTTCAGGAGACTTTATCACAATTAAACATTCATGTGCTCTGAACCAGGATTCCACTTACAGGAATTTATTTAACAGATACAATCATATATGTATGTGAAAATATGTTCAAATATATTCATTGCAGCATTATTTGTATTAAAAAATTAGAAACAGCCTTAATATTCATTAACTGGGTAAAGGCTAAATAAACTATGAAAAGTTCACACTGTGCTATATTAGGCGGGTATTAAATTTTGTGGAAAATGTACATGGAGATACAAAATGATCTCCAAGATACATTGTTAAACACAAACAGCAAGGTTCTGAACAGTGTTCTAGGATGCTTTTTTGGTATTCTATTCTAATTCCTCGTTTGCAGATAATATAAATGAGGCAGAGATGTTAACTAGCCCAAGGCCACACAGCTAGCAGTGGCAGATTCAGATCTAGACAGTCTGTTTCCAGAGCTTATGTTCCTCCAGGCCAGGGATCAAACCCCGAGCCACAGAAATGACAATGAGCCACAGCAGTGACAACATTGGATCCTTAACCACTAGGCCACCAGGGAATTCCCATAGCTTATGTTCCTTATGCTATGCCATACTGCTGCTCAGGGATAAATAAGAAACTGTTAACGGTGGTTTCCCCCAGAGTATGGGGAACTCATTTTCATTGTATATGCCTTTGTACTGTTTGAACGATTTATCCTTTGCAAGTATTGCTTTAGAAAAATAAAAATCAGCTTGTCCAAAGTTAGACTGATTTCCCTCCCCACTCTTGGTAATAGGCAAGGCACTTCATCTGTTGAGGTAAGAAATGTGGCAGACACTCTGGGCTCCCTCCTTTACTCCTCACATTTATCCCTCCAGGAACTGAGATTTATTCATTCTACTCCTAGACCATTCTCAGACAATCGTCAAATCTGCCTTGCCACTCTATCCCTGAATCATAGATCACTTTGGACTTATAGCATTCATTTCCTAACTGGTCCACTGGCTTCTTTTCTCCCTAAAAAAAAAAAAAAAATGCTAGCAGATATATCTTTCCAAAACGCAAATCTGGTTCTGTCATTCTCATGCTTAAGAGTTTTCACTGGCTCCCCAGTGCCTATGGGAAAAGTCCAAACTCATTAACAGGGCAACCTAAATTTTCTATGTTTGGGCCCAGCCAGCCTCTCTAGCCTTACCTCCCATCACCTCTCCTCATACACCCTCCCTTCAGGACACTATTTTTTCCTCACATTTCCATGATTTTTACATGCTATTCCTTCTATAGAAGTACCTTTCATCTTAGTCCATTCCTATCCTTCTTTCAAGTGCAGACCTCAAGCATAACCTCCTTTATGTAGGTTTCTCTGGCCACAGGCTATTAGACATTACATATTCTGTACTGGTCAGGTCAGAATACCCTAAAGTCCCATGGCCTCTCAGTTTCCCATAGGAAATGTCGCCACTATCAAAGCACTCCTGCCTGGATGTTGTGTGTTCAAACTCCTCATGGACCCAGCAACCCCAATGCGGTGCCTGCCCAGCCTGCTTCTCTCACTCTCCTCAGAGCTAGTTCAGTTTTTTCTCCAGGTCTCCCACAGGCCCCAGAAGACTTCTTGGTCACCCAGGACATCTGGGAGACTTTCCCTTTTATTTTCAAGTTTAGATTCATCACACACACACACCCACCTTCTCATCCTTCTAGCTCTACCTGTAGGCGATGCAGGTTAGAATAGCAGTAAAGAACATGGGCTCCGGAGCCAGGCTTCCTGGGTTTGAACACTATCTCTGACTTTGTAGTTCTGTGATCATGGGCAAGTTACCCTACTTCTCTAAGCCTCTGCTTATCCTCTCTGAACAGAGGGGTTGATGATAATAGTAGCACCTGCTTCAGAGGGTTGTTATGAGTATTAAATGTTTTCAGTATGTATAATACATAGTAAACACTGTAAGTGCTTTTGAGAGAAAACTGCCTAAATATGAGGTGGAAGAATCTTCTCAAATTGGCCCAGAAGAAAAGGCTTTTCTCCTTTGGAGCTCTTTTCTACTAAAGATGGCTCATTATGATTAGGAACAATTAGACATGAGTCAGCAAGCGTCCCCACCCCTTTTCAAGTCTCCTGTAATTCTGACTTCTTTCCCTCAATGGATGATGGCTTGAAAGCTTCTTGAGAGCAAGGATCTTAGTGTAGACTTTTTAGACTCCTTGGTGCCTATTTAACACATGATAGATAGAAGATTTATTCCTATCACTCTTACAATTAAACCCTGAGTCCTGAATCCACTCCACTGGCCCCAGCTCCTTGCCCAAGCTCATTTCCTACCTCTCTTTGTCTAATTCATTCTGCTCCTGCCACATTGGCCTTCACACTGTTCTTGGAGCATGGCAAGCTAATCCTGTCTCCACCCTGCCTGATGCCTCTGTCTAGAATATTCTTCCCTCAGATATTCACCTGGCTCCTTCCCTGACTTTGTTTACACAGCCCACTCAGATATCATATCACCTTCTCCCTGGTGGTCTAGTGGTTAGGTTTCCGTGTTCTCAAATATCACTTCCTAATAGAGACCTTCCTTGACCATACTCTCTAAAATCAAACTAGCCCCCACACAGCCCTGTCTATCAGTTTGCCCCTTGCCCTGCTGTCTCTGTCTCCATATCACTTACTACTACCTGTCATATTGTTGTTGAGTTGAGCCCCACGAGGACTATCGTGTCTGTTTTATTCATTGGTTTGTCCCAGCACCTTGAACAGTGCCTCCTTGGCTCTCAATAACTAATGAATATATGAAGTGAAATGAGTCAGAAAGAGAAAGACAAATTTGCCATATGATATTACTTACATGTGGAATCTAAAATATGGCACAAATGAACCTATCTACAAAATAGAAACAGACTCAGGGCCATAAAGAACAGACTTGTGGTTGCCAAGGGGGAGGGGGAAAGAGTGGGACGGATGGGGAGTTTGGAGTTAGTAGATGCAAGCTATTACACTCAGAATGGGTAAACAATGGGATCCTACTGTATAGCACAGGGAATTATATCCAGTCTCCTGGCATAGACAATGATTGAAGATAAGAAAGGAATGTGTGTATATATATATATATATATATATATATATATATATATATATATATAGGACTGGGTCACTTTGTTGTACGGCAGAAATTGGCACAACACTGTAAATCAACTATACTCTAATAAAAAATAATGAATGAATCAATGAATCAGTGAATGAATTCAGTGCAAGCACCTGTGTAGAAATGGAAATACAAAAAATTCTGTTCAATCCTAGAATTTTGGAAACTTTCTAATTTTCATCCCTTGATTCTTTGAGCTTTAGCATTTTCAAATTAAATCCATATCCATGTATGGGGTTTTGTTTCAATTTCTTAAACATTACCTTGACAAAATTTAAGATTCAATTTAAGTCAAGTCCATTTTTCAAAAGATAACTTATTTGTTCCCCATTCCATGGGGGAAGGAATGTACATGATTGAGAGAGAGAGAGAGAGAGAGAGAGAGAGAGAGAGAGAGAAAGGAGGAAGGGAGAGGGATGACAGTTACCTGCAGTGAGGAAATTGGGTTGGGAAGGCAGGAGTAAGGAATCCAGCTTCCCCAAAAGGAAAGTAATTTTGTTTCAATTACTGTGTTTTTTCTACTGTAAAGAAAAACAGTAACTGAACTGAAGACCCAACTGAAAACAAAAGAAATGAAAAGCCTGATGAACCACAAGTTTGTAAACATAAATACATCAGATCCGGGAATTTCCCAGGGGCTCAGGCAGACCATTGTGAAACCCTGAAAGCCTTTATGAAGAGAAACTTCAGCAGGGGAGGGGGATATATGGCAGCTGCTCGCCACCTCGCTTATCTCAACAAGGAAGGTTGTGATGTGGGAACTGCCCTCTTGGTTCTGGGATGTGCCTCACTATGAACTGGAATGTTTCTGCCCCTGGAGCTCAAATTCTATTCAAGCAGTTTCCCTCTATTATGTGCATAGCTACTGGCAGTTGAAAGGAGGTGTCCAGGCTGCCCTGGAAGGCAAGACTCCACAGAAGTCAAAGTACCAGTATTTTAAAGAAGCCATTTGAAAATCTCGAATTTTCAAAATTCGATTTCTCAAAATTTCGAATGTATGGTAACACAGGAGTCAAAGTACCAGTATTTTAAAGAAGCCATTTGAAAATCTCGAATTTTCCAAATTCGAATTTCTCGAAATTTCGAATGTATGGTAGCGTTACTTAGAGTGATGGTTCTCCAGCTTGAGCATGCATCAGAATCACTTGCAGGGCTCATAAAAATTCAGATGGCTGGGCTCCACTCTCAGCGTTTCTGATTCAAAAGGTCTGGAGTAGGGCCCCAGTGTTTCTTTTCTAACAAGTTCTCAGGTGCTGCTGCTGGTGATCTATAGAACAAACTTTGAGAAATATCATTAGGGGGAAAAAAAAACCCACGGAATTTGGAAGCAAAGAACTTAGATTCAAGCCTTGTGTGATTTACTTCACCTCCGAGCTTGCAGTTCTTCCTTTCTAGTGCGGGCTTTATAAGATTGTTGTAAGGATTAAATGGAACGGTGTCTATGAAAGGTCTTTGTGAACTGTAAATATTAGCAATTAAATGGCTTCACAAATAATACTCGCTGCCACCATCCCACCAGATTTTCCTGTGCTTTGTCCCCTCTCCACCCAACTTTGTCCCACCAAGTCCATCAGGCACCTAGAAAGACACCAAAGCCAAGAATGGCCCTAGGAGTTAAAAAAAAAAAAAAATGAGTTTAACCCATTGGGGATGGCCTTGATGATGACCTTGACTTGACCTCTCTTTTTCCTCTGACTGGGCTCTTTTCAACTTGCTCCTTGTTCTTTCAGCCCTGGCCACCTCTCTCAACAAAGTACAGCAAGTAGTGCTGACACTGGAGTAAAAAACTGTCAGAAGGATTTTTTTTTTTTAAATTAGTAGTATAAACAGAGGAATCCAGGGCCAAGCAGGAAAGCATTTGTTGGAGGAACCATTTTGCTGGGTTGGTGGGCTCTGGGCTGATTTCCCTGAGGGCAAAATCCAGATGTTTGAAAGAGTTAAGTGGAATCATAAGTATAATTGCAGATTCCTAACTTAGGAATGTGTCAGACAGTTGTATTAGACAGTTGCCAGGGTAAATGATATGTCTGTGTAGAAGGGTGTATTTTTTTGGGAAGCTTTTCTCATTCAAAAGTAATACACGTGTAGTGTAGAAAATTTTGGAATTTTTTAAATGTATAAAGAATTAAAATAACCCTTAATTTTACCACACAGATAAATATTTAGCGGTAAGATATTAGAACTTTTTCATCTAGCCTTTTAATACGTGTATGCTTGTACATGAAGATATATTTTTTCTAACTGGGCTGGTACCATGTACAGGTTTTGTATACTGTTTTTTTTCACTTACCATTATATTGTAAGCCTTTTCCAGGATCATTAATTAGTCTTCAAAAGCATGGTTTTTAATGGCAAACTATCATTCCTTCATGTAGATACACAATACTTCACCTAACTTCCTAAATACTGAATGGTTAGGATATTCCTAATTTTACATTATAAATAACCCTGCAGTGCATGACACTTCATGTATACAAATCAACGTGTACATCTCTAATTGCTCTTCTAGGGTGAAATCCTCAGAATGGAAAGACTAGATTAAAGGGTAGGAACATTTTTTAAAAACAGATATAATTCACCTACCATAAAATTGACTACTTCGAAGTGTGAAACTTCAGTGGGTTTTAGTATATTTACAAGGCTGTATGACCATCACCGCTGTCTCATTCCAGAAAAAAAATATGGGCTGCTTCACAAGTTTGCATGTCATCCTTGTGTAGGAGCCATGCTAATCCTCTCTGTATTGTTCCGATTTTAGTATATGTCAGCTAAAGCAAGCACAGTAGGAACATTTTTATGTCTCTTGATAACATATGGCACATTTCCCTCTGGCGAATGTATAACCATATCATTCCCGTCCAGCAGTGTATAAGAATGCCTATTTCCCTGCAACTTAGCTGACACTTAGTTTAAAAAAATATATATTGCCAATATCGTTGAAAATGGCATTATATTGTTTTGTCTCTTTGATTAGCTCTTCTTTCTCTATAACTGTCCCACAGAGTGTCATCGACACTCTTTCCTTTGCAGGCATTTAACGTGGGCAGTCACATCCACTGTGACAGCCTCGGCTGCCTCCTCTCTGTGGATAACGACCACATGTCCATACCCTGCCCTAGCTTCTTTTTAGCACTTCAGCCCAGATGTCAAGCTGCTTGCTGGGCATGACTGTCTACACTATTTGACAGCATATCAAATGCACTCCTGTCTAAAATCAAACGCCTGTCTCCTGGAGCCAGCTCCGGCTCTCAATTTCCCTATCTAGGTTAGTGATACCACCCTTCACCTAGGTGTTTCACCATCATCTTATCTCCTTTCTCTGTTCCATATTTGTTGAGTAGTCCGAGCTTCTTGATTCTCTTAGGTCCTTTCTCACATCCTTCCCTTTGGCTCCATCCTCACTGTCATTGCTCTAGTTCTACCTTTTATTTTGTCTATTGCACTAGCCTACTCACCTCACTACGCTGTCAGTATTTATACACATGACCCATCCTACGTGAGGCCTACGTGAAAATAGCCTTCCTAACGTACTGCTTTTACCATGTTGCTCCCCTACCCTGGAACCTCCAAAGCCTCTCTCTTGCCTAGCAGATTATGTAAAGTAAATGCTTTATCCTGACACTTGGTATTGTTGCATTATTCTAAAGTTACTTCCTTTGTGCCTTGCAGATTAGCATATTCCTGCTTTTCCCACTCTTCTTTATGCAAAGCCTGGCATGACCATTTCCCATCTCCTCCCGCTGAAACTGTACAGAGTCTTCAAAATTTGAGGCTCTGGGAAGTCTTCCTTGATTCAGCCAGTGGTGCTTTCTTTCTTTTTTTTTTCCATTGACTGTCTGGTTTTAGACACCAATTTTATAGTATTTCAACAAAAAATTAAGGAAGTTTGCTCAACAGTGTTTTTTTATTACCTGAATGGTTAATTTTTTTAATTGATGTATAGGGATTTACAATACTGTGTTAGTTTCAGGTATGCAGCAAAGTGATTCAGAGATTCAGATACATACATACATGTATATGTATGTATGTATGTTCTTTTTCGGATTCTTTTCCATTATAGGTTATACAAGATATCGAATATAGTTCCCTGCACTATACAGTAGGTCCTTGGTCTCCTTTTTTGTAAAACTCTGATTTTATTAGCTTTTCCTTTATGACATGACATTCTGCCTTTTAGTTACTTAAGTATTTTTATCCCCCCCCCCACACTAAAAGTTTCTTGAGCATGGGGGTTATATTTTCTTTGTTTTGGCATGTTCCACAGTACCTGCCCAAGCACCTTCAATGTAGATAGGATCTCCATAAATGCTTGAATAAAAAGAATGGTAAAGACAGCCAACTTTTTTTTTTTTTTTTTTTAAGAACTACTAATGACTCAGTTTCGGGAATGAATTCTGTGCTAAGAAGGTACAGATTCCAGATGACCCAAATGTCATGGCTTCTTCTTCTTCTTTTTCCCTCATCCTCCACACTCAATCCATCAACAAATATTGTCAGCTCTACCTCTTCAAGATACCTCTGATCAAACCTCTTTCTCTACCTCTCCTGCTTCCTCCCTAGAACAAATCACCATTATCTCTTACCTATAAGAGTCTTTTTAACTGGTTCCTTAGCTTCTACTCCTGTCCTGCCTAAATCCATCAGCCAAGTGAGGTCTTTATAAAACTTAGGTCATGGTGGTCCCCAGCTAAACAACCTCCAGTAGCTGCACTGCGCATAACATTGCTAACTTGCTTCCTTGGCCTTTGAAAACTCCAAACCTGGCCTTAGCACATCCCCAACCTCATGTCCCTCTACTGTCTCCCTTGCTCACTGTGCTCCAGCTCTGCTGAACGTTGGCCCTTCCTCATTGTCATGTTTGCTCACAGCAGGGTGACTAGGTTGTCTTGGTTCTATTGGGGTCCTCACCGTTGTTGGCTCTTGTCCTTGGGCTTCATGTCTTTAGTAGTGGCAATGACTCAGGGAGTGGCCAAAAGCAATTCTATGGGTTTTGAGACTTCACTTTGGGGGAAACTTTTGTGGAGTCCTTCATTTTCCTGAAAATTGGTATCTCCAATATGGAGTTTGAGCTGAAGGAAGTATTTGGCTTAAAGGGAGAAGCAAGGACATCTTGTATTATTCCCGTAATCTTCTTCCCCAGGGACACTGCAAATATTACTGATAGAAATCAGAACTGAAGGACAAACCATCCTCCACCTTCTTTATCACTCTTGAGTGGTGGTTTGGAAATTGGGCACCACAACAGAAGCTGACTCAACAGAACCTATTGTCATTTTCCCTATGGGCTCCTCTAAATTCACCCTCAGCTTTTGTATATATAGAAGAGAGAAAAGTAATCAGAGACTTGACTTGCCCCCCTTGCTTCTAGAAGCTGCAAAATATATACCATCCGCCTCCTTGGCTTTGGGATCACTGACAAGAAACAGTCTAGGATAGTTATGTTTTATCAGATAAACTAGAATATGCTTCCCAGTCCACTCTGAAAGAGCATTCCAACTACTGTGTTTCTAAATTACTAAGCATTTTTTCAGGCCCTAATATTTGCAAAGCTCTCCCACATGATTCATACGATTGCCTCCTTCCAACCTTCTTTAGAAAAAAGAGGCATCCCCATGTTTTAAAGATTCCAATGTGGAGAAATGGAGACATGAAAGCAGAAGGCCAAATATAAAGGCCCTAACTGGATGAGAATATTAGTCTTTACTTGGAAAGCCAAAAGGGACCCCCATACAACATAGCATTCGAGGGAGTCTTTACTCCCATGCCGACATTCCCCCCACTTTTTTGCCTTTTCTAGGGCCACACCTGCGGCATATGGAGGTTCCCAGGCTGGGGATCTGATCGGAGCTGTAGCCACCAGCCTACATCACAGCCACAGCAACACAAGATCCAGGCTGCATCAGCAACCTACACCGCAGCTCATGGCAACACCACATCCCCAACCCACTGAGCAAGGCCAGGGATTGAACCTGCAACCTCATGGATACTAGTTAGATTCATTTCTGCTGTGCCACAATGGGAACTCCTGCCTTCTTTTCTTATTCACTACCCCGGGTTTCCTTTTAGCCAAGGAGGGATCCTGAGGTGGAGGGTGGAGAGGAGGATCTAGCAGATTTACATGAAAGAACTTGACCTGGCTGTTCAGAGAGGTGAGGGGAGGTAGAGGCAAGAAGGGAAGGTGGGGAGGCAGAACTGGGTAGCAAATGCCCCTTCTAAGTAAAGTGCCCGTATCTCAGATGACCCAAATCATAACTCCCCAACTGGCAAGAAAGGCATTGCCCTGAAAGCTCTCTTTAAAATTATACATACACACACACACACACACACACACACACACACATATGTACCTATATACACACGCATACATATGCATTCACATATTTACATACATGTACATGCCCCCTCCCCCACCTCGGCTGGGTCTGTATAAGGAAGGGTCTCCGGATCACCAGGCCGCAAGGTCCCCCAGCTAACAGTGGGATGTGAGGAGGACTTTAGAGCTCTGTATCCCTCTACAGTGATCAAGCAGCTTTTTGCCTCCTTCTGTCAGATAAACAAGCCACGCATTGTTCTGTCCACCCGCCCGTGTGCGGGCTCCCCTTCCTGCTGGGCAGGCCAGAATGAGCTTGGATGCCTTCATGTGGGGCAGGTGGAATGTGCTGTTGGGGGTGGGGAGTGGGTGGGAAGAGCCACAGAAAGTAAACAGAGCTAATCAGGGACACTCTTTTGTGCTTCTCCTTATCTAAACACTTTCAAAAGAGGAAAGAGCCTGCAGTAGGTTATGGCCCAGACCTCAGGCTAAGCATAACCCCAAGCAACAGGGGCCGTATTTTCCTTCTTGCCATGGCTTGGATCAGAGCCACGCTTCTCTTTCTGATTACCCCCTCCCTTCCTCCCTCTGAGTGGCTCTGGAGGGGTCTGCTGGGAGCCAGGCTCAGAGACAGGTAGTGCGGTTGGAGGCTATTGGGGTGACGGCCCACCAGAGCAGCTGAAGGTTGACCACTTCTAGAACTTACCCACCTCCCTCCTCTCACCTCTCACCACAGCCTTTAGAAGGACTCTTTACAAGGGGCCAGCTTCTTTTTTTTTTTTTTTTTGTCTTTTTGCCTTATCTAGGGCCGCACCCGTGGCATGTGGAGGTTCCCAGGCTAGGGGTCTATAACAGGAGCTGTAGCCTCTGGCCTTCGCCACAGCCACAGCAACGCGGGATCTGAGCTGCGTCTGCAACCTACACCACAGCTCACAGCAACACCGGATCCTTAACCCACTGAGCAAGGCCAGGGATCGAACCAGCAACCTCATGTTCTTAGTCGGATTCATTAACCACTGAGCCACGACGGGAACCAGCTTCTGATGGATTTGCCACATTGGTCTGTATGTGGCCACCGTCCTTGCACCCATACCAAGTTCTTATCTTCTCAGTGCCTGGAAAAGAAGCGGCCATCTTTACCTTCCCATGAACACAGGAGGAGATATTTACTCATGCTGTCTGGAACTTAGCTCTGCTAAGGGAGAGGGTGACCCCTTTATCCCCACCCCAAATCCCAGACTGTCCTCAAAAGTCTCACATTCCTCTCTTATCATCCTCTGCCCAAGGGTTTCTTCTGAATATGCTGTCGGTGCCCATCTGCCCATCATATCACCTCCTCTGGCCACTACCAAACTCTCATATTCCCACCCTGCCTCCCTACCTGAGCCAGTCCAAGAAGATGCTTGTATCTCTAGTCAAAACTTCTCCTGGAGTTCCCATCGTGGCTCAGTGGTTAACGAATCCCACTAGGAACCATGAGGTTGTGGGTTCGATCCCTGGCTTTGCTCAGTGGGTTAAGGATCCGGCGTTGCCGTGAGCTGTGATGTAGGTCGCAGACGCGGCTCGGATCCCGCGTTGCTGTGGCTGTGGTGTAGACCCGTGGCTACAGCTCCTATTCGACACCTAGCCTGGGAACCTCCATACGCCGTGGGTGCAGCCCTAGATAAGTCAAAAAGACAAAAAAAACAGCAACAAAAAAAACTTCTCCAGGATCTCCTATCATGGCTCAGCGGTAACAAACCTGACTAGGATCCATGAGGACTTGGGTTCGATCCCTGGCCTCGATCAGTGGATTAAGGATCTGGCATTGCTGTGAACTGTGGTATAGGTGGCAGATGAGGCTTGGATCCTGCGTTGCTGTGGCTGTGGTGTAGGCCGGCAGCTGCGGCTCTGATTCAACCCCTAGCCTTGAAACTTCCATATGCCAAGGGTGCGACCCCCCCCCCGAAAAAAAGAAACAAAAACAAACTTCCTTAGCCCACCTGGCCATGGACAGGGCCAGACTGCTATCAGATTTGTTGTATTCGATTTTGTTAGGAAGTCGGGGGCTCAGCAGGCCTCATCGGGGAAGCATTTTTATGGACTGAGTGACTGAGTGGAAGGAGGAAGGCACTTGGCGACCAGAATATTGACATCAGAAGAGACTGTTTATCCCGATGCTTTTTCAGATGAAGGTTAATTCCTTAGCATCCTGTTAACACTAAAGGTATGGTATTCCCTAGTGTATTGTTGGAGTGTGGTTATCACACCAGCAGTGTCATCATCATTCTAGAGCGAGTGAGAAAGTCAGGATCTGGAGCCCGCTCTAGAGCTACTGAATCAGAATCCGATGCAAGATGGCCAGGTAACTAGTCTGGCCAGTGAACTTTGAGAGGTGCTACTCTAGACACCTCGGCTTGGCTTGTGAACCTTCTCTTTGTCCTTTAACGTTCGTCTTCATTGGGCTTGAAGAAATTCTTGTTCTTGCCACTGACAGTCCCTTGCCCTTCATTATTTGGAGTAGAGGATAATACTAATAACGGTAGCATTTATTGAATGCCTCGTGTGTGCCAGACCTGCATTGTAGATGAGAAAATTGATCCTCTGTGACATTCCCAAGGCCAAACAACTAGTAGGTGGTAAAGCTGAGACTACAAGTCAGATCCACATGCCCACAAAATTCCCAAACTTCCCACTAACAGTCCTTCTAGCTACCAAAGGAGTACCTTGGGGTGTATTTGAATGTCATCTCCTTTTGTGGGACAGACAAAAGTCCACCCAGACCTTCCTAGGAGGTTCAGAGGGAAGAGGAGAAGTGGCCTCCTGGAATGATTTCCCCAGGGAGGAAAGGCCCCGGCCTACTTCTTGTTCTGAGGACGCTCACACATAAGCCCTCTCAGGGCCAGGAATGGCTGGAATTGGGACCAGAGGTCAGGGGCGACTGGAGTGGGGATCCAGGTTTATGATGAAAGGAAAACCCCAACTGTAAATCCCCAAGCGAAATTAAAGTTTGATGCCTGCGCTTGGGCTCAGGGTAGGCAGCAAATTCCTGTGCGGCCACCCTGGGCTCTGGCTGTTGGGTCGGTCAGTGAGGCCGTGATGGGGACCCCTAGCCTGGGGCCTGAAACAGTTGTATTAGAGCATGCCCTATCCGGACAGGTTGTTTGTGACAATGGACTTCAATGTTTTATTTTGCAGAGAGGAAACAGAAGCCCAAAGAGGGGGAGTAAATTGCCGGAGGTCAGAGCAAAATCGTGGCAGAGGCAGGGGTGCTGACTCCAAGCAGCACTATTTTGGAATTGGAATTCTGGTGGGAAACGGAGCTTCCTTTGGGTCTGTTCACATGTCCATAGGCCATGCAGACCTTGTAAATACGGCCCAGAATGCTTTGTGAATCTTTCTATCTTTGCAGGACCTTCATCCTGGGAGATCTCTAGGTCACTTGCTCCCAGCCTATGTAAAATCAGCTGAAGTGCCACTTGCTTTTCTGGGCCTGGAGGCTGCTAGGCCTGGCTAATCTGGGCTTTCCTTTTCTGGGGCCCAGAGGACCTGCGGAGATGGCTGGGTGGGGTCAACTCAGTCCAGGAAGCACAGGAATTCTTTTAAGTGTATGTGTCTGGGGTATTTTTCTCTCTCACTTACGGGTATTTTTAAAAATTCTTTTTAGACACCCGCTTTATCTTTCTCAAACATCATTTCCTTGCTCCTTTCCTGAGTTCTAGCAGTGGCTGGAGGCCCAACTTCCTTATTGGCCTCTGAGCTGTGGAAGGGGGCGGACCAGGGCTCAGAGGAGGCTGGAGTAGGGAATGGGGGTGGGGGGGAGGCTGTTTATGCTGCTGGAACTGCCTTTCATCCTTCCCTTTGCCACCAGGATGCTGGCTGGTTTCTGGAGCAGCGTCTCCACTCCCATCCAGCTCTTGACCCTGGCTTTCATTCCCTAAGGCTGTCGCCTCCTCTAGACCCAACCAAGCTGATGGCCATACCTTGCCTTCAGTGCTATTCCCTTCTGATCTTGGAATTGGGACTTGACTATGCCTGACCCCTTGGATCACACTCAGGGGCTTGGGCTGATGGCCCCTCCTCTCAAGAGGTGTTAAAGGAAGGCAGATGAGTCTCGACTAAAGGAAGATCCAGCCTGTGGAAAGAAGCGCTGGGGGCTGGGGTTGTTGAGGAACGTCTGAGCTGGCTGGATATCCAGCCCTCTCTTAAGCCATCTCCACATCCTGGGCAACTTCCATGGTAGGTACTACTGGTAGCGATGGCATCACAGCTGCTGTCCATCTTCCCCCTTCTGCTGGCTTTCTTCAATATCCCTGTCTTTTTGTTTCTTAAGGAAGGAATTTGCGGAGTTCCCTCGTGGCACAGCGGGTTAAGGACCCAGCATTGTCCTTGCAGCGGCTCGGGTTGCTGCTGTGGTGTGGGTTCAGTCCCTGGCCCAGGAACTTCCACACGGTGCAGGCACAGCAATTTTTAAAAAATGGAGTGCTCTCTGGTTGCTCAGCGGGTTAAAGATTCAGTTTTGTCACTGCAGTGGCTCAGATCACTCCTGCGGCACAAGTTCGATCCCTGGCCCCAGAACTTCGGCATACTCTGGGTGCGGCCAAAAAAAAAAAAAAGGAGAGAAAGAAAATGATAAGGTGTGTGTTTAATGATAGTGCTTTAGGAGGAAGGGCAGGCACTGGGGTTGTTGCCTCCACAGGTAGGCCTGGAGTTTCATGATTGCTAGTTGGCATTTTCTTACCTCAGTGCCTATTTTCTCCTCCTCATCCTCCTTCCCCACTGCCAAAGGAAGGGATGGTTTAAACATTAGGACTTTCCTTTTCTGACTGCTTCTTGAGGGAATGGCTGGGAGAAGCCTCGGGTATATAAGCTTTTTGAGATAGATCCCTCTTTAGAGAGGTGGGGTCGGGCAGTATCCTAAAAAGAGCTGGAGGACCCGAGCTTCCTTCTCAGCTGCTGGTTACTAGCTGTGTGTTCTCGGCAAAGCAGTTCAGCTTTCTGTGTCTCTGTTTCTTCATCTGTAAAGAGGGCATCATAACAAGTACTCACTGATAAGACTGGAGCGAGGGCTGAATCAACTAACGCATGCAAAGTGCTCAGTGCCAGGTCCATCTTAAGCGTTTAATAAATGGTCCCTGTCTTTATTTTAAGTGAACAGTATATCAGGCACTATGCTGAGTGATTTTACGCCTGGGGCTGCATTGAATCCAGACTCTAACTCGTGAGTAAGGGGTGGTGAGAAAGAGTCTCCATTTCACAGACAAGGAATCCGCAGCCCAGAGAAGTGACTTGCCCCGGGTCACACAGCTAGGATCGGAATGTGAGTGTGGACGGACTCCCAGTCCAGGGCTCTTCAGGAATAATAATAGGCCAAGTATTAAACCCTACAGATAGTTTCCTCTCCTTTCCCAAACTAGGGCTAGAAGGCTCCAGCTCCGGCTGCACATTTTCCGCTAGGATTTGCCTCCCTGCAGCTCGTGCTTCTTCTCTCAGTGGTTCCCAAAGCTCCCACTGCCATGCTCCTCTCTTCCTTAGGGTTGGCTCCCGCTCCTGGAGAAACCCTAAAGAGAGCAGGGGCCTTTGTAAGCTGCCTTACACAGTGTGGCAAGGTGGCAGTGATGCTAGTGGAACCTTGACAGTGGATGGACAAATCTGGGTGGAAGTACCCTCGAACCCTCTCAAAAGACAAGTTTGAGCTGACAACCCTTATTATCGTACCTTATTGACCACTTGTTATACATAAGCGTGTGTCCCAGATGCTTTGAGAACATTACCCTTAATCACCACAATAACCTAGTCAGGTAAAGATCATTGGTTTTTTTTCTTTTCTTTTTGTTTTTCAGATAAGAAAACTGAAGCTTAGAAGACTTAGGTGACTTATGTAGAATCACACACCCAGAGTGGTAGAGTCCGGGATATGAACCTAGTAGATCTGTGTCATTTATTTCTGTCTCATTACCTACTAGTTCAGTAGAGTTGGTAGGCTGAGAGTAACAAACATGAAATGCTAATGAGCAATATCAAGCATGATATGATTATGGGCTAAACTGTGAGGACTAGATGACTGAGGACAAGCTCCCTGGAGTAGATGGTACTTAAGCAGTACCTTGAACAACAGGGGAGGATTTAGATGAACAAAATGGGAGGGGCATTCCAGGCAGAGGGAACAGTCACGGTAATAACTGAAACTGGTTGAGGGCTTACCAGACCCCATTCGAGGCAGCTGACATGCATTGTCTCATTTGATCTTTACAACCCCATTAATTAGTTACTGCTATCCCCGTTTTACTCTCAATGGCAACTAGGGCTCTGAGAAGCGGAGGCCCTTGTCTAAAGTAACAGAGCTAACAAGTGGTGGAACTTGGATTCAAACCAAGGATGGTCCGACTCCAGAGCCTGTGCTAGATTCTACTGGAAAACCAACAGCAAAGGCACAAAGCTGGTTGCAGGGTGTGACTAGAGCAGGGACATGAGAGGTTGGGCTGGGTGGGTAAAGATAGCTTATACAGGGGAGTTCCCTTCATGGCTCAGCAGTAACGAACCCCACTAGGATCCATGAGGATGCGTGTTCGATCCCTGGCTTTATTCAGTGGGTTAAGGATCCAGAGTTGCTGTGAGCTGTGGTGTAGGTTGCAGACGCGGCTCAGATCTGGCGTTGCTGTGGCTGTGGCGTAGGCCAGAGACTACAGCTCCGATTGGACCCCTAGGCTGGGAATCTCCATATGCCACAGATGCGGCCCTAAAAAAAAAAGATAGCCCTATAGCCCTTATAAAGGGCTTTGAAAGAGCCAATTTATATTTGCTGCAGGACAGTGTAAGAAAGAGGGAGCCAGATTCTTGAATAGGAGAGTGCCACAATCCAAATGTTATTTGACCTATGAGCTAAAAGCGGTGACTGGAGGTAGAACAAGGTGAGACTGTCTGGCAGGCAAATGTGGTATTTTGGACATAAGGTGTTGAAGGCCTGGACTAGAACAGGAGGTGCTGGTGACGGGTTCTGTGGAGAAGTATGATTATGTGGAAGAGTCTAATGAAAAACGCAGGGGGCAGGGGAGGTGCGGGGAGAGAGAGAAAGGGGGCAAAGCCAGAGAGATATTGTAAAAGAAAATGCAGGAGGACTCAGTAAGGGGATTGGACGGTGGGTGGAGGGGAGGCGGTATCAAGGCTGACTGCCCACGTTTCAGACCTCGCACTCAGAGCTTCGGGAATCCCGGAGGTGGAAGAAAGGCCCCAAATAAGAGACGCTCCCTGTTCTCCACTGTATCCTCAGTGCCTAGAAGCAGGGTACATAGAAAATACACACGGTACCTAATACAGAGTAGTACATAGTACTTCTGTGTGATGCTTAGTCCATCGTTGTTAATGGATGAGTTCTGGGCCACCGGAGAGATTTCTAGCATCACGGTTTTGTGCGTGAAACTCTGGAGCCGGCACCCCCGCACCTCCCGCAAGGTCTTCTAGCGCCTTCAGCATCTCTGCCCGGCACTCTGAAATCCATCACAGAACAATGTGTTTAAAGGTCGGGGAGAGGGCCCTCACCTGCCTTTCCTTCCCGTAAATTTTAGCCACCGCTGCTGACCTAGGCCTCTGGTTCCTGACCTTTGGCAGGCAGTTTGCCCTGCCCTTCCTCTTCCATCTCCTTCTCTGTGTCTGGCTTGTTACCGCTGAGCCCGTGTTTCCCTCCCACACCCAAGACCGTTCTCCTGAGAACTACCTTTTTAGGCCTGAGCCCTCTAGAGCCTTACACTGCTGGCATTTTCTGTGTTTCTGCTGGGGTGAGGGGCATTCCCAGCTTGGATGGATTCCAGCTTGAGTCTGTCTACTACTACGGCTCCTGGGAGGTAGAGAACTGATCTATCCCACTATATCCCTAGCATGTGGAAAACTGGGGCTCTTATCTTTGTCAATTCTGCTCCCTCAGTGTGTCTAGTATGGAGCCTGCCGCAGTAAATGAATGAATCCATTAGTAAATAAGCTATCGCCTATTTATCTCCCTGTCATCTCCTTTATTTATCATCTGTTTCTCTTGCTCTGTCATTATCCTGTTCTCTGTCATCCATGTCTCTCGATGATGCTCCCCATCAGATTTCTCTCCTTTTCTGTCATTTGTTTTTCTCTGTACCATCTTTCCCTCTTATCGCTGTCATCTACGCGACCCTTCTCTCGTCTTCTCTCTCCTCCCCTCCCCTCCCCTCTTTCTCGCTCTCCTTCCCCCTTCCCTCTTCTTTCTCCCCCATCTCTTATTCTCCCACCTCCCCCCTTTCTACCTCTCTCTCCCTCATATCAGTCATCTTTTTAAAAAAAATTTATTGGAGTATAGGTGATTTGCAATATTGTATTAGTTTCAGGTATACAGAAAAGTGAATCGATTATATATATATATATATATATATATATATATATATATATATATATCTCCATTATGTTTTCCCATATAGGTTATTACAGAACATTGAGTAGACCTCCCTGTGCTATACAGTAGGGCCTTGTTGTTTATCTGTTTTATGTACAGTAGTTTGTTAATCCCATCCTCGTAATTTATCCCTCCCCCCACATTTTCCCCTTTGGTAAACCTAAGTTTATGTTCTAATCTGAGTCTGTTTAATAAGTGTTTTGTATCATTTCTATTAGATTCCACATATAAATGATATCATATGATATTTGTCTTTCTCTGTCTGACTGACTTAATTCAGTATGATAATATCTATGTCCATCTCTTCTGGAGAAGCTCTTCCCTACCTCGTTCTTACCTACTCACCAGGGTGGCATCTCTTCATGTGAAATATACCAGAGGACAGGGATGGGGTCTGTAGAAGCCAGTGAGTGCAAGAGTTGTGGCTGCAACATCCAGCACCAGGCACACGTTGTGTTTGCATCCAGTACCTTGGCCTCATACCTATTTCCCTTTATACACCCCCTGCCCTGCCAAACAGCCAGTCTCCCCTGTCAGCCTAGCATGGTACCATCCATCACTTTGTTCTATTCCCCCCGACAGCAGTTGGGGGCTCCTTGCTACTCTTTTTCCTAAACTTTTTCCTAAATTTGGGGCACTTCACCTCTGTGTCCATCTTATTTTTCACTCTCTCAGTGCCTTCCCTATGCTTTATTTGAATTAGCTCTTTTTCTCTCACTGATCTCTAAGTTTTCAAGGGCAAAGCCTGTTTGATTGATCTCTGTATCCCCAGAGCTATGTGCAGATGGTTCACAGGACACATACAACAAATGCTTTTCCAATGAAGGAGTCAACATCGGAGAACTGGCAGTCAGTTGGTGGTGACTTGTTCAAACTTCTCATTCACCTATTCCTTTCTTAGAGAAAAATGGGAAGATTGGCCAGATTGATTTATTTTTTCCTCAAGGAAAACTTAGGGTGGGCACACTATTCATGGAGCAGCAGCACTCATTCTGTAAATATTTATCAAGCATCTACTATATGTCCAGCACCACTGTACACATCTGGGAGAGATACACTCACGAGCACAAGAGGCCTGTGACACTAACATTCTGTATCCCCAGGGACTGCCCTGTCGGTGAATGCGATTTGAGTAGTGGGAGCTGAGGGAGGCCCCTAAGATTCCTATACCAGCTCCTTGCAAGATGTTCTGCTTCATTTAAGGGAAAGAGGAGGTGGGGGCGGAAGCTGCCTGGGAAGTGATTTCAGCTTTGGTTCCCTGGGTTGACTTCCCGTCCCTTTCTTTCTGTAGGAGAAACGCCCCTGCCAGTAGACCGCACTCATGGCATGTGGCCAAGCTGCTGGAGGGGTGTCCTGAAGCGGCCACCACCATGCATTTCCCTTCTGAAGCCTTCAGCTTGTCCTGGCATTCCGGCTGCAACACGAGGTGAGTGCAGAACCCTCCCCTCAAAACGGGCTGGAAGATCAAACACCTGGCTACTCCTTCTCCTGGGCTCTGCTGGATGGTGTGGAACCCGTGGAAAATTGGATGCAGAAAGTCCAGAGGGCCTGGCTTCTGGTTCTTGTCTGCTGCTAACTCTCTGTGACTTTGGATTTTTACTTTGTTTGTTTTCATTTGTTTGTCCATATGGCCACAGCATGTGGAAGTTCCCGGGCAGGGGATTGAACCTGCGCCACAGCAGTAACCAGAGCCACAGCAGTGACAATGCTGATCCTTTACCTGCTGAGCCACCAGGGAACTCCTTAACTCTCTGTGACTTTGGGACAGTCCCTTTCCTTTGAGAAAATGTTTCCTTGACATGCTGACCTCACTTGGCTTGCAAGACACCATTCTCTCCTGCTTTTCACCTTATTTCCTTTGCAGCCTCTTTCCAACCTGGTCTAGTGTCAGCAGCCCCAGGGCTGGGCTCTGGGCCTCTTCTCTAGCCACAGTGACCCACAGTGACCTCATCCAGCTCTGTCACAGAACCAAAGCCTTCAGAATGGGGACGTCCCTGAATCACAGACTCCACCTTCAGTGACAGTCTCTCAATTTACCGAGCTTGGGATGATCTGTTGTTGAAACAGCTGCTTAGTAGACACAGAGAACTTTCTCAGCAAGCTCAGAGCTGGCAGAGCCACTGGCCTCTGCTGCCTTTTCCCTTCCAAAACCAGGCTCTTCCCTCCAAGAAAGAATTTCTGTTGAGGAGGCTCAGGGAAGCTAAGGATTGAGTTTGCCTCCACTTGGTGTCTTTAATTGGCATCAGAAGCCAGGAGCTCAGGGCAGACGCAGAGGCAGTTTTGTTCCAAAAGAATAGAAATGCATTCTGAGCTTGGCCCCTGTTCGAGTGGGTGTGATTGTTTTCAGACAGGAAGCGTAGTGGGGTGGGTAGCCACTTTCCTTGCCAAAAAGGGATTGATGGATTCCTAGCCCAGAGGTCAAGTGAGCGGGGTGGCTGAGGGCCGAGGCAGGGAGCACGAATTAGGAGAGGCTGACCTGGGGGATCTTGTGGGCTCTGGCCACCACTCAGCTCTGGCCTTTGGAACTGTGGCCTTGCTGAGAGCAGCCTGCAACCTCTAGGGTTCTAGTCACAGGGAGTTCCTGGCATGGCTTGGCTCAGTTTGGCTTTGTGTGTGGGAAATGATACTTAAAATTCAAGATCGAGTTCGATCCTAATTCCTTCCTTGGTCTCCCAGTTTGGCTTTGCCGTGGGGGATGAGGGCAGCACAGGTGGGCAGGGGCCACTATGCTATTAATATTCGCAGTAAAGAGGATGCTGAGAACAATAGCAACACAAACAACAATCAAATGGGCAGCAGCTACCAGGTGATTTTTTTTTTTAGCGCTGCGCCTGAGGCATAGGGAAGTTCCCAGGCTAGTGGTTGAATCCGAACTGTAGCCGCCGGCCTACACCACAGCCACAGCAACGCAGGATCTGAACCTAGTCTGCGACCTACACCACAGCTCACGGCAATGCCAGATCCTTAGCCCACTGCGTGAGGCCAGGGATGGAACCCATGTCCTCATGGATACTAGTCACTGAGCCATGATGGGAACTCCCAGCTACCAGGTATTGAATGCTTGCCAGGTGCTCAGGCTGTGACAAGAGCTTCACTATTATTATCTGACTTCACCCACAAAACAACTCTGTTATTCCCATTTGATAGACAATAATGGAGTTCCCATCGTGGCACAGTGTTTAACAAATCCGACTAGGAACCATGAGGTTGCGGGTTCGATCCCTGGCCTTGCTCAGTGGGTTAAGGATCCAGCGTTGCCGTGAGCTGTGGTGTAGGTCGCAGACACGGCTCGGATCCCGCGTTGCTGTGGCTGTGGTGTAGGCCGGCGGCTACAGCTCCGATTCTACCCCTAGCCTGGGAACCTTGGTTCAGATTCACAGAGGCCTTGGTTCAGATTCCAGCTCTGCTTCTTTCATGGCTTTGTGAGCATGTCAGTTTACTTTCCCTCTTTAAGCTTTGGTTTTCTCATTTGTAAAATAGAGGTAATAAGCTCTCTGCTTCGGTTTAAAATGAGACATTGCAAAGTGCCTGGCACATCAGAGGTCCTGAATAAATGTTCAGGGCTACTATTATCAAGAAAAGAACAGGGGAGTGCCCAAGTTCTGGGCCATGAACTAAAGCTGGGTGATCTTGAGAAAAGTCACCTCCTTCCTCAAAATCACTTCCCTTTGCATGACTTGCTTGACACTAGTGGTTCTCAAAATCACAGTACTTGGATAGCACCAGCATCACCCCAGGGGCTTGTCAGAAGTAAAAATTCTCAGGATCCACCCAGACCTAAAAATTCTGTGCAGGAGGCCTGGTCACCTGTGTTTTGATGAGCCCTCTGGGTGATTCTGAGACATGCTCAAATGTGCATACCACTGATTTCCGAAAAGGAGTGGCTGAAATTAAATCAGCCCTTTAGGACCCCTCTCAGATTCTAATAACCTATGCTTATTTCTCCTAGCAGAGAACTGCAGCTGACTCCCTGGGGACAGTGACAGGCCAGAAGGCCGGAAGCAATATATAAATATTTGCTTTTTAGGGCTATACCTGTGGCAGATGGGAGTTCCCAGGCTAGGGGTCAAATCAGAGCTACAGCCGCCACCCTATGCCACTTGGAACACAGGATCTGAGCTGTGTCTGCGACCTACATCACCGCTCATAGCCAGAAGCAATTCTAGACTCGGTGCAGGCAGAGAAAGAGAGCATAACCCTCAATGGAGTTCTCACACTTGCAGTGTTTGGGATCTTGCCCTGACCTTCTTCCATGCATCATCTTCTCTCCCACTTGACCACATGTCTGTGGCACCTCTTCGCCTGTTTTCCTTCCTTCCTCTTTTGCCTTATGTCCCTCTCATTTGTGGCACGGGTTGCTCTGCCTTCTCCCATGGCAGGGGCAGCCAAGGTGGGAAAGGGATCTGGTGACGTGACCGACTAACCAGTGTGTCCCGTGTCTTGCAGTGACGTGTGTGTGCAGTGGTGTCCACTCTCCCGGCACTGCAGCACCGAGAAAAGCAGCTCCATTGGCAGCATGGAGAGCCTGGAGCAACCAGGCCAAGTCACTTATGAGGGCCACCTCTTGCCCATTGACCAGAACACGTACCCCAACCAGCGTGACTCAGCCTATAGCTCCTTCTCGGCCAGCTCAAATGCTTCTGACTGTGCCCTTTCCCTCAGGCCGGAGGAGCCAGCCTCTACAGACTGCATCATGCAAGGCCCAGTGCCAACCAAGTCCCCCAGTGGTCGGCTTAATGTGGCTGAGACCACAGGAGGTGGCCAGCGCACCAGTGGGGGCCAACTGACTCCTAACTCCCAGATGTCATCCCGTCCACAGGAGGTCCACCACTCCGGGCCTGCCAAGGCTGCCAGGGGTCCCCCGCAACCTCCAGTGAGGCGAGACAGTCTTCAGGCCTCCAGAACCCAACTCCTCAATGGAGAGCAGCGCAGGGCTCCTGAGTTCGTGGACTCCTTGCCACAGAAGGAGCAACTGAGTTTGGACACCATGCTCTCCCCAAGGAACCCTAACAGGTTCTGCTGCCTCAGTGGGTCAGACCAAGTGACAAACGAGGGCCATCATAACTGTGAGCTCAGCCAACCTCCTGAATCCAGCCAGAAGGGCTCTGAGCATCTACTGATGGAGGCCTCGGCCAAAGCCATTGGATTCCCGAAAGCATATGACAAAGCTTCCAGCATAGATTCCAGCCCACTCAACAAGGCTTCAGCAGACCTAGCTAAGGCTTCTTCTTTTGGCGGCCCTCCACACCTCACAGGACCCACAGGGCATCGCCATAGTGCCCCTGAACAGCTGTTGGCATGCCACTTGCAGCGTGTGCACCTTGATACCAGGGACAGCCAGGGGACGGAACTCCCAGCTGGGCAGGATGGGCAGGAGTGGACTCTATCCCCTTTGCACGGCAGCCACCCAGACAAGAAAAGCCCATGTTCCCCTGCAGGAGGAACCCAGGACCAGCCCAGCAAAGAGAGAAAGACCAGGCCAGTGGATGAGAGACCTCTGGGTGCAGGGTGCCAGAGCCCAGGAAGTTCCCCACATGGAGAGGCTGATGGACACCCTCCAGAAAGAGGTTTCCAGGACCCAAACAGAGCAAGCAAGGCAGACAGTGAATTGGCCGGCCAGCAGCCCTCAGCCTCTGGCTCCCTTGCTCAACAAATCAGGGACTGTCCTTCAACCACTAAAGTAGCTGGCAGCACAGAGGCAACTGAGGAAGGGGACAGTGAGCCCAAGGAGTGTGCCCGGGTGGGTGGTAGGCCAAATGGAGGGACCCGGGGCCGTTCAGTCCAAAACCGGCGGAAAAGCGAGCGTTTTGCTACCAATCTGCGTAATGAAATTCAGCGGAGGAAGGCCCAGCTCCAGAAAAGCAAGAGTCCCCTGTCCCAGCTGTGTGACACTAAGGAACCAGTGGAAGAGACCGAGGAGCACCTAGAAAGTCCTCCACCTCCTGCCTCTAATTCATCCCTTCTATCGTCATGTAAAAAACCACCAAGCCCCAGAGACAAGCTCTTCACCAAGAGCATGATACTCAGGGCTAGGTCTTCAGAATGCCTCAGCCAGGCCCCTGAGGGCCAGGAATCTAGGATGGGCTTGGAGGGACGAATGAGCCCTGGCCAGAGGCCCGGCCAGTCCTCTTTGAGCCTGAACACCTGGTGGAAAGCATCTGACCCATCCTCCTCAGACTCTGAAAAAACAAATGTTCGCTGTGGAGTCCGTGGAGGTCATTGGAGGTGGTCTCCAGAGCACAACCTGCAGCCACAGGTGGCACTAGCCATGGAAGGCCCTTCCAACCCAGGTGACAAGGACTTGAAGGCTTCTACTCCTCAAGCCGGGGAGGAAGCCATCCTCTTGCCCTTTGCAGACAGAAGAAAGTTCTTTGAAGAGAGCAGCAAATCCTTATCTACATCTCATTTGCCAGGTTTAAGCACTCATAGCAAGACTTTCACCCAGAGGCCAAAACCTATAGACCCAAACTTCCAGCCAATGAGCTCCAGCTATAGGGAACTGAGGCGCCATCCCATGGACCAGTCATATCATTCCACAGACCAAGCATATCACGCCACAGACCAATCATATCATTCCATGTCAGCCCTTCAGTCAGAAACTCCCAATTATACAGAGTGTTTTGCCAGCAAAGGCCTAGAACCATCCACGTGTTGTAAGCCACTACACTGTGGCGATTTTGATTGCCGCAGGCTGTGCTCTTACTCCTGCAGTGTCCAGGGAGCTGTGGTACATGACCCTTGCATTTATTGTTCTGGGGAAATCTGCCCTGCTATGCGAAAGAGAAATATGATGCCAAACTGCTACAACTGCCGGTGCCACCACCACCAGTGCCTCCGGTGTTCAGCTTGCTATCATAATCCCCAGCACGGTACCCTCGAAGACAGCAGCTTGGCACCTGGCAACACTTGGAAAACCAGAAAGCCAACGATGCAGGTGAGGACTTGGTTCTTGGATGGGTGAGCTTCAGGATTGTGAAGAGAAAACTAGGTAAATCATTTGAAAATATAATGACTCTATTGCCTTAAAACTAGATAGTGCCGGCTCCACCGGATGGTAGCTCACTAACCTTGGGAAAGACACTTCGGTGCCAAAATTGCAGTTACCTCATCTTTAGAAGTAGAATAAAATAACTTTTGCTTCGCAAAATGGATGGAACTGTGCTTTCTATCCAGACTGTATAATCGGTAACTGAGTGACCTTAAGCAAGTCATTCAACCACCAAAACTTGTAGTCATATGGTTTTTAAAGGGGAAGAAAAGATTTTTTTTTTTTTTTTTACCTCACAAAATGGTCAGGACTAAATAAAGTCTTATAATCTCATCTCTAAAGTGGAGGAAAAGAATGGCTGCCTCCCGGATTAGCTGGGAAGAGCCAATGAGATTGTATAACATAGAGTGCCAGGCCCAGTGCCTGATACAAAATGATGCCCTCCCATTTACTACTTTAGAACTATTGGGAGGTGCAAAACTTGCAAATGTCTCCCAGGCTTTGCTTTCAGAGATCTGACCTGTCTGATTTTCTAAAGGACACATCTTTTCCCTCTTTTCCAGTCTGTCTCTGTCAGAAACCCAGGTCTAAACTGGCTGTTGCTATACACTGCTTATGACCTACGACCCCATTATAAGCCACCACCATCCCCCAGGGTATTTCTGGGCGGCCTCCCTATGCCCTTGCTAGCTCTTTTTCTAGCGCCACCTTTTGGCTGATGCACTCAAACCAGAAGTTAGTTCCCATGTTAAACTGACTAGTATCCATGAGGACACACTTCTGAATGACAGTGTATGAAACTGCTTAATACATATTCTTTGATAAAAGGAAACGTAGGGGTAAAAGAAGCCTTACACAGAAGAATCCATACTCTACCATTCCTTTATGTAAAGCTCGAGAACAGCTATTCCATGGGAAAAAATATTCAAAATAGTGGTTGCTTGTAGGAGGTAGCACAGAGATTGATTGGGAAAGAGAATGAGGGAACTTTGCTGGGTGATGATCTATATATTTATAAGAGTTTGAGTAACACGGGTATATACAAAACTCAACAAATGTATACTAAATATTTGTGCATTTTGCTAGAAGTAAATTTTTCCTAAAAACATTGTAAGCAAATATTGACCTTTATTTAATGATACATGTGCTTAAGTTTTTGAGGTATACTGATCTATGCAACTTGTAGTTTTCAGTGTACAAATATTGCACATATTTTGTTAGATTTATCCCTAAGATTTGATGTTTTTGATGCCATCGTAAATAGCATTGTTTCAAAAAATAGCATTGTTGCATTCAGGTCAAGTTAAAATTCTTTCCTATTATATAGAAATTCAGTTTCATTTTCTATATTGGCCTTGTATCGTGCAACCTAGCGAAACTCACTTTTCTTGGTAGATTTTTAAAAATTTTCTACATAGATAGTCATTTCATCTGTAAATATAAATAACTTTGTCTTCTTTCCCACTGTGCATGCCTTTTCTAGGAGAGGGGGCCCTACTACACTGTCTAGGACCTCCAATACAGTGTTTAGTAGAAGTTGTTAGAGCAGGTATCGTTGCTTTGCTCCCAGGTTTTCACTGCTAAGTTTGATGTTTGTTAGCTGTAGATTTTTTTGTAGATGCCTTTATAACAGGTCGAAGAAATTCCCTTTTATTCCTAGTTTGTTGGGAGAGCTTTTAGCAAGGATAAATGTTGGAAAAAATGCTTTTTCTATAACTATTGAGATGGTCATATAGTTTTTCACTTTTAGTCTAGTGATATGGTGAATTGTATTGATTGATTTTTGAAATAAGAATCAGCCTAGGGGAGTTCCCATTGTGGTGCAGCAGAAACAGATCTGACTAGTATCCATGAGGACACACGTTTGATTTCTGGCCTCTCTCAGTGAGTCAGGGATCTGACGTTGCCATGAGATGTAGTGTAGGTCACAGATGTGGCTCAGATTCTGTGTTGCTGTGGCTGTGGTGTGGGCGGGCAGATGTAGCTCCAATTCAGTCCTTAGCCTAGAACTATAGAACTTCTATATGCCACAGGTGGGCCCTAAAAAGCAAAAAAAAAAAAAAAAAAAAAAAAAAAAAAAAAACTGGGATAAGCCAGATTTGATTTGCTAATATTTTGGTTAAGTATTTTTATCTATGTATACCAAGGATTTTAGTCTGTAGTTGTCTCGTGATGTCCATGTCTGGTTTCATATCAAGGTGTTGGCTTTACCCAATGAGTTGGGAAATATTCTTTTCTATTTTCAGAAAGAGTTTGTATAGAATTTGTATTACTTTTTCCTTGAATGGTAGAATTCATCATTGAAGCCATCTTGGCCTAGAATTTTCTTTATGGAAAGATGGTCAATTACAAATTCAGTTTCCTAAATAGATGTAGGGTTATTTGGTATCTATTTCTTCTTCCTTTTTTTTTTTTTTTTTTTTGTCTTTTTAGTGCTGCACCCACAACATATGGAAGTTCCCTGGCTAGGGGTCTAATTGGAGCTGTTGCCACCGGCCTATGCCACAGCCATAGCAACACAGGATATGAGCCGCATCTGCGACCTACACCACAGCTCACGACAGTGACGGATCCTTTAACCCACTGAGTGAGGCCAGGAATCAAACCCGCATCCTCATGGATACTAGTCGGGTTCATTACCGCTGAGCCACAACAGGAACTCCAATCTGTTTCTTCTCGAGTGAGCTTTGGTAGTTTGTCTTTCAAGGATTTTTTTCCATTTCATTTAAGTTTTCAGATGTATGGGGATAAAGTTGTACATTGAAATGCATCAAGAATTTAAGATGGATTTGTGGATGGATAGAGGAGTGAATAGATACAAAATAAGGCAAATATAGTAAAATACTAATTGTAGAATCTAAATGATGGTTGATATATGGGTGTTTGTTGTAAACTTATTCAGCTTTTCTAGGTGTTTGAACATATTCATAATAAAATGTAGGGGAAAATAGAGTAAATATTAAATAACGGTTTAAGGGCATTGATGCTTGAATCAGACTACCTGAGTCTGAATTCCTAAGTAGTCTCCTCTAAACAAAGTGGGGGCAATAACAGTACCTACTTCTTAAGTTGGTTGACCTCTCAACCAACAATTAAATGATGCAATGTGTACAAGGCAGTTAGAACAATGACTGTCAGATTGTAATCATCTTTTAAGGGTGAGTTATTATCTCTTACAATAAAAGGAGATTTGGGCTTACCTTGAGAAACTTCTGCTGAAAGAAGAACCTGCAAGTAGACAGTGGAGACAAGGGGCTGAAGTTGAAGGTGGGGGAGGGTTAAGCAGATGCTGGCTGCAGATATGTTAGCCTAGGGCCAGTAACTCCTCAAGGGGAGGGGGTGAAATTTGTAGGTTATAGAAACTGGCAGCTGCAGTGCAGGTGTGCTTGTACACACGATATGCCTTTCTTTTGTACTGTGAGGGAACATAGAGTTCCTGATGTCTATTAGAAAAGCTAAGTAGGTCTGCTTGGACAGTAGGCTCTCAGACACGTGGATGGCTATCCAGGAGCTAGTTCATGGCCATTTCTACCCCTGCCACCTGAACTCATCCTTCCCCTGGACATGAAGAAAAATTACTGCCTGGGTTAAGCTACCCCAGGTGAGATGGCTAAGGTGATGGTGGCTGTCTGAAGTAGGGCTGAGATCCTGCTCTTTATGGCCACTGGAAACATTGGCAAGCTCATTGGTTTCTGTTTGGTACTGTTAAGAGAACTGAAGTCAATACACATCTAAATCCCTCATGCTTCAGGCTGGTTAGTTCTGCATACACTATCAAGTTATTTCATTTAACAATTATATGAGATATGTTATAATGAGATCCCCATTTTATGGCTGACAAAGCTGAGGCTCAGTGAGGCCACACATCTTGCAAGTGATGATGCCAGGATTCGCACAACATAATGAACACTAACATTTGAGTGTATGCTATGCACCAGGTGCTATTCTAGGTGCTTTACATGTATCAACTCATGTAGTTCACAAAGAAATCAAGAAAGAGGTATTATCATGACCATTAGTAAGTAGCCCTGGCATGGGCAATGAGCTAAAGAGAAATTGGGTAGCTTGCCTGAGGTCACACAGTGTGGGATTTGAATCCCTGTAGTGTAGCATCAGAGGCCAAGTTCCTAACTGCGCTACACTGCCTCTCCATGAGTTGAAAGCAGAGCCCAGGCCCTCTCCAGTACGGCAGGATGCCTTTTAGCAATATAGCTTCCACTGGGACAACAAATCTCCTGCCACAGTCAGTCCCCATCTGCAACAAGCCATGGAGATAACTGCTTCTTTGATTCCAAGAGTGCAGACACTTTACAGGAACCTAAGTGGATCGGGGAAAAAAAACAAATGTAAGGTGATACTGGGGACCTGAGGAGGAGATTGAGAGTTGAGACGGGACTTTGTTTGGTTTGGCCACTGCTATTTACTGAGCACTTCCCACAGGGCTAGACAGGGCATGGACGGGAAATCCTGGCTCGCACTGTGACTGCGTAGGTAAGAGAATCTTTGAAAGCAAGGACATCTCACAAGGGTGTCAAGGCAGAATCTGAAGTTGAACATGTGGTCAGAGGTGCTCTGACATGACAAGGACAGGCGGGGACTGCTCTTGGTGCTGTGAAAGCTGGGAGACCTCATCTTTTTCATGGCTAGTGTCATACAGAGCCTCCTATGTGCCAAGCATTCTCTACACACATCCCATTTTATCCTCACTCCTGGGAACCCACCAAAGCTAGATAGCATAGTCCTTATTTGCCAGATAGGAAGCTGAGGTTCAGGTAGGTGACATAACTACCTGCCAATAACACAGCTAAGTGTCTTAGCCAGAATGACTGACAACCAGGTTCCTTAACCCCAAAAGGCAGTTTTTGTTTGGTTTTGTTTTGTTTTTTCTGAGGCAAAGGTAATAAAACTTTGAATGGGATCAATAATCACATTGGCGAAAGAGGGACTTTGGAACCTCAGTGAGGTTTAGGGAAAACTGTGCATTCTCATTAGGCTAAATTCTGAGTCTTATGGGAGAGGGTATGGAATGCCCAAATCAGGAACAATGTGAAAGACAAATGTGCATTAGGCTTGGAGCTAGTATAGGAAGGCAGGGACATTTTTACAAATGGTATATGTGGCTTGGGCCGCAGGGAAAAGAATGCTTGGGCTAAGCCCTTAAGGGCAAAATGCCCAGGCTAAAGAGTTTCTTCCAGTAATGTGGGGCACGTGGCACCCAGGACACACGCTCCCCAGAAATGAGCCTGCCTCAGCCCCTGTTGGTGGATCAGGGGGCAAGAGGCAGGGCCCCTGCAATACATGCATGCTATGCATGTGCTGGAACGCATGCTCTCTAGTTGGCCTGGAACAGGGTTGCAGCAGCAGGAACTTTAGGCCTCAAAGCCCCACTCAAGGGCTGGGGCTTCTAAGAAGATGCTTTCCATGGTAGAAGAGGCAAGAGGAACCAGCAAGTTCATCGGGCAGAACAAACAAAAAGACCTCCTTTGCAAGAGCCAGAACAAACAGCAAACATGCTAAACTGGTTCTTAATGTGGTTTGGGAGGGGAGGGGAGAAAGAGAGGGAGACTCAGACTTTCTAGACCACACTGTCCAGGTCCTTGAGTGCTCTCTTGGTCTCTGCACGTCCCCAGCAACCCAGCAGGACTTCTGACAGAAAAGCAGCCCTCTGGGTACATAGCTCTCCAGCCTGCCTGGGAGACTAGAAGGAAGCGGCTGGAGGGGCGGGACCTGGCCCAGGACAGGCTCCTGACGTCTTCACGTTGTTGAAGCCATCTAGATACCTGGTTACTCAGAGCTCCCTAACTTAGCAGAATTTTGCTTTGCAGGAATTTCCTGGGGACAAATGGAAACCAATAACAGGAAACCGGAAGACCAGCCAGTCAGGGAGGTAAGTGACTGCTTGGGGAGTTGGGATGAGGCATCTAAGGAAACTGGTAAGGTTTTTCTGTTTGCTCTGTTTCCTTTGAGGAGCCTGGTCTGGCGTCTGCACCAAGGGCTTGATGCCATAGATGGAGTCCAGCCTGACCCCCCACCCCCACCCCAGGCAGCTATAGGCCAGACTGATCACTAGCATATTTTGAAATACATAGTAGCCAGGAGCACTGCGGGACGTTGTGCCCATCAGCCTAGAGGCCTGAGGCAGGTGCCCAAGCGCGAGGACTTGGGAACCAGGCCATGCTGAAACATAGATGGGAAGGCATAAACTATGCTTGTCTTCCCAGTGGCCATTGGGCGGTTGGAGTGGTCAGAGTGGAGGTAAGACTGTCCAGCGGCTGCTATGCCTTTGCCTTGGAGAATTTCTTGGGTTCTGCCACCTTTCTTTTTATAGGGCTTGTTGAGAGCTTAAGGTCTGCTCATTCAAAGTCCAGGGGCAGATCGTGCTAACAATAGGTTAGGATTGCTGACATTTATACAAATGGTATATGTGGCTTCGGCCAGCGGGGAAAGACGTGTGTGGACAGAGTAGCCCTTAGGAAAAAAATGCCCAGAGTGGAGAATCTGTTCCCATAATGTGGGAACCATCTCACCTGCCACTCATGCACCAAAGAGATAGGCCCACCTGCCACAGGTGACCACAAGGAGGAGACCGTTACTTTCTCCAGCTTCTCTCCATCAGTGTGATTGGACCCTCTCTTTCGTGAAATTTTTTGATGCATTCTTTCAGCCAGTTCTTCTCCAGGACAAATTATGTAATAGGCCCCTTGATTATTATTGATTCTTTTAACTCAAACTCCAGGAATGTAAGAGGGAAGATGACTCTTAGCTGTGCCTCTGTGGGGGCACCTAGGGAGGGGGGCACCAAAGGAAAGGACTGGAACCTGGGTCTCCGGACCTCTGAAGAGCCCAGGGTTCTTTCTGAGGGTCCACATTTTCTCCTGTGATTTGGTGGTGTAGTCAGGAATAATCGTGGCATTCTTTTGACTCCAAAGTTCGTGACACCTATCAGTTTTCTGGTTGGCAATGAAAGAAAGGAACCCTGCATTTCTCGATCATCTACTAAGTGGCATTTGCTGGTTTGGATCTTTTTATACCCATAGTCTCATTTATTCTCCACAATGGTTACTTTTACTACTGATTTTATAGATGAGGTCCAGAGAGGTTATGTGACTTAGCTGAGGTCACACAGCTAGTAAGTGATGGGGCCAGGATTCGCACCTAGGTTTGGCCTCAAAGTTCATGCTTTTTCCATTGTAACTGCTTCAATAGGGCCCCCTAAGGAAATGCTTCAGATGGATCCCTCAGCATCATGTCTCAGGAATCTAAGGCCTGGGATGCTATGGGATGCTATGGCTGGTCCTGATTCCCCACTGAGGGCTGACTTGTTCCATGTTCTTGGAGAAAGCCTTTCAATCCAGTGGGTCTGCCGAGTTTCCCCTGTTAGACTGAGACTGCTGAGAAAAGGGACCACACGTTTGTCGTGGCTGTATTCTCTGTGCCTAGCACAGTGCCTGGCACAGAGAAGTTGCTCAAGATGTATTTGTCATTTGCTTGCCAAATGAAGAAGCAGAGCTTTGCCCGGCATTGACTGAATGAAATGACACAAAAATTCTAATGCTAACTAATATTCTCGAGCACTCTATTCTAGGCGGCATTCAAAGCACTTTACAAATATACGTTTATCCCCATAACCTTAAGGGGTAGGTACTACTAGTCTCTCCGTTTAACCAAGAAAAGAAATTGAAGCACACACAGATAAATTCATTTGCCTAAAGTCCCACAGCTAGGAGTTGACTAGACCCAGGTAGTCTAGCTTCAAACACTATACCATACTCTGTTACTTCTCCAACATGGCTTGCTTACTAATCGGCCAAGTGAGAGGACTTTATTTAGAACCCAGTGCATGTGCGGCGTGTTTCTAGGCAAGCAGGGAAATATTAGAGAAAGTACATCAGGAATGTTCTGCCCATCATGCTGGCTGCCCATCCACAGCTTGAGCAAAGAAGACTAACCCACACAGAGCTAAGTAGCAGCAATAATGTTACCATTTGCAAAACAACCTGTGTGCCACTAGCTAAGTTACACATATGCTGCTTTATCTTCCCCAACACTCTGTCAGGTAGGTGTTATTAGAACTGAGGCGGTGTGTCTCAAAGTTGAGTGTGCCTCCAAAACGCCTGGTGGCTGGAGTTCCCATTGTGGCTCAGTGGGTTAAGAGCCTGACATAGTATCCATGAAGATGCGAGTTTGATCCCTGACCTTGTTCAGGGGGTTAAGGATCCGGCCTTGCCACAAGTTGCAGTGTAGGCTGCAGATGCGGCTCGGAGCCAGCATTGCTGTGGCTGTGGTGTAGGCTTCAGCTGCAGCTCCGATTAGACCCCTAGTTCAGGAACTTCTATGTGCTGCAGGTGCGGCCGTAAAAAGAAAAAGAAAACAGAAAACCTGGTGGGCTTGTTAAAAAAAACTCTAGATAGATGGTAGGTCCCAGTCTCACAGGAAGCGATTCAGTAGCTGTGGAGTGAAGCTCAAAATCTGCATTTCTAACAAGCTCCCCAGGTGATCCTGTGGTGCTGGGATCACACTTTGAGAAGCCTTGAGTCAGATAAAGAATCAGAAGTTCAGAGGAAACTTACTCAAGGTCTCACAGCTACTTAAGGGACAAGCCATGTTTTTAACTCAGGCAAGTTGCTCTAAGATGAAAAATGTCAAATACATGGTTTGTACAAGAAAAGCCTGGTGCACAGTAAGAGGCCAAG
>PVHT020000193.1:393407-476996 GCA_004024745.2 Catagonus wagneri
CCGCTCCTGCCCCCACCCCCTTGCCGCTCCTGCCCCCACCCCTCTTTTTCACCCCATCTCATTAGTTTCCTTGTTCGGGAAATGGGATAAGAGTACTTACCTCCTGTGACTGTTGTGAGGATTGAGTTAATACATGTTAAAGCATTTAGGACAAAATCTGGCACCGTAAGCCCTCAGTAAATGTCAGTTGTAATAAAGAGGAGGAGGAAGAGAAGCAGCAGTAGCAGTAGAGAAAAAGGTTAAATACTGAGGTATTCTTTTTTTTTTCTTTTTAGGGCCGCACCTGCGGCACACGGAAGTTCCCAGGCTAGGGGTCAGATCGGAGCTGCAACTGCCGGCCTATGCCACAGCCACAGCAACGCCAGATCTGCAGCCTTTGCTGCAACTTGTGTCAATGCCAGATCCTTAACCCACTGAATGAGGCCAGGGATTGAACCTGCATCCTCAGGGACACTATGATGGCTTCTTAACCTACCAAGCCACAACGGAAATTCCATAAATAGTAAAGTATTAGGCCAGAATAGTTGGGCCTTGGAAACTAGGTGGGATGGTAAACATGGAAGCAATTGAAGGTTATTGATCAGGTAAGTGACGTGGTGAATGTGGCACTTTAGACAATTTGACAGCATTTGCAGCCTAGAGAGGTTGAAAGGAGACCAATGAAGGGCAGTGATCCAGGCATGAAAGAGTGTGGCCCTCGATTGGGAAGGTGGGGATGCAATAGGAATGGAGTAGAACAGATGGATAAATATGTGTGATATTTGGGGGTGGGGGATGTTGATTGTGAAAGCAATATTACAGGAAATTAAAAACAGAAGAAAAGCATCTGTCTTCTTACCACCCTAACACCCTGATTATTTTCATTTCCCTGCCAGCTTTTATCTATAGGTATAGAGATTTTGGGGGTCATGATGATAATAACTATGTAGATGTGATTTTGTGTGTCCCTTTTTCCCCACTAAGCTTTACTCGGTAAACAGTTTTTCATGTTGCTATAAAAGCTTCCTCAATAGTTATAAATTTTAATGGCTGCATAATATTTCACCAGCTTAATGTGCTCTAATTTGCTTAATCATTCCCAAATTGGTGGATAATTAGGTTGTTTCCAATTTCTTGCTGTTATAAAGTAACGCTGCTGAAAAATTTTGAGCAGCTATATAACCCTTTTCTCATTTTGAATTATCTCATTAAAAACAATTACCCAGAGTTGGGATTACTAGTTGAAAGAAAACCAACATTCTTATTGTTCTTGATAGATTTCACCAAACTGCTTTCCCTGGAGGCGTTTTACTCTGCCATTAGCAATATATGAGGATACCAGTTTTTCTCTAAAATTTGCCATCGTGGGGAATTTTCTTTTTCTAATGCAATAGGTGTAACTGGTGCCTATTATAATTTTAATTTGCTTACTTTGATTATTCTGGTTTGAACATTTTTCATGTATTTAATATTTGCATTGCTTCTCATGTGAATTGTTGGTTCTGATTATTTGCTCAAAAACACATATCAACTCTTGAGAGAAAAGTAGACAGAACTTGGTAATTGGGACCTGAGAAAGAAAGGCATTAAACCCTAAATAATTCTGAGCCCCAGTGACTTGGAGAAAATTATTGATATAGTGCAGGCAGATGAGAAGGGGACTAAATGGTTTGGTGGAGATGATAAGTTTGAGTTGTTATATGTTGAATTTAAAGTTAGCGAGGAGTTGCTGCTGTAGTGCAGTGGGTTAAGAACCTGACTGCAGCAGCTCGGGTTGCTGCAGAGACACATGTTTGATCCTGGCCTGGTGCGGTAGGTTAAAAGATCTGGCATTGCTACAGCTGTGGATCAACCCCTGGCCTGGGAACTTCCATATGATGTGGGTGTGGCCATTAAAAAAGTGAGGGAGACAAGGGGATACTTTTGAGGAGGCTTGTCGATTTCCTAGCCAGCAGGGTGGGGTAGGCTGAAGAAGAACACGCGGCTAAGGAGACTGGAGTGGCAAGCATCTTAGAGTGATGAGAAGGAGGCCAGCCTACCATCACAGAAGGTAAGAAGAGAACTGCTACTGGCTTTGACAATTTGGACTCACAAGTGACCTTTAAGAAAGCAGACTAAGAATAATGGTAGGCAAAGAAAGTAGATGGCATAATGGTCTGTAAAGAGGGTACATAGAGAAGAAATGCACACGATCCTACACCTCCTAAATTCACCTGTTTTAGGCATACAAGTCAGTGAGTTTTGGTAAATTTACATGCTATGCCATCATCATCATGTTACAGTACAATTTTGTAACACGTCCATCTCCCTAAAAAGATCCCTTTTGCCCATTCACAGTCACTCTCCATCCCACCCTCAACCTCAAGCAACCGCAAATCTACTTTCTGTCTCTATGGATTTGCCTATTCTGTCCACTTCTTATAAGGATACAATGTGTGGGCTTTTGTGTCTAGCATCTTCCACGTAGCATACTTTAGCAGTTCATCTGTGTTATAGCATGTATCAATAATTCATTCCCTATTTTTTGTAAAATATTCCATTGTATAGACATACCACATTTTACTTATCCATTCATCCATTAACGGATAATAGTGTTGTTTCCACTTTTTAGCTATTGTGCATAATGCTGCTATGACGATACACATAGAAATTTCTATGCAGACATATGTTTTCAGTTCTCTTGGGTATATACTTAGGAGTGGAATATTGGGGCCATATAGTAACTCTGTTAACTTTCTGAGGAATTGCCTGGTTTCCAAAGTAGCTGTCCCATTTTACACTTCGAAGTAGGAGGGTTTTGATTTCTTTTCGTTAATTTTAACATAATGACTCTGTGTTACTGTGTGATTTGGAAAATATTTCAAAAGAAGAATGCTTGAAAAGACATTTATTTTAAAATGTTTAAAAAGAAGTCAGCTAGGAAAAGGAAGGAGGGAAGTGGAGTGGTAGTTAGAGGGGGTGAGAGAGTTTAAGGTAGTGGTTCTCAAAATGTAGTCCTAGGATGAGCAACTTCAGTATCACCTAAGAACTGAGGTAGAAATGCAAATTACTGGGCCCCACCCAGACCTATTGAATCAGAACCTGGGACGCAGCCCAGAGATATGTGTTTTAAGAAGCCCTCCAGGCAATTCTGATGCAAGCTAAATGTGAGAACCACTGGTTTAAGCAAAGGTTTGATCAGGATCTAGGAAACCAGTTTAAGTTTAAAAACAGAAAGGAGAGATCAGCAGAAAAGGGAAAGAATATTGATGCTGAATATAGAGGAGGCAGATCACAGAATATGATCTCAAGGAAGATGAGATGGCTTAGGAAAGGTCAAGGGCAGAGATGACATTTAAAGAGGAGAAATCCTGATGGAGTTTCCGCTTACCTTCCCCCCACTACATGGAGATTTCTAACATCTCTTATGTCATTTCTGTCACAAGTGGAATGATGGGTGTAGGTGGGAAAATCAAATGTATATTCTTGAGCCACTCTCTGCCTGGAAGCCTGCAACGAATTTTAATTCCAGGTAGTTACACTCTTGGTTGTCTCCCTCCACTGTTATTTGGTTTGCGTGCAGAGAATGTGAACACATTTTAATATTAGCAGGAGGGAAAAAAAAATTGGTGAGTAGATCTGCTGGGAGAAAAAGCTACATAAGTGTGAAGTATTTAAAAGCCCAAAGAAATTATTTTCTGGATTATCTCTTTTGGTTTTCTGTACTTATGATTGCCTCCTGTGATCCTTTCCATTTTTCTACTTTGCACAGACCTTTAGAATGTGTAGGGTGTTTTTATATACATGGTCCCAGTTAATAATCCTCACAGCAACCCTGCGCAGTTAAGCCTTATTTTTCCCATTTGACTGATAAAGGAGCTGAGATTCAGGAAAGGTGTTATTATACTATTATTAACAACAATGACGATGACAAAAGATACAATGGCTAACATTTACTGTTTATTGTGTCAGGCACTGCTATAAGCATTTCACATGCATTATTTTATTTATTGCTAATCATGACCCCATGAGATCGTTACCATTTATTGAGCCAATCTTACAGATGAAGAAACTTACAGATAAAATTACTTGCCCAAGGTCAAAGAGGCATCTGACTCCAGAGCCCATTACTTCTGGGATTATACAGCAAGTACATGACAAAACCAGACTACTACCCAGATTTTTCACTTCTCAGCCTAAGACTCTCTTCCTTTTCTTTATCATATCACATCATGAGCAGAATGTGGATGATCTAGTACACACTTCCTGCTTTCCAACTGAGTGAAAGAAAATGGATAATTCAGAGTTGAATCTCGTTTACCTAGAAAGAATACACTTTTCAGGAAGGCTTTACCAGCTAAGAAGAATGCAACCTTCAGAGGCATGGAAGGATTTGTCAAAGAGCACGACAAAATGAATTAAAACACTTGGGTATTAATTTATTCCCGGGCACACAAAACTTATTCAAGGAAAAGTATAAAAGTCTAATGGGAGAAATAAAGACATGAATAAATGCATGGCTATACTTTGCTTCAATTTGGGAGGACTAAATATAGTAATGATTACAGTACTCCCTAAGTTAATAATATATAGATGTAATGAACTACCAATTAGAGTCACTGTGGGATACTTTATAGAACTTGTCAAATTCATAGTAAAATTTATCTGAAAGAATAAATGGGCAGAGAATACATTTATTTAAAAAGGTAATAGTGTCAGACTTACCCTATCAGATTCTAAAGTCTGTCATAAAGTGACAGTTATTAAAACCATGTGATAGTAGGTTGAAAAAAAAAAGTCAAACAGTGAAATTAAATAAAAAAGAGAGAGATTCTAGGAACAGATTCTAAGAATACAGAGCACATTGGAAGCAACCAGGAACTGGGGAAAGCAATCATCTCTCTTCAATAAATGCTGGCAACTTTTAGGTATCAATATGGAGAATAAATCAATTAGAGCCACAGCACATACAATGCTCTGTAGCAAACTTCAGAAAACAGACCAGTGGAATAGCATATTCATTCCAGCTATGGGTGAAAGATAAATTTGTGTCTGTTAAATGGAGGATATCATCAGAGACAAGATGGATGGTTTCAAATATATGAAAGTTGGGGGGAAAAAACCTCTATACAACAAAATGTAATAAAAAGCTACACAACAGAATGAGGAAACTGTCTGGGGTCAGCATCACAGATAGCAGTTGCCTTTCCAAAAAATATAAAGAATGGATACAGATATAGAAGGTCAGATTTCAGCTCCAGCTTCATAAAAGGGCAAGGAAAATGAACAGCCAATTTACACATGAGGAAATAAAGGCAGTAAAATCAGCACATGGAAGAGTACAACCTCTCTACCAATTAAAGAAGTGCAAATAAAAACAACTCCAAGGTGTCACAACCCACTTATTAAATTATCAACAATTAATGGAAATTATAAATAGAAATGACAAAACTCTATCTTGACAAGGCTCAAAAGAAAACAGTATGTGTTTCCGGGAGGAGTATAAATTGGTTCCATTTCCCTGAAAGACAATCTAGTAATATGTGACAAGTTACAAAACTGTTCACACTCTTTGACCCAGCTCCCCCCACCCCACCGCCAAGGAAATAACCTAAAAAGGGAAAGAATATTTTGTTTAAAGATATTTGCAGTATTGCTATTTATAATCATGGAAAATATTTACCAATTTAACATATTGTCATGATGGAATAGAATATAGCCATTAACAGTGACAGGTAGGCAAATAATGAGTCTTGCACAGAAATGGGTATTTGTAACAATATTATCCCAAAGAAAAGGCTCAATTCTAAATTGTGTGGTGAACTTGATAGTGCCCATACACAAAGAAAATTCAGAAAGGCATCTGGTAAAATGTAAATAGCTGGAGTTGAATGCACATGGTGTTCTTTGGGTACATGTCAAGTTGCTGGAATTTATAATAAGAAAGAAAATCTGAAGAAGAGGCAGCCCACATTGGTTTGATTTAGGCCTGCGAAGTTAAAGATCAAGGGCTTTGGAAAAATCTCCATACCAATGACAGTGTTACTTACCAGACATGCTTGATCTCTCTGTTAACTAGAATTTGTTTTGCTAGAATTCTCCACCAACCGGCACTTCTGCTTATCTAAATCTGTGAGGACTTGACATTTCTGAGAGGATACATCACCAGACCTTTGTGAATCTCTAAATTTGTCACTACCACGACAACATAGAACCTCTCCACCCCCACTAATGAACATTTTATTATCTGGCTCAGAACCATTACTTTCTCAAGACCTTTGCATTTCTCTTCACTTCCATCATCAGCACTAGTTTGCAAATGGTTTGCGTTTATTCACAAAGAAGCACATTTTCTCTCTACCATGGTTACTGTGCACCTGTATACCTTGACGACAACAAAGAGAGACCCTTCAAGCCACATTGAGATGGGAGTGCCAAGAGGTTGACTAGGCTCCCTCCTTTGCATGGTGACTTGCCCTACAAACCAGTATTGTGATACCTTGCAAGTCAAATTCATACCCTCTGCAAAATGACCAGGTACTAGATTTCATAGATCTTAAGGGTTACTCTCGACAGGTTAAAACCTCAAATGTTAAATACGTGCACGCCAAAGATCTACTCTATAATAATAATTTTAATTCATAATTGAGCAGCCAAGATGCCTTTTAAACTATCTGAGATAAAATCATGTTCTTTATACCTTTGGTACTGAATCTATTCCATTGTATTCTAGGTCTTTGAAATTCAGTACATTAACATCCGGCATACACGAGGACTCAGATATGCAAAAACAGCTCTCTCCTGCCCATCCATTGTTTAACAATGGTGGGGCACCACATTTCCTTAAATAGCATCAGGATTCCCAAAGCTTTATAGACCTCCAGTATACCATTATTTCATTTTGTCAGTCTTCACTTGTTACATGGGTGGTGTGCATATAGTTACTTAAAATGACTTTGTTTTGAGAGGTTTTTTTAAATGGCTTCATAGCTCTCAAGATAGTGGGTTGGGAACCTGGTAGGTAATGACTGATGAGAGCCTTGCATCTAAAGTGTGTTCTGGGACCAGCCGTACCATCATCATCTGGGAAACTGTTAGAATTAAAAACTTTCCACCCCGCCCCAGACCTACTAAATCAGAAATTCTGGATTTAGGACTGCGTAATGTGTTTTAATAAGCCCTCCAATGATTCTGATGCATGTTCATTGGAATAGAACCTCAATGTCCTTGGCCATCCTGATCCCTAAGTTAAATTGCTCTGTGGCTATCAAACCCTCCGGGCCCCTCAACAATGTGTTATGTGCTCCCAGATGACTTTTATTATATCACTCGAGAAGGTTAGGAGAATGTTGAAGAGGCACCATGTTGTGCTGGCAAAAGCATGGGCATCAACATCAGATAGACCTTAGTTGTAACTTCCGGTTGCTTATTCTCTTTATAGTCCCTCAGTTGTTCAACCTTCCTGAGCCTCATTTCTAACATGAGCAAGAGAATACTCGTGGCAGAAGATCGTCTCCAGGGTTAAATGAGATTGAGTCTGTTAACTGTCCAGCCCTGTGACTAACACACGATAGACTCTCAGTAGACAAGAGCACTCATTACCATCCCTTAGCACCATGTCTGTGACACTCTGTGGGGTCCAGAGGAGTGATGGGAAGACCTACTTGGAAACTCCAAGTTGGGATCATTGGAGAGAAGGAGCTAAGCTTTACCCAGGTCAGCCCCTGGTAAAAGCAAAGTCATCTCCAGTCTCTTCAGAAGATACTTTGCACCAGCCTCCTGGGGGGCTGTAGAAGGCTCAGGGCGAGTCCTGCCACGTGCATTGGCTGTTGACAGACTAACTGTTCCTTACTTGAATTCTGTGGCCCTAGAGGTGGAGAAGGGTGGCAACAACAAGCTCTCTGGGCTCTTCTCCCTGTGTAGCCTCCCAGTGTCTCACTTCCTGGATCTCGCAAATATTTCCTTCAGCAATAAGCTGGGAGTGACTGTTTCTCTTGGAGCAGTCTTATCTTTTGGCTGCCGAGGAAAGGGAAAGGGGAGAGGGGGGCTGGAACTGTGCAGCCTTGCTGCCGAGAGCCTGGGATGCCAAGCTATTGTGGTGAGGTTAAAAATAAAAATTCCGAACAAGAAAACTTCAAAAGACCTAAGGAGGAGGCAGGAGGAGATTTTTCAGTCTCTGCAAATATTGGTTTTCATTTTCAATTACTATGAAGCAAAAAAAAAAAAAAGAGAGAGAGAGAGAGAGATTGTAACAAAAGGCGAAAATCTATTCATCAGAAGAACAGGCAACCTGTGCCAAGAGGAAAAGAGAAGAACAGCCGAGGTCTTGGCACGCAACTTGCTTTTGTTTTTGAGATGTAGTCTCCTGGCTGGTGTCAACAAAGACCTTTTTCATACTTAGCTTTCATGCCTCCTCCCGTCTCTTCAGCAAGGAGCTGAAGTCCTCGTGAACACCTTGGGGCTGAATGTAGTACAGGTACCTTTTGCCTCACCTCAGGAGTCCTTGCTTCCATGAGATTGTCCCTTGGAGCCAGATAAGGCAACTTCCAGTCTGGACACTATTCTTACTAGCTGGAAGAATTACCCTTTCTAAGCCTCAGGATCCTCACCTGCACACTGGCGATGACAGCAACTACTTCAATGAGCTGGTGTGAAAAGTAATAGAAAGACATACATGAAAGTACCTAAAACGGTGCCTGACACATAGTAAGAAGTAAGAAACTGTAGTTCTTTTCCCTGAATGAAGTCCTTATCCTCCACTCTAGGGAAGAATCTTTATTAGGTCCCAGAGCAGAGTTGTAGATGACTGTGCATACAAAGGCTTGAGCCTTTTGAAAATAGGGCCTCTAGAGGCCAGTAGCCTTGGCTTGAGCCTGATATACTTCAGTGGAAGCCTCTTATTCACCAGCCTGCCTCAGCTATTGGTGCCTGGAAAGCAAAGGCTATGGGGTTTGCTCCTCTTAGATCTTGCACAGTGTAATATTGAATGAGAGGGTTGAAAGACTTGTACAAACCTTGGCCCAGATGATCCCATTGAGGGCAGTCCTTCCTCTTTTCTGGAGTCTTACCTATTTCTGCTCCCCTGATGTAAGTGACTCTCCAAGGTTCAGGCGGCCCTTACACGAGCTATGTCAGCGAGACCAGCGGTGCTTTTCAAATTAGGATTGATACAGAGGATAGCAATTTCCAGGTTGCCTTGCTAGAGCCCAGCGTCTCCAGATAGTGTCACAGCGCCGAGAATTGGGGGCACCTAATGTTCCTAGAAGGGCATACTCTATCCTTCCAACTTGTTCTGGAGTTGGCTACTTAGAGGTAAATTCTGTAAGGCTGATGTAAGTGATCAGTACCTAAACAAGACAACTTAGAACATCTAGTCTTATTGATCTTCACTCTGCTATTAAAGCCTAAACTTCCCTTTTATTCTATCTTTCTTTTTAGTAGATGAGAAGAGTGAGTGCATGAGCCTAGGGTTAAAATCCTTGGTTATCTAGGGCCCTGAAGCTCAGCAGCCAGTGCGGCCGAGCTGGGTCCCAAGGTCTCCTGGTTTCTTGGCTATTCAGCAGGGCTGAACATTAATCAGGGCAGTTCAGTCCAGAGCTGGGCAGTTCAGTCCAGCTCCCTTAATGGGAACAAGGAGCAGGACTGAAGGTTGTATGCTGCACAATTTGCACAGCCGTATGCAGTGGCACTATAGTTCTGTCATTTATTAATCACCTTTCCTTGTACCTAGCATCATCGCTAGGTCTTTTATATAGTTAATCCTCCCAGCAGCTCTGTAAGATAGATGTTTTACTGAAACTGAGACAAATTAAATACTTTGCTAAAGGTCATGCAGCTTTGGGGTTATGGAGGCAGATTTTTAAATTTTACTGGAATTCAGGCTCAAGTCTTTCTAACACTGTGTTCTTTCCACTCTGCTTTGTTGCCTTTTATGTGCCCTGGCTAGGGACAAGGAGAGTGGTAAATCTGATGACTATCATGGAACAGGGTTTTTCTCACCACAGCTGCAGGACATTGGCCCAACTGGGGCCTTTGGAGACATTGATTCACCACCTGTATCTCATAAGATCTAGGCTGGAGATGAAGGTGGGGAAGAGGAGGAGAGGCAAGGACAGAAGGTAGGAATGTGTGTGGTCACGGTGGGGGAGGGGGGCACATGCTGTATGGATTGGAAGCCAACCTAACTGGAAGAAAATAACTCTACCCCTAAACCTCTACCCTCAAACCACAACATTCCCATCTTTTTCACCCTGGGCCTTTGTTTCCATAGTATGATCCCTGAGCCACTGATATTACAATCCCTCAGGGCGGTTGTTTAAAATGTAGATTCCTGGGTCCCACCACAGTTACTAAATCCCAATTTCTAGAGGTGGAGTCAGTGAATTTGCATTTTAAACAATATCTTCAGGTTATTCCAATTAAGAGCCACTTTGAATAGGAACAACTGTCCCAGATCAGTTATTTCCAACTTGGGATCATATATCTTATCAAAGATTTCTAGGGCATGCACCTTCAATATATGTTGATAGTTTATTAATAAATTCCCTGTATCTACTAATATTCTAATATTTATGTTTTTTAAATACAGAAGATGGTAAGTTTTGCATTATGATTCTTAGATGAGAATGGTCTCTGGTTTTCCTTTATGTGTTTTCTAGTTGTTGGATTTTGGTTTTGACTTTATGCAGGATTCTTTTCTTCTCCCTCAGTTCTCTAGATTCCAGAATCTAGAAAGTGTAAATAGCATTGGAATTGTCTATTCCTTGAAGGATTCATAGAATTTATGAAAGAACATGAGTGCTATGGGGGGGGTAAATATATACCTTTTTTCCTATGGTAATGAGTGGTTTTGATATTTTCACTCTACTGCAGTCGGTTTTGGTAATTTTTGTTTTCCTATAAAACTATTCTACGTTTTCAAAGAGTAGAGCCAAGTGTTTGTTCTCTTACTCATTTACTCTGTAACTATGATTATTTCTCCATTTCTAATTTTGTGCATTTAGAGTTTTTAATTAGGTTAGCAAGTGGTTTCTCTGTTTTACTGTTTTATATTTTCTTTTGAAGAAAGCTTTTGGCTTTATTAGTTCTATCATTTGTTTTCTAGTGCATTAATTTGTGCCGTTAATTTTATTTGTTTTGCTTAGTTCTATTTTTGTGGCTCTTCTTTTGTTGAAAGCAAAATTCATTTATTTTAATTTGTTCTCATGTATTAATGTAAATGTTTAAGACTATAAATTTTCCTTTAATCATAGCTTTAATTAACCATATCCTCTCATTTCTGATATTTTCATTCTTATTATTTTCTAGGTATTCTGCAATTTTAGATTAGGTATCCTCTTTGACTAGAGTGGAGGATATTTTCTCCTTGTATTTTCTATGTGCTAGAAGTTTTTTTCATTTTTATTATTTCTAGTTTTATTGTATTGTTATTAGATACTATAGTCTCTACTTCTACTTTTAGCTATTAATATAAAGTAAAATTTTTCCAATGGGCCCTTAAAAAGAAAGCAGAGTCTGTTTTTAGAGTATGAAGAAATGTAGATTTATTTTCCATTATCTTTTGACTGTCATATCTGTCATCAGCTGAAACAGTCTAATATTTTGTTTTGGCTTTTTTATGCTTTTGCATTTTCTGTATATTTGTTTTATGAATTTTAATGCTATATTATTTAGTACATAAAGATCAGGGTAATGAAATCTTAATTGTTTTTTCTAATCATTAATATTATATTGCCCTTCATTGTCTTGTTTATTACTTTTGCCTTTAATTCGGCTTTTTTATGACATGAGTATCACGGCCTTTGGGGTTTTTTTTTTTTTGGAATTAGCTCATTTATTAAATATTTATCGAATGCCTACTATATGCCAAGCACTAAGTACCAGATGAATGAGACACAGAAGATCTCTGCCCTTGGGGCGATGTATGCTCTAAGAAAGACAAAATAGAAAAAGAATCATTAAGGATAAATTGTCTCTATTTTAGATAAAGTGGTCAGGAAAGTCCTCTGTGCCTGATAGCATTTGTCATCCTACTACTTCCCACTCACTACCTTGTATGTTTGTTTCCTGAGGTGGGGAAATGCCAGGTGGAGTGCTTTGTACACAAGGGATTATTACAATCTTAAGGAGCTGTAGTTGGGCTAAGGTCCAAACGAGAAGAGAGTGGGGATGTGTGGCTATGAATTTTTGATCCACGTGAGGGATGAACTAGCCAGGATGGGGGCTGGAGATGAGGAGACTGAAGGAAATTTTGCTTTCTCTTTTATCTGAGCTTGGCCACCATTATGTGTATCATTATTTTTTAAGGACATATTCTCAGTTTTCAGTATGACTACTGAATGGATATTCTGTCTGATGATTTAATTGGACTGCTGGAATTTCCTGTCAGTAGGCAGTACTTAGCATGATGCTGATTGCTCACAGCCTACAGCAGGAAACCAGATCTTCTGGCTTAGAGGGCTTAACTCTTTAAACTCTGAGACTAAAGAGATGTCTTTTGCCATTTGTCACTCTTTGTTATACAGATGTTTGACTTTTTATACATATTTAAATAAACCTGGACTTCTTTTCCTTAATATACTTTTCTTTCACTCATGAGTATCTTATTTCACCTCACAAAGGTTGGTTTTTAAGTTTTCTGATAGTTTTTTCTTATAAGTATGTAATATATGTATATATACACATATATACACGTATAATACATATATTAAAGTTTTACACATATACATATACCCTTAACTCTTAAATCTGGAATTTATTTTGGTATAATATATGGTGCAGCTCCAAATAACATCGCTCTGCAATTGTCTCAAAAATATCTGTTAAATAATCTTTATCTTGTTATGTGAGGTGAATTATATATGACATTTTAATAGTTTGGTATGTTTCTGGAATTTCCATTCTGTTCTATTAATCAGTCAAACACTGATTTAATTATAATTGCTTTAGAATATGCTTAATCCCTTACCCCCATTTCTCCTGCAGCAAAATACACTTTTATTGTATAGCAGTCTCCCCTTATCCATGGGGGATACATTCCAAAACCCCCAGTGTATGCCTGAAATCATGGATAGTACTGAACCCAATATATGCTGTTTTTTTCCTATGCATCCTTCCCTATGATAACGTTGAATTTATAAATAGGCACAGGAAGAGATTGACAATAATAACTAATAATACAATAGAACGTTGTAACAGTATACTATAATAAAAGTTATGTGGATGCTGTCTCTCTCCTTAATCAGATTCCTCAACTCTGGCAGAAACGTGTTAGTGCTTTCTTCACTGGCAGATGCAGCCTCTCCAGTAATTTTTTCTATTTTTCAGTCAAGACCTATTCCTGAATCTTTGTGTAACCATCCCTTACTTTCAATCAATTGCTTGTGTCATTAGTTTCAGGGGATCCCCTGCTGAAGTCTTCATATAGGCCCCATGCTCTTAGGTGCAACACATTGCTGCCAGTCAGAACATGCTTTTCTGTTCATGTCTTCCACCCACATATTTGATGCCTATTAATCCTAACTAAGCACATATAGTGCAGTGTGGCTGTAACCTTTGCAGTCTTGAGGTATGACAGACAAACTAGCGTGAATTTCTTTTTCTTCTTCACTATTTCATTGATAGAAGATTCGTTCTTACCACAGATCTTAGCAACCTCAGCATACGATTTTATTTCTTTCCTTATAAAGTGGAGAACTTTCACCTTTTCACTTAAAAGAAGCACTTTACAACTTCTCTTTGACAGATCCAAATTGCCAGCGTCACTACTCTCGGGCCTTGGGGCCACTGTTAAGTGAAATATAAGGGTGACTTGAATACAAGCGCTGTGATGCTGTGACAGTCCATCTGATTACCTAGACAGCTACTAAGTGACTAATCGGTGGGATCTGCTGGACAAATGGTTGATTTACGTCCTGGGCAGGATTAAGCAGGATGGCAGATTTCATCACTCAGAATAGCATGCAATTTAAAACTTATGAATTGCTTATTTCTAGAATTTTTTATTTAATAGTTTTCGGACTGCAGTTGACCTCAGGTAGCAGAAACTGTGGCAATTGAAACAGCAGACCAATGGGGACTGCTGTATCCTGCTTCATTTTGCAAGTTAAAAGAAAATTCTAGTTAAAAATTCCTGTTGAGAATTCTGATTGGAATTGCATTAGAAGAAGATATTTAAAATGCAAAATAGCAGATATTTATGAATGGCCTGTTTGATGTTTTTTGATACAAGTATAATAAGATGGACAGAAAGTGTACATGCCAAATTCATGATATAGGTTGCATATAGAGATTCAGCAAGGGAATAGAAGTGGGGAGTGAAATGGTATTTTAAAAAATCATGAAGCATTGGCGTTCCCGCTGTGGCACAGTGGGTTAAGAATCCGACTGAGGCAGCTCAGGTTGCTGCAGAGGCGCAGGTTCAATCCCTGGCACAGTGCAGTGGTTTAAAGGATCCAGTATTGGCACAGCTGTGGTGTAGGTCACAGCTGCAGCTTGGATTCAGTCTCTGGCCCAGGAACTTCCATATGCCATGCATGCAGCCATTAAAAAAAAAGAAACCATTAAACATAGACAGCAAAGTATTAAAATGTGCTAATTCTGGGTAGTAGGTGCTAACATGAGTATTTATGATAGCAGCCTCTGTATATTTTTAAACATTTGGAATGTTTCATAATTAAAAACAAAACAAAGGAAAACAACAGATGTAATGGGCTAACCACACTTGCAAGCCCCAGGACACAGCACATTCAATCTGAGTGGGGTGGTATGTGTATCCAGACTTTGGTACTAGACTCTCCATGTTCAAATCCTAGCTCTGCCACCTGGAGCATTACTTTAACCTGCCCATGCTTCAGTTTCCCCTGCTGTAAAATCAGATCAATAATAGTAGTTACTTCCAAGAGTTATTGTGAGCATTAAATAGGCTAAGACATGGAAAGCACTCATAACAGTGTCTGGCACTTAGTACAGACTCAGTGTTAGCTATCAATATTATATATCATATATTAGTATTACCGTTATTATGTTAACTACCTATATTATTATTGTTTTGTGGCTGTCTTAAATTTTCCATAAACAACGTCATCCAGAATTACAGGACCACCTGCAACGTGCTTGTTGTACACCACCTTTATCTTCTGTTTTGCAGGGAAATGCCTCATTCTAAGGCTAGCTTTTCATGGGCAACCCCCTTCCATCCTTGCCTTGAGAACCCAGCACTGGACTTGTCAAGCTACCGAGCAATCTCGTCTCTTGACCTCCTTGGAGACTTCAAGCACTCCTCAAAAAAAACAGAGGAAACTTCTGTTTATGAAGAGGAGAGCTCCATGGCCTCTGTGTCCCGCCCGCTGCGCAGCCGCGCCTTCTCAGAGAGCCACATCAGCTTGGAGCCCCAGAGCTCCAGGGCCTGGGGGCAGCATAGGAAGGAGCTTTTTACCAAAGTCGATGAGACCCAGCCGGATCCTCTGGGTGCCAGGAAGAAGGCCTTTCCTCCTCCTCGCCCTCCTCCTCCCAACTGGGAGAAGTACAGGCTCTTTCGTGCAGCCCAGCAGCAGCAGCAGCAGCAGCAGCAGCAGCAGCGAGAGGAGGAGGAAGAGGAGGAGGAAGAAGAGGAGGAGGGGGTAGAGGAAGAGGAAGAAGAGGAGGAAGGGGAGGAGGAGGAGCTGCCACCCCAGTATTTCAGTTCAGAAACCACCAGTTCCACTGCCCTCAATCCAGAAGAAGTCCTGGAGCAGCCACAACCGCTGGGCTTTGGCCACCTGGAGGCCTCGAGGCAGGGCTCACAAACCCTCCCAGCAGACCAAGAGCCCTTTGCTCTCCATTCCAGCGATTTCCTGCCTCAGGCAAGGGGCCACTTGGAGACTCAGGCTGAGAAGTCTCAGCCTCCCTGCTATTATGGCATTGGTGGGCTTTGGAGGACATCGGAGCAGGAGACCGCCAATTCCCCCAAGTAAGTACTTACAAAAGTCCTTGAAGCGTGCGTTTAAATTCCACCTTCACCACTGACCAGCTGGATGACCTTGGGCTGGTCAATTAAACTATTCCCGGCCTCAGTTTTCCTACCCGGAAAATGGGCATGATGATACCTCTGCCACCTGGTTGTTGTGAATATGAGGATGATCCATGTTAAAGGTCGTAGCCCCATGCTTAGCACACAGTAGGTGCTCAGTAAATGTTGTTGATATTCTTATCCTTACATATCACTACCAAAAGACTGTATTATTTCCCAATCTGTCTTTAGGGTGTTATGCATCAGTTTCTAGACTCTGAGCAAGAAGCCTTGCTCTACCTCTGAGCAACAAAAGGTTGCCTTGTGGCCTTTTCCAGAAGCCTGGCTCAGGCCCTTTTCTGCCTTTTCTTCTGCTTGCTCTCTAGAGCAAGAGGCAACCTCACAACCTGACCTGCCTCTGCTCTAGGACCTGCCTGGACTTCTCAACTCTTATCTCACTTCCCACATCAAAGGTGCTCCTGGGGTTGGCTGCTTTATGCCCTGACCATTCTTCACAGCAGCCAGAGGCATCTTTTCCTCTTCTACTTTCTCCATCACACCCACCCTTGTTTCCTCTGCCTCTTTGCATTTGCTTCAGTGAGCAAAATGGTACTACCCAAAGCAATATTGACAGGGTCAGCTGCCTGGGCAGAGAGGCTAAACCAGGAGTATGGTCTGGCCACAGAACTATTCCTTTCACTGTGCCAACGCTCATCGGCATACCCCATGGTGTGTGGTTGTCCTCTTTGCTCCAGAACAAAAGAGCTTTGGCTTTCGGCTCTGCCAGTCCTCCTGCAGAGAGCTCCACCCACTCTCTGCTGAGGATGGGGGGGGATGGGGCACGTCTCTATCCTTTAAGAGCTTTCTTTTTTTTTTTTTGTCTTTTTAGGGCTGCAACCATGGCATATGGAAGTTCCCAGGCTAGGGGTCGAATTGGAGCTGTAGCTGCTGGCCTACGCCATAGTCACAGCAACGCCAGATCTGAGCCACATCTTCAGTCTACGGTGCAGCTCACTGCAACGCCAGATCCTTTAACCCCTTGAGCGAGACCAGGGATTGAACCCACGTCTTCATAGATACTAGTCAGGTTCGTTACCGCTGAGCCATGATAGGAACTCCAAGAGGTTTCTTTAAGTATCATTTGCCGGAGTTCCTGTGGTGGCTCAGTGGTTAACGAATCTGACCAGGAACCATGAGGTTGCAGGTTCGATCCCAGGCCTTGCTCAGTGGGTTAGGGATCTGGCGTTGCCGTGAGCTGTGGTGTAGGTTGCAGATGAAGCTTGGATCCTGCATTGCTGTGGCTGTGGCAAAGGCCAGCAGCTACAGCTCCGATTAGACCCCTAGCCTGGAAACCTCCATGTGCCGCGAGTGCGACCCTAGAAAAGGCAAAAAGGCAAAGTTAAAAATATATATATATCATTTGCCTGAGACTTGTTGCTATTTGAAGTACGTTGGTTATTGTGTCTTTTATCGATGGGCAAATCCATTACTTGGCTAACTGGAACTAGTTGAGAAGTTTTTCAGCCTAAGATGCCACAAGCAGAGCACTTACAGGGCCTGGATCCTAGGCACTGTGAGAATCTCTTATTTGATCCCTAGGGGCTGCCTCTCAAACTACTCATCTAGCTGGGGAGAATTCTTACTGTCATTAGAAAACATTTGTGGAAAGCGATTGTGATTGTTACTTGTCACAGCAGGGAGAAGCGAAGGTGACCCGGCACATAGCAGACACTTAATATTTCAGAAGAAAGAATGAATAAGCAAATGAATGAACACGTATTAAGCATTTGCTATTATTTCATCAACTTGTTCTCACCAGCCCTATGAGCAATTATGATCCCCATTTGACAGAAGAGAAAACTAAAGCGGAGCAAAATAAGGGACGAAGTGACTCAAAATTACACAGAAAAGATTCAAAGCCAGGTCTTCCTCCAGAACCCATGGTTATTTTGCCATCCTAGGCAGCCTCTCTCAAGGAGATCGGGTTCTAGAAGTAGGCCAGGCAAAGATGAAGACCTCCTGTCCCCTAGAAGGCAGGGCGTACCAGAGGTAGCAGTTACCAGCCCCAGGATTACCCTTTTCAGGCTCCTAGTGCTTCCTCTTTTATGTTCCTCCATTCACCTTGGCACCTTGGCCAGAGAGAGGGAAATTGTACTTACCAGAGATCTTGTAACTTATTCCATAGATTTTTTTTTTTTTTTCTCAATGAGTATGGGATGCGAGGGGAAACATTTGTTTGCACACAATCCTGGCTTGTGGCTGCAAAAATCTATTATAGGTGCTTCTTTGAGCAGTAGAAATTTAAGGAAGAACATCATTCTCAACATAGCTAATACGTTTTCGCCTGTTTACTATGTGACAAGCATTGTTTTAAGCACTTCTGTGTATGGATTGATTGAGTCTTCACAACAAACCTATGAAATAGATACTATTAGTCGCCTATGTTTTTTTAGATGAGAAAAGTGAGGCACGGGAAGATAAGTTGCAGAAGATCTCAGCTAGCCAGAACCCAGATGGTCTAGCTCAATGTGCATTTTTTTTTTTTTTTTTGGTCTTTTTAGGACCGCACCTATAGCATATGGAAGTTCCCAGGCTAGGGGTTGAATCAGAGCTGTAGCTACCAGCCTACGCCACCACCACAGCAACACAGAGTCTGAGCCACATTTGTGGCCTACACCACAGCTTGTGGCAGCACCAAATCCTTAACCCACTGAGCGAGGTCAGGGTTCAAACCCTCATCCTCACAGACAACTATGTTGGGTTCTTAACACGCTGAGCCACAATGGGAACTCCAAGAAGATCCTATTCAAAACCCTCAGAGAGCACAAGATTCTACCCAGCAGGAAGTGCTTTAAGGCTTTGTTAGGGCAAGGGGATGTGTAATATATGAATCTAAAATACAAAAAAAAAAAAAAGAGAGATCCTAATTTCAGCCACGTTAAACTAGAGTATCTCTATAACCCACATACTTTTTAGTTACAGGGTGTTAGGATACATGTAGAAGCAGGTGAGTGGAATGATCAAATGTTGGTTAAATCTAATAACCAAATATATCTGATTCAAGTACAGATATATTTGCATCTTCTCTCAGTGCTCTGTAGAAGAAATATGATTCTTGCATCAAAGTTCATTATGAAAGTCAGATTATGTTTTCATAGATCTCCTAGAACCTCTGCCCTATTAATGGAGATTATGAGGAAAGGGCCCCAGAACATAGTACCTGATGTGATCACTATAATATAGTACACAGGACTGAGTCTGTAGTTAGCATGGCATTTAAATTTTTGTCCACTTTTAGTGAGATATAATTGGCATACAACCACAGCCCTTTTTAAATTTTTAAAATTTTGTTCCATTTTTTAAAGTTTTATTGAAATGTAGCTGATTTACAATGATATACTTTCTGCTGTATAAAAAAGTGATTCGATTATACATATACATACATCCATTCTTTTGCAGATTCTTTTACCGCATAGATGATCACAGAATAGTGGGTAGAGTTCCCTGTGCTGTACAGCAGGTCCCTGTTGACCGTCCATTCCACATACAATAGAGTGCATATGCCAATACCAAACCCCAATCCATTCCTCTCTCGTTCAACCTGTCCTCTTCGGTAACCATGTTTGTCTTCAAAGCCTGTGAGTCTGTTTCTGTTTTATAAATAAGTTCGTTTGTATCATGTTTTTTAGATTCCACATATGAATGATATCATATGATGCTCATCTTTCTCTGATTTATTTCACTTAGTATAATAATCTCTAGGTCCATCCATGTTGCTGCAAATGGCATTATTTCATTCTTTTTTATGGCTGAGTAATATGCCATTGTATATATATATGCACCACATCTTCTCTATCCATTTCTCTGTTGATGTACATTTAGGTTCCTTCCATGTCTTGGCTATTGTAAATAGTGCTGCAGTGAACACTGACATGCATGCATCTTTTCAAATTATGGTTTTCTCCAGATATATGCCCAAGAGTAGGATTGCCGGATCATATGGTAGTTCTTTTTTCAGGTTTTTGAGGAACCTCCATACTGGTTGTACCAATTTACATTCCCAACAAAAATGTAGGAAGGTTCCCTTTTCCCCACACCCTCTCCAGCATTTATTCTTTGTAGACTTTTTGTTGTTGTTGTTATTGTCTTTTTTAGAGCCGCACCCGCGGCATATGGAGGTTCCCAGGCTAGGGGTCTAACAGGAGCTGTAGCCGCCAGCCTTCGCCACAGCCACAGCAACGAGGGATCCGAGTCGCGTCTGCGACCTACACAACTCACAGCAACTCCGGATCCTTAACCCACTGAGTGATGCCAGGGATCGAACCTGCCACCTCATGGTTCCTAGTCGGATTCATTAACCGCTGAACCATGATGGGAACTCCCTTGTTTGTAGACTTTTTGATGATTGCCATTCTTCCTGGTGTGAGGTGGTATCTCATTGTAGTTTTGATTTGCATTTCTGTAATAATTAGCAATGTTGAACATCTTTTCCTGTGTTTTTTTTTTTTTTGGAGAAAATGTCTGTTTTGATCTTCTGCCCATTTTTTGATGGGGTTGTTTGGCATTTTTTTATATCGAGCTACATGAGTCATTTGTATATTTTGGAGATTAATGCCATGTTGGTTGCTTCATTTGCAAAGATTTTCTCCCATTCTGTGGGTTATCTTTTCATTTTGTTTATGGTTCCCTTTGCTGTGCAAAAACTTTTAAGTTTAATTAGGTCACATTTATTTTTGTTTTTTTTTCATTACTCTAAGATATGGATCTGAAAAGATATTGCTTCAGTTTATGTCAAAGAGTGTTCTGCCTATGTTTTCCACTAAGAGTTTTATAGTATCTGGTTTTACATTTAGGTCTTTAATACATTTTGACTTTATTTTTATGTATGGTATTCAAGAGTGTTCTAATTTCATTCTTACATATAGCTGTCCAGTTTTCCTGGCACCACTTATTGAGGAGACTGTCTTTTCTCCATTATATATTCTTGTCTTCTTTGTTGTAGATTAACCGACCATAAGTGTATGGGTTTATTTCTGGGCTTTCTATCCTATTCCATTGATTTATATTTCTGTTTTTGTGCCAGTACCATACTATTTTGATGACTGTAGCTTTGTACTACAGTCTGAAGTCAGGGAGCCTGATTCTTCCAGCTCCACTTTTCTTTCTTAAGATTGCTTTGAATGTTAGAGGTCTTTTGTGTTGCGATATAAATTTAAAAATTTTTTCATCTAATTCTATGAAAAATGCCAGTGGCAATTGATAGGGATTTTTTTTTTTTTTGTCTTTTTAGGGCCACAAGCCTGGCATATGGAAGTTCCCAGGCTAGGGGTCAAAACGGAGCTATAAGTGCTGGCCTGCGCCACAACCACAGCAATGCAGGATCTGAGCCACATCTGTGACCTACACCATGACCCATGGCAACACTGGATTCTTAACCCACTGAGCAGGACCAATGAGCAAACCCACATTCTCATGGATATTAGTTGGGTTCGTTTTTGCTGAGTCACAACAGGAACTCTGATAGCGATCCTTTTAAAAAAAACAAAATCTATGCTTTCTTTCAGTACTTTCTGATGCTGAACTCGTACACATGCCCTAAACATTTTTCTTATAGATAGGAATTCCCTGAATTCCTACATTCATATTCCTTTCAAAATGTTCTCTCTTCTCTGCTAACATAAATCTAGTCCAGCTTGGAGTTCCCTCCGTGGCTCAGTGGTTAGTGAATCCGACTAAGAACCATGAGGTTGCCGGTTCGATCCCTGGCCTTGCTCAGTGGGTTAAGGATCCAGCGTTGCCGTGAGCTGTGGTGTAGGTCGCAGACGCGGCTCGGATCCCGCATTGCTGTGGTTGTGCCAAGGCCGGCAGCTACAGCTCCTGTTAGACCCCTAGCCTGGGAACCTCCATATGCCGCGGGTGCGGCCCTAGATAAAGGCAAAAAGACAAAAAATAAAAATAAAATAAATCTAGTCCAGCCAGAAAATTCCTTGCATGCAGGGTTTTATATGATGTCAGATTGTCCCTTTGGCAATATAGTATAGAGGCTGAAAGCATAGATTCTGGAGTTGGGTCACCTAGGGTTAATTCACAAGACTGCCATTTACTGTCTGGTAACACCAGGAAAGTCACTTTACTTCTTAGTGCCTCATGTTCCTTATTCGTAAAATGATTGGCATGAGCTTAACATTTTATGTCTGTATTTATACACACACACACACACACACACACATATCTTAGGACAGCTCTTGGGCATAGTAAGCACCATGTGAATGCTAACTAGTAGCAGCCCTTTATCAGTGCTATTAGCTTAAAAACCTACATGTAAAATGAAAACCTAGGATGTGGAATACTTGCTTGCCCAAGTTTCTTTTGTGTGATGAATTAGGAGACAGCATAGCATGAATCAGTAAATAGCTGTGGAGCCTTTTAACCATTATTTTTGACCTTTATCTGAGAGCTGCAAATAGCTGCAAAAAATGACTAATGAGTTTCTCCTATTTTTCCTTTCAAACAGCTAGAGGTTACTGAAGGGGCAGTGACACAGACAGGTGGAGGGGAGGAGTGGCTGGTAGGCAACAAAAACATAGTGGGGGTGGGCCTCCCCCTTACGTAAACCATAGGCGGAATTCTTTGCCCTCCATCTCTGAACCCTAACATTGAAGCATTTCTTTTCATTTCTTTCCTCATATCAGACCAGAAGCTTTGATGGCAGAAGAGTCCAAACCCAAGCCAGGATGGAGCCGGAATTACTTCTTTCCTGAGGAGCAGTTCTCTTTCCTGGGCTGGGGCTCTGAGAAGCAGCACCTCAGCCCCACGGGCTTCAGTGAACCCAAGACAACAGGGTCTGCTTCTACACTTGTCAAGCCCCCAGGCACCACTGGTTCTATTCCCCCACCCCCCATTCCATTTCATTCTCAACCATGGAGGAGGCTGGGGCCATTGGGGGACAGGCCAGAAGTGGAATTGTCTTATCCCTTCTCAGGCCAAAGACCTGTCCCACATCAGGCAGTCTCAGAAGAACTCATGAGAGATGTGGTGGGCTGTGCCAAGTCTCTGGCAGGGGTGCTAAGTAACCCCAGCCTCCAACATCGCAATCACTGCTGAGGTCATCGGTGACCTCTTTGCTGCAGGAGAGCGGCAGTGGAGGGGTCATTTCAATCAGGAGTGGCATCACCAGGAAAGAAGGAATGATGAGAGTGACCAGGAAAGCCACAGGGTACCTTTTTAAGCAAGAAGACTAGACAAAGCCAGAGTGGGCTGGCATCCAGGATGGGTAGAAGGGAGGACAGTAGTTTCTGAGGACAAAGAACTAAGGTCTCAGACACCTCCCTTAGCATCCAGGTACCAAGACCATGAACCAAGGGGAATTGTTGATGATCAGAAGCCCAGAACTTTTAGGGGCCTGCTAGTTTTCCTGGATCTTAGTGGGATGTTAATGACCAAACCCATTGCTCTCTAAAGAAGTCCCCCCTAGGAGTTCCTATCATGGCTCAGTGGAAACGAATCTAACTAGTATCCATGAGGACTCAGGTTCAATCCCTGGCCTCGCTTAGTGGGTTTAAAGATCTGGCATTGCCATGAGCTGAATAGACTGCAGATGCGGCTGGGATCCTGCGTTGCTGTGGCTGTGGTGTAGGCCGGCAGCTACAGCTCAAATTTGACCCCTAGCCTGGGAACCTCCATATGCCTCAGGTATGGCCCTAAAAAGACAAAAAAAAAAAAAAAGTCCCCCTAGCTGTGGAAGTCAGAAATGTAGAAATAGCCTTCTTAAGTTCTTAAGGTTGGCCTTAACTTGTTTTCTCTTTTGCCTTCATGTGGCCTGTTTATGTTTGAACAGTGCTTCCCAGTCCATTATTTCCTTATTTTACAGCTCCTTGGTGAAACAGGATCCCATTTTACAAATGGGGAAATTAAGAAGCAGAAAGGTCAGCAGGCTCTCCACAGAGGTGCTCAAATGGTCATTTTTTTGTTTGTTTCCACAGACAAGAATTGCAGCACTTCTCACCTCCTCAGGGGGCCCCAGGGATCCCTACCTCTTACTCATCTTACTACAATATTTCTGTGGCCAAAGCAGAGCTGCTGAACAAGTTGAAAGACCAACCCGAGATGGCAGAGATGGGCCTGGGAGAGGAGGAAATTGACCATGAACTGGCTCAAAAAAAGGTGAAGTTTTTGGATAGACCTTTGAGATTTGCAGTATTTAGCTTGAGTGTGTCTGGAGACTGACCTGCCCTCTACACCCTTAAGAATATCTTGGTGCATTCTTATATTTTCCATATGGACTCAGATCGCCTCTCTGGGTTTCTTGCATAGGGAACCCTAGTCTATTTTTGATCCAGTCAATAACGATAATGCTATTACAGTCATCGTCACCATCATCACAGTGTCTCTTGAAGCCTTAAAAAACACCCTATAAGGTAAACATTACTGTCTTCTTTTTACCAGTTGAGAGGACCAGGTTGCCCAGGGTTATAGACTATGTGTAGACCCAGGACTCAAAGTCAAGACTGTCTGACTTTCTGCTCTGAAATAAGCCAGCCTTGTAAGTACCTAGCTACCCAGGGCACATCAGAGTCTTTGCCAGTGAGCTGTAACCAATGGCAGCCATTGATTGTAGTCTCTGGGCAACTTTCTGAAGACAGAACAGACTGACCAAGAAAGAAAAGGAAAAATTTTAAGCCAGTCAACTTTAGTAAGGATAGTTCATTAACTCTTAAAAATACTAAAACAGATAAATGAAGATGATGATGTTCTTCTGAAGCCTCTCCTTTCTTCTTCTAAGTACCGCTAGCCTGGTTTTCTAATCAAATTCCTGGAATCGCTTTGCCCTCCTTGCACTTACCCATTTTATTTCATAAGCAAATACGGTTTCCATGGCAACTTCAAAGGCCCAATTTACCACTTTGTGGACATCTGAACCCAATGTAAATTGCTCTTCTGCCCATATTTCTCATTCAGGACATGGCTTGTATGAAAGCTCGAGGCTGCTTTGCAAGAGTTCCCCCCATCTCCACTTTCTAATCTCAAGCAAAATGTCAGGGAAGGAATAGGAAACATGGTGGCATCAAAGTTTTATTGATCCAGATACCTGCTTCATTGGAGTCCATGTTTCCCGAGAATGGCAGGGCTGCTCCTGACTTACTCAGGCCCTTTTATTAGGATCAAACCTAATACATGTCTGACTAGGAGAAGAGAGAGATGATCAGAAATAGGAGTTCCCGTCGTGGCTCAGTGGTTAACGAATCCGACTAGGAACCATGAGGTTGTAGGTTCGATCCCTAGCCTTTCTCAGTGGGTTAAGGATCTGGCGTTGCCGTGAGCTGTGGTGTAGGTTGCAGACGCGGCTCGGATCCCATGTTGCTGTGGCTCTGGCGTAGGCCGGCGGCTACAGTTCCAGTTGACCCCTAGCCTGAGAAGCTCCATATGCCGCGAGTGCGGCCCTAGAAAAGGCAAAAAGACAAAAAAAAAAAAAAAAATAGCAAAGCACAGAACAGCAGATAGCAGTTCGAAGTGAGTGTGCATAGGCTAAGACGGTTTTTTATCTCTGAGGAAAGTAGATGAGGAAGATCACCAATGTGCAACATCCCAGAAAGGCCAGTCAGCTTGAGCTGGGTCTGTGATGACTCCACAGCTCTAACCACTACACACTTTTCCTAGCTCTGGTTGCAAAGCCCACGTGCCGGAGTTCCCATCATGGCTCAGTGGTTAATGAACCTGACTAGCATCCATGAGGATGCGGTTTCGATCCCTGGCCTCGCTCAGTGGGTTAAGGATCCGGCATTGCCATGAGCTGTGGTGTAGGTCACAGACGCAGCTCAGATCCCGCATTGCTGTGGCTGTGGCGGAGGCCAGCGGCTACAGCTCTGATTCGACCCCCAGCCTGGGAACCTCCATATGCCGCTGGTGTGGTCCTAAAAGACAAAAAGACTGAAAAAAAAAAAAACAAAAAACAAAGCCCAAGTGCCGACAAAGGACTCTGTCCAGTTCCATCTTTCCAGATTATGGAACCTAAGATCTGGGGTTAGGCAGGCTATTTTCCAAGTTGATCATTTGGCCACCAGCCCTCCCTTGTCCCTAGAGTGGAGTTTTATTTAGGAAAGCAGAGGGTGGAGTTATAACTGGGAGCTTCTTGGCATCTAATTGTGTTGCCTCATTCATATTGCACCCTAATTCCCAGTGGGTTTTGGAATTTTTCCCTAAATGTAAACCCATTACACTTCAGTCTAAGATCATGATGATCTCCTGACTTTTGACCAGTTCTGAAATATGACAGTAGGCCTGGATCCAGAGTAGGCGCTCTTGTCCTTAGTCACCTTGGACATCTCTAAATAAGTGACTAGAAAGGAACACATTCTAGATATCTAACTAAAAGCCTATAGTTCCAGAATGCCTGGGCAAGAATAGTAATAAAACAAACATTGAAGCATACTTCCTATATACAAGATACTGTTCTAAGCATGTAACAGATATCAATTCATTTCATTCTCATAACAATGCTATGAGGTAGGTAATGCTATTACCGTCTTGTTCAGACAGTGAAATTGGGGCACAGAGAGGCTGAGTAATTTGCTCAAGCTCACACCGCTGATTTGTGTCAGAGCTGGGGTTCAAACACAAGCAGTCTGGCACTAAGTCCATGCTGTTATCAATAAGGTGATAGCGACTGCAAAGCCTGGGAACAACCTGGTGTTACGGAACCAAACTTGGGTCCACTCACCTGCATGTGGTAAAGCCAAGCACTGGGTTGTGATAAAGGAAAGTGCAGCATTTATTATAAAGGTGGCGATACAAAGAGGACAGGTGGCTCCTGCTCTAAAACGCCAAACTTCCCCATGGTTTGGGGGGAAGAAGTTTTTATAGGCAAAATTTGGCGTGAGGGCTGTAGGGTGTGCGGCTTTCTTCTGATTGGTGGGTGGTGAGGTAAGAGGGCGGTGCTCTAGGAATCTTGCGCTTAGCCCTAAGTTCCCATCCTCGGGGTGGGGGCTTGATTCCTACGGAAGAACTCACAGATGCTGTGATGCATACTCCTTCAGGGGGAACCAGGACCCTACCCCAAGGGTGCACTTTTTGTTTCTTGACTGCCCCTCCTTTGTTTCTGCATTCCCTCCCTTCCCCAATAAGCAACTGTTTGAATCTGTCTGTTGGAACTCAGTGAAAGGCAAGGAGGGTGAAAGAAGCCTGTTTCCTACAAACAAGAAATGGGGGCCACGGAAAGGGCTTGTACCCAGGAGGTCCCCCCCACACACACACACACACAGTCCTGCTCCATCTCACTGGGACAGGTCTATTCTTGTCAGGACCCTGCAGCTAGACAAGTATCCATTAGTTCAGAGTGCCTGCTGGTGGCGGTGTTGGCAAGAATCGTGGTAATAGCAGCAGTGGAAATAAATAACAGCATCAATAAACATGTATTGAGTGTTTAATGTGCCAGGCACCATACTAAGTATTTTACTTCTATGATCTCATTTAACCCTCACAACAGTGGAGTTGGGGAGTGGTGCTTCTCCAGTTTACAGATGAGGAAACGGAAGTTTTGTTGCTGAAACTCAGCCTCTGTCTACTGTTGCTGAATTGAAACAGGGAGACAGGGGAGTTCCCGTTGTGGCTCAGTGGTTAACAAATCTGACTAGGAACCATGAGGTTGCGGGTTCGATCCCTGGCCTTGCTCAGTGGGTTAAGGATCCGGCGTTGCCGTGAGCTGTGCTGTAGGTTGCAGACGCGGCTCGGATCCCGCGTTGCCCTGGCTGTGGTGTAGGCCGGCGGCTACAGCTCCTGTTCGACCCCTAGCCTGGGAACCTCCATATGCCGCGGGTGCGGCCCCAGATAAGGCAAAAAAGACAAAAAAAAAAAAGAAAAAGAAACAGGGAGATGGAGTTTGGGGTGAAGGAGAAAAAGATAGCTTTATTGTTTTGCCAGGCAAAGGGGGTGCCACAGCAGGCTAATGCCTTAAAGACTGTGCCCCCCCCCCCTTGGGAGAGATTAGGAGGTGGTTTTATAGTTTGAGGAGTGGAAAATAGGACTGTAGATGAGGATCAAGGAAGAGGCAAGCTTGCACTGTCTTTCAAAGCTAGTGTTCAGTGGCGCCAGAACTGCTCTGGTGGTCCTCCTTCTTCCCGGAATGAAGAATCCTTCATCAAGTAGCTCTTCCATTTGTCGGGGGTTTTAGTTCTGCAGAAAGGCTCAAAGATATTGTTTTGTATAGTCCTTAAGGAGGAACCAGGACCCTGACCCAAGGCTACACTGTTGTCTCTTGACTGCTCCTCGCTGGTCTGCATCCCCTCCTTTCCCTGATTAACAACTGCTCTTTGGAACTCAGGGAGGGCCAGGGAGGCTGAAGCTTATTCCCCAAAAAACAAGAAATGGAGGACCCAGAAAGGCTTGTGTGCCCATGAGTCCTACAGGGCCCTGCTTGGTTAACAGTTTCAGTGGGATTGAGTATGTTGCCCAAGGTCACACAGCTTAGAGGAGGTGGAATTGAAATCTAGGCTCCAAAACTCCACTCTACACCACTACCTTCTGTGAGTAGAGTCCCAGAACCGGGGAGACAAATCAGGAGACACAAGCTAGTGCTTCCTTTGAGAAACTTACAATCAACAGTTGGTGAGGGGTCAGATGCAAGCACGTAAAATAGAACATGAACACTCTAGGGTTCTAATTTACGCTCTAGCGTTCTAATTCTAAAAGACTGGAGAGTTTAGAAAAGAAAAAGATCATTGAGTGAGGAGTTATGGGAGCAGGAAAGGCAGAGGCAAAGCTGGTCTCTGAAGTAAGAATTGGAATAGCCAAAGTGAAGGAAGAGATAAAGAGCTGGTGGAACTACATCAGCAAATCGGGAACCTAAGAATGGGTGTTGAGAACACAGGGAGTGAGAGCTAATCCTCAGAGGCTCTGAGGAGTGAGAGAATAGAATGGTAGGGTGAGGCCAGACTGAATAATAATCGGAGCAAGAGCTTTGATTGAGCACTTTGTGCTAAACCCTTAGCATGCATCACCACATTGAGCCTGTATTACAATTCCATTCAATTCAATGGTTGACCCCCATTCTGCAGATAAAGTAAAACTCCATAAAGAAATTCACCTAAGGTCACACAACTAGGAAGAGCTAGCAGTGAAGCCTAGTCTCTGAGACTCTAGAACTCCACTCTCATCCAGAAGGCCTCAAAAGCCAAGCTGAGGAGGGGAAGAACCAGCACATTGCCATCCACATCAGAGATGCTGAAATGGATTGAAGGAGAATGAATGAAGCAATGGGCAAATACTCAATGGCATTGCTTTTCTAGCCTATGCTCTCACAAGCATTCCCGTTTAGCAAATAGCCTCAACAAGTATTTATTAAGTTACATCTGGCAAATGAGAATTAGCCGCTGGGTACCACTCAACTAATGCCAAGAAGTCTGGTGGAGACAATGATTCCTAGCAGATCTGAAGAGATGGGAAAGAAGGTGCCTGTCCAGAAAACTGGAACTGTTCAAGACTTGCTCAGGTTTCCTTTGTTTCCAGTGATTAGGGTGGTAGCCCACCATCTGTTACTTGGATCTCAAAACAGAGGTTATAGGCACAGATCCGTTTCTGTTGGTCCCCGTTCTCATCCTTTGCCTCTGTTTATTTCTCCTAGATACAGCTTATTGAAAGCATTGGCAGGAAACTTTCTGTACTGCGGGAGGCCCAGCGAGGATTGCTGGAGGACATCAGTGCCAATTCTGCCCTTGGGGAGGAGGTCGAGGCCAACCTAAAAGCCGTCTGCAAATCCAATGAGTTTGAAAAATACCGTTTGTTTATCGGGGACTTGGACAAAGTAGTCAACTTGTTGCTGTCGCTCTCCGGACGACTGGCCCGGGTGGAGAATGCTCTCAACAGCATCGATTCAGAGGCCAACCAAGAGAAGGTAGGCTTGAGGTCTCCAGGGTGTGGATGGAAGGAAGTACCATCTGCTTCTTCCCGGGGCTCCCTCTTTCAAGTCTGGCTAGTCTGGGAGGCAGAAGAACATAGTGTGAAGAGTGTGGACACTGGCTTTTAAGTGCCTCGAAATTCTGGCTGTACCACAAATGAACTGTGTGATTGTGGGCAACTCACTTAACCTTACACTGTCAGTTCAAAACTGGGGTGAACACACTACCTACCTCATGGCGTTGTGAGACTTAAATTAGGTAACCCATGTTAATGACTTTTAAACAGGGCCTGGAACAGGGTAAACACCGAATCAGTTCTGGCTGCCAGTAGTAGAAGTAGTAGCAGTAGAAGCAGTAGTAGTTTTAGTGGTAGTAGTACTACTACTAGTAGTAGTTTTGTAGTAGTAGTAGTAGTACTACTACTAGTAGTAGTTTTGTAGTAGTAGTAGTAGTAGTAGTAGTAGTAGTAGTAGTAGTAGTAGTAGTAGTTTTGTAGTAGTAGTAGTACTACTAGTAGTAGTTTCAGTTGTTTTAGTAGTGGTAGTAGTAGCAGTAGTAGTAGTAGTTTTAATAGTAGTTGTTGTAGTGGTAGTAGTAGTTACTGATGTAGTAGTAGTTGTAGTGGTAGTAGTTATAGTGGTAATAGTTATTGTAGTGGTAGTAGTAGTTATGGGTATAGTAGTAGTTTTAAAAGTAGTAGTAGTTATTATTGTAGTAGTTTTAGCAGTAGTAGTAATGGTGATAGTAGCAGTACTTTTAGTAGTAGTAGTAGTTTTAATAGTAGTAATAGTAACAGCAGCAGCAGCATTTTGCCTGTCTTTCTCAGCATTAAAAGAAGAGGTGTCAGAGTTCCCTTCGTGGCTCAGTGGTTAACGAATCCAACTAAGAACCATGAGGTTGCGGGTTCGATCCCTGGCCTCGCTCAGTGGGTTAAGGATCCGGCGTTGCCGTGAGCTGTGCTGTAGGTTGCAGATGCGGCTCGTATCCTGCATTGCTGTGGCTGTGGCGTAGGCCGGCAGCTTCAGCTCCTGTTAGACCCCTAGCCTGGGAACCTCCATATGCCGCGGGTGCGGCTCTATATAAAGGCAAAAAGACAAAAAAAAAAAAAGAGGTGTCACCAAGTAGGTGAATTGGGAGGCTGTCGATTTCATGGGTTAGGTCCCTCTAGGTACATTCCTGAACCCAAACTGCATTACCTTTTCCTATCCAAGTGGTTTTGGATACAAATGTGAATCTACATTAAAAGGCACAAGTGTTCGTGTCCACACACATGGATACATCCTGGCACATGCACACAGAGGCACACACATCATTTTGAAAGCATTGTCAGTGATGGTTTTTCAGCAGATGGAACGTGGATGAGCTGGATTTGACACAGCCTTTCCCCACCCCAACCCAGTGGTGGTCCACGGGTTAAAAACAGTTTAGAGATGGAATGAGGTGACTGCCCATCCCCTTGTCCAGAACTGGCGTTGTGTTTATCCTCTGCTGCTACAGGAAAGAAAGGCTTTGGCATCCAGATGGACTTGAGGGCAGGCAATCTAGGACTCATCGATGAGTCAGTTGCTTTGTGGGAGCCTCCCTGGCAGAGCCCTGGGAAGACTGATCTTTGGGGTGGCCCTCACTGGTCTTCTGCTTCCCCAGCTGGTGCTGATAGAGAAGAAGCAGCAGCTGACAGGGCAGCTGGCAGATGCCAAGGAGCTGAAGGAGCACGTGGACCGCCGGGAGAAGTTGGTGTTTGGCATGGTCTCCCGCTACCTGCCTCAGGACCAGCTCCAAGACTACCAGCACTTTGTGAAGATGAAATCAGCTCTCATCATTGAACAGCGAGAGCTGGAAGAGAAGATCAAGCTCGGGGAAGAGCAGCTCAAATGTCTCAGGGAGAGCCTACTCCTGGGGCCCAGTAATTTCTAATCCCAGCCGCAGACTGCCCCTGCCCCAATGCAATGGGAAGTGCTTTCAATCTTTGTTAGCAATTTGTTAGCAAGTAGATAGCAGTTAGTTAGCAGTTTGTTCCGTATCCTCTACCCTGGAGTCTCTCGCTGCCCCTTAACCTAGCAGTGTTCCCAACCAGCTAAGAGGACCTGGGGAAGCCCTAAGCTTCTACTCGAGGGAGCAGAAGCAAGAAGTAGGAGCTGCAGCAAAGTGTGACCATACAAGCCACACTCTCCTTCCCACAGTTTGCACAGCCAAGCGCTCGTCGCACACAGAACCACCTAAGTGCCTTCATTCTTCTTTGTATTAGGACACCAGGAACACCATTCGTTGACCACGCACCATCCCCCTACCCCCCCCCCCACACACACCATAATCTGCCTCTGAAATCTCAGAGGGAAGTTGCCCATGCAGCTCCACTCTGCCCCAAGGCTCATGGCCCAGCCATTTCCCACGGAGGTCTGGTTGTCTCGAGGGTGTGCACCTACCACCAGCTTCAGGGGCTCACCTGGGCTTGGCAGTAGGAAACGCAGAAGGAGAAATGACACCACAACGTGAGCCAAGGTGGGGAATCACACCACCTGGGTGCCCTGCTGAGAGGAGCTATGCTTGAAGGAATTGAATCGGCTCTACCCCTGACTTCCTCAGCAGCCAGTTGAGGGGGAAACAGCCTGTCTTCAGCCCTGGCTGGTGTGGGCCTCCCCACCCCCCACCCTAAGACTTTGGCCTGCCGCTTGCTGTTTCATTTTGCCTTTTCATTGCTGGGGGTTACAGGTGCCTACCCTAAGAGCTTCACACTATGGGGCCATTCATAGCTCTACTAAAGCTGACTTCTGGATACATGTTTTATTATTGGGGGGGAGGGGGTTGTTTTTGTTATATTTTAAATGACCTTTTGATTTTATTTATTTTTATGTCTTGATTGTTTTTGTTTTCTTTTTTTTAACTAATAAGGTGAGAAGAGGGGAGTTGGAGAGGGGAAAGTTAGCCCAGAAGGAAAGCATTTTCTGCAGATCAGCCTGAATTCACCAATGGCTAGGTAAGCAAGTACCAAGGCCTTGAATTCTACCAACCATAGCTGACAAGTGTCTAAGGAAGGAGTTCTTGCTTGGAACTAAGAGTCTTCCCCACTGTGGCCTGACCCTACACTTCCCTTGAAGTCTGGATGACCGTGAGCTTAGATTTCCTCAACAGGGTTCAGTTTTTTTTGTACTTATTTTTTCCTGAAACCAAAGAAACTGAAAGGGATGAAGGTTCACCCATTTCTCTACCATTTTCAAGCTAAGGTAGAGGTGAGCTCAAGAAGAGCTCCTCTATCTAATTGTTTTCTTAGCCTGTGGCCTGGCTCAGGGAACTGAAATCCATGGTAGCTGGAAGCTCCAGCCAGGGCCAGCCCCCCAGCGCAAGTTATAATCCAGCCAGGATCTTAGGCCCACAAACAGCAAATGCAAATACTGTTGCCAACGTCCTAACACTGGTAGCCAGTTTCTATCCTGGAAAAGCCCTCGGGTGGGCTATGGCAAGAAACTTTGCCCTGTTATCCAGCTCAATTCCCAGTTCCTTGCTAACTGGGGCCCATGTATTGCACAGCCCTGCTCATCCAGCCTGGGCTTCTAGTCACTGCTGAGTTCCTCAGGGTCCTCGGAAGTTAACCGTAGCAGCAGGGGTGCTTCATTCAACCAAAGAATTTGCCAAGAACTTTGCTGCTGTTACAAATACTGGTTGCTAGCTTCTGTTTCCTTTTCATTGTATTAGGAAACAATGGAAGAATCTTGGCCAGCAGGGTGTCCTGTAGGGAGGGGGGCCCTGAGTATGCTCTTAGTACAGTGCTGCTGTCAGAACCACTGTTAAAAATGTCAGCCTGCCATTCTCCCATCAAGTGGAGGATTTTACTCTATTCAGGAAGGCTGATGGCTTATAAGGGGCTAGGTTTACCTAAGTCAAGGTTGAGGAAGTGTTTTGAATAGAGTCTGTGGTTGCCATCTTTTTTTCTTAGACAGTGAGCAAGTCTTGTATTGTGGGCAGGAGGTAAGGCCAATATAGCCCATTATTCTAAGATTTTTTTTTTTTTGCCAGAACAGTTTTTAGGAAATATAGCCCAGGGAAAATAGTGACCACTTACCTAGACACCATGACCACGGTCTGGGATTTTTAAGTCGGCATTAGAATGGTTGTACCTTAAGTTTTATCACCCTGAAAGTATATTGATTCTGTTATTTGTGTCACCTGTCCCACCTCTGATTACTCGAAAGTTGGAATCAGAGCACATGAATGCTCATTTTCACACAGAGGGACCATTTCCAAAGCATTTAAATAGCCCCCAAACTATGGTGAGCAGCAAAGCTCTGCAGACAAAGACATGGATTGTCCCACACTGCTGACGGGGCAGTCCTGTCATGACTGATAGCACTGCATGCAAAGCTGCCAGTATTACTTGAGATAACAGTGTCTCTTGCCTATTCTCATTTCCTGGGCTCAGCCCTCAATGGAAGCCTACTGGGGGGAACGGTTTATTTTATTTTTTAAATTTTTTATTCATTTTTGGCTGCGCCCGTGGTATACAAAAGTTCCCAGGTCAGGGATTGAACCCAATCCACAGCAGTGACCTGAGCCACAGCAGTGACAATGCCACATCCTTAACTTGCTGAGCCCCATGGGAACTCCAGGGGGTAGCAGTTTAGAAGGAAGGCCAAGGGACTTTGCCAAAGACAGTTATCGGTCTTCTGCCCTCTCCTTTCAAATCCCCATACAGGCCACAGTGGGTTATGGGTAAGCACAGTGGTTGATAGAGAGGAATCAGTTTAAGGGTCACATGTCCTCCTTATACCCCTGTCCCAGGGCTTTGAGTCTTTTTGAGTCCCACCAGCTGCGGACTCAGCCAGGGTAGAGCAGAAAATGCTCAAGGGGAATCCAAGAGAAAGGACAGAAACACTGAAAATAAAGCCCTAAAAAGGGAGAGACTAGAAGCCAAGGAACGAAGAAGGTAAAAGATGAAAAGCCTCTTCTTTCAAGGCCAGGTTCAGGTTCTGTTTCCCATTTCATGTCCTGTGCCAAAAAGCTGCCGAGGGGCACCAGGGCTGCAACCTTAATCCCAGCCTCCCAAAAGGTGCTGCTCTGCCAGTAGCAGGCCCCAAATGGAGGAAGCTGGGCACATTCTTGGCCACTTCCTCCAGTCTGGAGCTTGGTGTCTCCCGCTGTCTTTGCCAAAGGAGTTGTCTATGCCAATAATATTTCTGTAACAACGTATTGTATTCTTTGAAGATTAGTAGGTCTTTAGAGGGGGGTGGGGCAGGGGGCAATCTCTATAGAGAAAGAACCAGTGTTTGTTGTACAACTGTTGGGGGGGTCATCTATCCCATGTGAAGCTATTATTTTTCTGAATCTTATTGTTTCTGCATTTGTGTCCTCCACCACTCCCTTCTTGGCTGACATCGATATGCCTGCCAGATTGTCATCAAGGGTCATACTTCAATAAAAGGTGCTAAGGACAAAAGAAATTATCTCATGTGTTTTGACTGAAGTGATGGAAATCTCCTAACATTCTGCTGCAAAATATTGGAAAGGAATTTGATCACCTGTCCGTAGTCCTTCATAGATAGCCATATGATCAGAGCCTTAGCCACATCCTTAAACCCTTACCCTGTTCCCTCAGGAATAGCATTGATGCTATACCATTCATTATCCCCATTACAATAATTTAGAATTCAGGAAGCATCAACAATAGGCATGACCTCAAGTGTAGACCTCAGCAGTATACAGTGTCCAGTTCTGGAGTTGATCCTGATCAGAGGTGAGCCACTTTCTAGACCTTCTCCAATCTTGAATTCTCTCTACTATCATCATCTTACTTCTACCTCATAGTTTGGTCTCACATCTTTACTCTTAGGCACCAATCAGCTCTCCAAGATAACATCAAGGTTCAGACCCAAATGTACTCCAGGCAGTGCTTCTGACCCTGAAAAGCTTACTACTCCACCAATCCATACATTATTCATATGCCAACGAATCTCCTCCTATTCCAGATATCCGGTGCAGTAGAGTTGAAAGAGCCCAGCTTTGGCATTAGAATGAACTGTGTTCAAATCCCGATTTTGCCACTTACTCTATGAACCTGGGTTATTTGCTCAACTTCTGAGTTCATTTTCTTATCTGTAAAATGGAAACAGTAAGATGTGTTTTACAGGATTGTTGTGGCTTAGAAATAATATATGAAATCCATCAGCTATCTACTGAGAAGTTGTTAGAAAGGCAGAACCCAGTTTCTACCCAAAACTCACTGCTAATAGTCTGCATTTTAACTAGACTTCTGAGAGGAGATTCATGTGCATATTAAAAAATGAGAAGCACTGACTTATCACAAACAGAACATAGTAACTACTATTATTCCAGTCCTGATTTACTCAATCCATTCTTTTCTAATCCAGGCATATTCTTGCTCTTCTCATACTGCTCACAACTACCTGCCTAAATGAGTTCAGCAATGTCACAGGATACAAGGTTGATACATAAAATCACTTCTGTTTCTATATACTAGCAATGAACAATCTGAAAACAATTCCATTATACTAGCATCAAAAAGAATAAAATAGTGATACATTTAACAAACCAAGTGTAAATTTTATACTGATAACTAAAAACACTGTTGAAAGAAATTGAAAAAAAATCTAAATAAATGTAAAGACATCCTTTGTTCATGGATTGGAAGACTTACTTTGTTTAGATAACAGTACTCTCTCAATTGACCTACAGGTTCAGAATCCTATGGGAATCCCAGCTGGCTTCTTTGTATAAAAAGGAAAGTGAAAACTAAAATTCATTTGGAATTGCAAGGGACCCAGAATAGTCAAAACAGTCTTAAAAAATAACAAAGTTGGATGCTTTACCCTTCTCAGTTTCAAAATCAACTCTTACTACAGAGCTACGGTCACCAAGACTGTGATATATTCCCAAGGATAGACATATAAGTAAACGAAATAATATTGAGAATACAGAAACAAACCCTCATGTTTATGGTCAGTTAATTTTCAATAATGGTGTCAAGGCAATAAAATTGAGAAAGAATGTTTGTCAACAAATGATGTGGGGACAACTGGGTATCCATATGGACGAGAATGAAGTTGGATCTCTTCCTTACACTATGCACCAAAATTAACTTGAAATTAACTATAAAGCTAAATATAAGCATTAGAATTACAAAACTCTTAGCATAAAACATAGGAATAAATCTTCCTGACATTGGGCTAAGCAACAATTACCTAGACAGAACTCCAAAAGCACAAGAGACAAAAATATCAATAAATTGGAGTACATCAAGATAGAAAACTTTTGTGCTACAAACAATACCATCAAGAAAGTGAAAAGACAATCCACATAATGGGCAAAATATCTAATAATTGGACTTTTATTCAGAACCTATAAAGAACTCTTACAGCCCCAAAATAACCAATTAAATATGGGCAAATACACCTTTTTACCAGAATAGACATTTCTCCAATGAATATATGCAAATGACCCATAAGCACAGGGAAGAATGCTTAACACTAAGGCAGTAAAAATCAAAACCACAATGAGATGTCACTTCATATCCACCATGCTGGCTATAAAGAGAAAGGCAAATAGTAATGTGTTGGTGAGGTTACAGAGAAATTGAAACACTCGTACAAAATGTAAAATGATGCGGCCACACTGGAAAACAATTTGGCAGTTTCTTAAAATGTGAAACAGGGCTTCCATATGACTTAGCAATTCCACTGCTAGGCATATGTCCAGGACAATTGAAAACAGGCATTCAAACAAAAAACCTGTAGACAAATGTTCAAAGCAATCATAACAGCCAAAATGTATAAACAACCTAAGTGTCCATCAGCTGAGGAAGGGATAAACAAACTTTGCTGGGATATTATTCAGCCATAAAAAGGAATGAGGTACTGATACATGCCAGAACATGGATGAACCTTGAAAGTGTTATGCTAGGTAAAAGAAGCCAGTCACAAAAGATTACATATTGTATGACTCCATTTATATGAAATATTTAGAACAGGTAAATCTACAAATTAGAAAGATTAGTGGTTGCCAAGGGCTGCTGGGCTGAGGGAAATGAGGAGTTACTGCTAATGGGCATGGGGTTTACTCTTTGGGGTGATGAAAATATCCTAAAATTAGAGTGTAATCAACATTGCCCATCTCTGTGAATATACCATAAACCATTGAATGGTACACTTTAAATGAGCAAGCTATATGGTATATGAATTATATCTTAATAAAAGTGGTGGAAAAAATGTTTGCCTATTTCTATCAATCTCATTCCTATTGACAAAAATCTGGATTGATGGTAAGCATGTAGCTCATGCCTGAGCCTCAAAGATACAGTATTCACGCCATTCACAAGCTCCCTTGTCATTACATCCTTCCCCTTGCAGATTTGGCAGAACCAGCAATGCAAGGATTAAGAGTAGTCTCAATTCTGTCTCATCACTTCACCTACGGGACCATCTGGGGAAGAAGGCCATCTTTCTAGGCAAGAAGTATGGTAGAGTTGTTGTGGACTTCAGCTCTTTAGGCAAATAAGTCAGGTTTTAGATTCTGACTCCACCAACTTATTATGTCACCTATGTAAGTTACCTGATTCCTCTGGAGGTCCACATCTAAAAAAGAGGCTAATAAAAATACTACCTCAAAGTTTTATGAAGATTACGTGAGATAATCCACATGAAGCACCTAAAATAATGCCTGCCATAGGATAAATGTTCAATAAATGTTAGCTACTAGATTTATTATTTTTATTGAGGTGAGATTGAAGCAAAACAACATAAGGAAAAATAAAGCACCCTCAGCTCTATTAATGTGACCTTGGGAAGTCATTTCATTCATGGAGCCTTAGCTCCTCTGTAATAATGAGGATAATAATCCTTCTCCAGGGAGGGAGTTTAAAACCTGGACACTGGAACCCAAACCAGCTGGTTTTGAATACTGTCTCCCCCACTTAGAAGTTGTGTGACATTGAGCATATTTAACTTCTCTGTGTCTGGGTGTCCTCTTCTGTCAATTGGAGGTAACAAAAACACTTATACCTCCTTAGATTGGTATGAGGAATTAGTGAGTTAATGCACGTAAAGTGCTTAAAACAGTGCCTAGCATAGAGTGAGTCCTGGATGAATGTTAATGGTTCTTATAAGCTAAAGTAGGAAGTGAATGAGATCTTTGGTAAAGCTAGAACATGTATTAAGTCCTCAGTAAAAAATGGTTCCCTTCCTCACCCATCCTGCTCTGTGCAACAGGTCAAGATCTCCCTGGACTTGTAGAGAAAATGTTTCAGACTAAGAAATTCCCTATAGCAAAGTAGAATTTTCTGGCAGGCTCAATACTACCATCTGATGGGAACAATGTCATCCATTAACAACCTGCAAGATGACCACCTATATTCCTAAGAACACACCCTATTCAGAGGAGTAGGGAAAGAACTATTCTGCTTATGGTCTACTTGGGCTCCAGTTTGAGGATGGCTTAGGGAAATCCTCTACTTCTCCTCAAATTTCCTCTTTAGATTTGTAGCCAACTTAAATGTCATTGAGTTCCCTATCTAGGTTAGGCACTTTTACATGTCTCCACTAGTCTTTCTATCTAAATATACAATTTTTAAACATAAGTTCTCATCAAATCTTTACATCTCTGGGACTTTCAAACACTTTATTAAATATAAATTTAGAATCTCGTGGCAGCATTTTTTGCTGTTTGCACATTAAACCAAAGGGGTATAAAAGTGTAATGTCATTTATTCATTCATCCATTAAACTAATATGTCAAGCTGTTATTTTATGCTCAGGGGATTCCGAAGTGAACAAAATAGGCAAAGTGTCTACCTTCATGAGGTTTCCATCCTAATGAAAGATACAATTTCATACTTTATACATAGGAACACATATAATCATTTTTTACCCTAGTAGAACAAGGCAAAACATATTTTCCTTGATTCCACAGCTATTAGAAATAGGCTAAATTCATGACTCTCTTTACTACCGTAATAACTAAAATAGTTTACATTAATTTTTGCAGAGATGTTCTTATTTTCTCCCTGAATGGAATTTGTAATGGGATTTGTTTAATGCCTAGAAAGGATGGCAAACCCGTCACTGAAGAATTTGGACTTAAAGATGGTTTAGACAGAAAGGCTGAATTCCACTGTTAATAAAAATAACTAACTTATATCACATGGAAGTAGTGTCCATTTTGTGCACAATTCAAACACATCCACAGGCTAAAGGGCTCTGGCAAAAGCCTCACTCTCTCCTACTGGGCAGTGTAAATTTTAAAAGCCTATGCTCTGTTTGTAAACTGTTTCTTAAATATGTCCCTTCAGCCTGGATTTGTGCACTGCTGCTGAGTAAAACAACATGGTTTGAATTCCCATTTTCCTCCCAGGTACTGATTTTCCATCTAAAAGGGTAATTAATGGAACTCACTTCCTCAAGTGCTGAGTTGATCATATTTTTTGCAGAGGAAATAATTTGGGAAAAGGCCATGAGTGAAAAATCTTTCCAACTTGAAAATGCATTAGGTTTAATGTGAATAAGTCAAAGTGCTGGGGAAAAAATAATCTGTACCCTGATTTGTCCACATTTTTTAGTTTGAGAAAGGTAAAATAGCAGAACAAACCCATTAGTAGATACAACAAATGATAACTTCTAATTGAGAGAAATCTAATATTTGGGCTAAGCTTAAAAGTCTACTGTTTAGAAGTCTCATAAATGACTATATATTTAAACACCTTTTACAAGTAGGAAAACTTTATTTTTCTTTTAGAAAATTAGGCAATAGTAAGTGTGAGGAGAGGCTGTTAGAGTCATTAGATTGTGGATAAATTGTATAATGCAATGCATTTAGAACATAATTTTGATCACTTTCACACAACCTGATAGCTATTAAGTATGAGTGTTGTAAGAATCAGACAAATCTAGTTTTGCCAAAGCGTAACCTAAACCATCTCGGTTACTGAAACAATCTGAAAATCAGGGAAACCATGTGTCTTCTAGACCTTGCTATAATGGCACTTATATACTTTAGACCTAGAACCATCTCTGCCCTCCATCTGAGACCCAGTGTTCCCATGTCAGGTCTGTGAATGGCATAGTTTTGTGGCTAAATAAAGAAGTATGGAGTTCTTTTTGTGGCTCAGGGGGTTATGAACCTGCCTAGTATCCATGGAGATGTGGGTTCGATACCTGGCCCCAATCATTGGGTTAAGGATCTGGTGTTGCCATGAACTGTGGTGTAGGTTGCAGATTCAAGTCAGATCCTATGTTGCTATAGCTGTGGCAGCTGCAACTCCAATTCTACCCCTAGCCTGGAAATTCCCGTATGCTGCATGTACAGCCCTAAAAAGCAAAAAAAAAAAAGTAATACCCTACCTGGCTCCAGGCTCTCATTATAGGGTGCGCATAACACCACTCTCTGTACCTGACCCCCAAATGGCATACAAGGCCGGGTCCTTCTAATTGGCCTCACTGCCCATAGGATAAAGCCCTGACTCCTTGCATACAAGGAGCTTTGCGATCAGTCTCTTTTGTATCTCTCTCTTCTCCAGCTAGGACTTTCTGACACATCCTCACACTCATCATTAGTTCTAGCCAGTTCTCCATGCTTTCAGAGAGGCATGTTCCTCTGCCTGAAAATCCCTCTCCCGACTTCCTGCATTTAACCAATTCCAGATTGACCTTTAGTGTCAACTCAGATTTCACCTCTCTTGGAAATTTTATTACACAAATAAATAAGAGTGTATAATATTTGGGTAAGATAATAATTTATGCTTTCTGTCTCTGCCTTTAGGCTGTGGGCTTCTTGAGGGGGAGAAAAGTAATTTATACCATTAACACTTATCACAATGGCCCTAGCTCATTGTAAACACTTCAGAAATACAGGGTAGTAATAGTTTATGAAGGATGCATTCATGAAATCTTTACTGTGAGCTTCATATTCTGGAGATATTTTATGCTGGCTTCCCCTTCCCAACACAATGATTAAATATAGGAGTGTCTTAAAACCAAACCCTTCTTGTCTTCTCACTGTATTCTCTCTAGTCCCTCTTCTGTATTCACTGCCTTTCTCTTCCATCATAAAATTCATCCATACCATGGTTGCAGTTCACTTTACATATAAAGCTGCCTCCCATATTTGTATCTCTAGTTCAGATCCTCTCTTTGTTCCAAAACCTTATGTATTTTGGATGGCTCAATGACATTTTAACCCCATGTCTGAAATTGAAAATGTGATTTTTTCCTTCTCAAAACTTGTTCCCTCCAGTGTTCTTTATATTTCAGTGAACAATACCCCTATCCAACCAACTAGGAATGCCAGACATCTTAGAGTGATCCTGGATAGCCTCCTTTATCTCTCTTTTCCTATATAAAAATCCATCACCATGTCCTACCAATTCTATTTCCTAAATATGTGTCAAATCTATTCACATTTATTGCCATAACTATTACCTTCTAAACTACAGCATTAGCCTGATAGCTGTTCTCCTCATATAATCTCTCGCTCTCCATAGTCTGTTCTTCATGCTGTATACAGAGTGATATTGCCAAAAATCAAAATACGATTATGTCACCCCTTCTCCTGCTTAAGTCATTTTCACAGATTCCAAATCCAGTTCCATAGTCAATGAGACTCTCTGCATGCTCCAGTGTCTGAGTTTGCATCACTTCAGCTTCAGCCTCATTATCTGGTCAAATCTGCTTTAGCAGTCCATCTACGCCTTTGGCTTTTTTCCTTCAGGTTATTGAGATATAATTGACATAAAATATTGTGTAAGTTTAAGGTGTATGACTTGATTATTTGATACACATACGAATTGTGAAATATTTACCACAACGAGGTTAGTTAATACATCCATTACCTCATATAATTACTATTTTGTTATTGCTTTTGTCATTGTTATGGTGAAAACATACCCTCATAGCAACTTTCAAGTATATGACGCAGGGTTATTAACTATAGTCCTTGTGCTGTGCTTTAGATCTGCAGAACTTATTCATCTTACAACTGAAAGTTTATACCCTTTGACCAATATCTCATTTCCCCAACTCCTCATCCCCTCATTTCCCCAACTACCATTCTACTCTGTATTTCTATTAGTTTGATGTTTTTAGATTCTATATATGTGAGATCATATAGTATCTTTCTCTGATTGACTTTTGCACATAGCATAATGATCTCGATGACTTAATAGATATATGTAGAACATTCCATCGGAAAGCAGCAGAATACACATTCTTTTCAGGTACGCATGAAACATTCTCCAGGATAGATCACATGCTAGGCCACAAAACAAGCTTCAGTAAATTTAAGAGAAATGAAATCATATCAAGCATCTTTTCCAACCACAATGCTATGAGATTAGAAATCAACTACAAGAAAAAAACCCTGTAAAAACACAAACACATGGAGGCCAAACAATATGTTAGTGAAAAACCAATAGATCACCAAAAAATCAAAGAGGAAAACAAAAAATACCTAAAGACAAGTGACAATGAAAACACAATGATCCAAAACCTATGGGACATAGCAAAAGCAGTTCTAAGAGGGAAGTTTATAGCAATACAAGCCTACCTCAGGAAACAAGAAAAATATTAAATAACAGAACCTTATACCTAAAGCAACTAGAGAAATAAGAACAAACCAAACCCAACGTTAGTAGAAGGAAATAAATCATAAAAATCAGAGCAGAAATAAATGAAATGGAGTTGAAGAAAGTGTCAGAAAAGATCGCTAAAACTAAAAGCTGGCACTTTGAAAAGATAAAATTGATAAGCCCTTAACAAGACACATCAAGAAAAAGGGAGAGGGCTCAAATCAACAAAATTAGAAATGAAAAAGAAGTTACAACTGACACCACAGAAATACAAAGGATCATAAGAGACTATTACAGGCAACTATATGCCAATAAAATGGACAACCTAGAAGAAATGGACAGTTTCTTAGAAAGGTATAATCTTCCAGGAAGTAAACAGGAAGAAATAGAAAATATTAATGGACCAATCACAAACACTGAAATTAAAACTGTGATTAAAAAACTTCCAACAAACAAAAGTCCAGGACCAGCTGGCTTCACAGGCAAATTCCATTAAACATTTAAAGAAGAGTTAATACTCATCCTCTGAAACTCTTCAAAAACATTGCAATTTTTCACCCTTGAATGAATTAGTTATATATGGCTTTTACTATTTAATGTCCCCCGTATACACAATTTGTTGAAAGTTTTTATTATGAAAGGATGTTTAAATTTTTCAAATGCTTGTTCTGCATCTGTTGAGATAATCATATGATTTTGTCCCTTATTCTATTAATGTGGTGTGTCATATTTCTTAATTTGTGTATGTTGAGCCATCCTTGCATCTCAGGGATAAATATCACCTGATCATGATGTATGATCCCTTCAAAATACTATTGAATTCATTTTGCTAGTATTTTTTTGAAAATTTTTGCATCTATATTCATTGGAGATACTGGTCTGTAGTTTGCTTTTCTTGTAGTATCCTTATTTGGCTTGGGTATCAGGGTAATGCTGACATTGGAAAATGAGTTTGAGAGTGTTTCCACTACTTAATTATTTGGAAGTTTGACAAGAGTTGGCATTAATTCTTTTTAAAAATGTTTAGTAGATTTCACCCACAAGAGGTCATCTGGTGCTGGGCTTTTCTTTATTGGAAGGGTTTTGATTACTAATTCAATCTTCTTGCTTGGTATTGGTCTGTTCAGATTTTCTATTTCTTTATGATTCAGATTTGGTATGTTGTCTATTTCTAGGAATTTATCCATTCTTCATTGTTCAATTTGTTGGCATATAATTATTCATAGTAGTCTCATTATATTTTGTAATATCTGCCCTTTCATTTGTAATTTTTGTCTTCTCTTTTTTTAATAAGTATAGCTAAAGTTTGTCAGTTTTATTTATTTTTCAAAAAAACAAATTCAATTTTATTGATCTTTTCTGTTTTTTCTATTCTCAATTTCATTTATTTTTGCTGTGATCTTTGTTTTCTCCATAATTCAGATAAATTTGTGCTGAGTTTTTTTTTTCTAGTTTGAGATTTCTTTTTTCTTTATAACTATCAACTTCCCTTTTAGTACTGCTCTTGCTTCATCCTATAAGTTTTGCTATGCTATGTTTCATTTTTCATTTTTAAAGAGTTTTTTATTTTCCTTTTGATTTCATCTTTGACTCATTGATTGTTCAGGAGTGTTAATTTCCACATATTTGTGAATCTTCCAGTTTTCCTTCTTTCACTGATTTCTAGTTTCATGTCGTTGTGGTCAGAAAAAATAGTCAGTATATTTTCAGTCTTTTTAAATTTGCTCAGATTTGTTTTGTGACTTGACATATGATGTATCCTGGAGAATGTTCCATGTGCACTTGAGAAGAATCTGTGTTATGCTGGTGTTGGATGGAATGTTTTGTATATGTCTGTTAGGTTCACTTGGAAGTTTGACAAGAGTATAGTTCAAGGGAGTGCCCTGGTGGCCTAGCAATTAAGGATTTGGCATTGTCACCGCTGTGGTACATTGTCACTGCTGTGACTTGGGTTTGATCCCTAGCCTGGGAACTTCCACATGCTACCAGTAAAGCCAAAATAAAGAAATAAAATACAGTTCAAATCCAATGTTTCCAGATTGATTTTCTATCTGGGTGACCTATCCATTGTTGAAACTAGGGTACCAAAGTCCCTACTGTTATCATATTGCCGTCTATTACTCCCTTCAAATCTGTTAATATTTGCTTAATATGTTTAGGTGTGCTGATATTGGGTGAATATGTATTTACAATTGTTGTGCTCCTGATGAAATGAGCCCTTTAACATGGCGTTCTTTGTCCCTTATTACAATTCTTGACCTAAAGTCTGTTCTGTCTAAAGAATGAAATTTTGCCCATTGCAGCAACATGGATGGACTTGGAGGACATTATGCTAAGTGAAATAAATAATACAAAGAAAGTCAAATACTGTATGATATCACTTATATGTATAACCTAAAAATAGATATAGAGAAAAAACAAGTGGTTACCAGTGGGGAGAGGAAAAGGAGAGGGACAATAGAAGGGTAGAAGAAAAAAGGGGCTAATATGGGATTATATGAAATCCTGTGTGTGAAACTTTTGAAAATTGTTAAGCACTATAGAATTTAAAGAATATTTCATTCAATAAAAATTAAACAAAGTGTTTTATCTGAAAGAAGAATAGTACCCCCATTCTCTTTTGGTTTTCATTTCTGTGGAATACCTTTTTCATCCCTTTACTTTGAGGCTATGTGTATCCTTGAAGCTAAAGTGAGTTTCTTAATCATGTTTGTTTTTACTTAATCATCAAGTCACTTTTTACTTTTTGATTGGAGAATTTAACCTATTTAAAGTAATTAACAGATAAGGATTTACTGTTGACATTTATTGTTTTGTGGTTGTTTCACAATTCCTTTGTTCCTTTTGTCTTTCTTACCGTCTTCCTTTGTGAATCAGTGATTTTCCATAGTAGCATTCTTTGATTCCCTTCTCTTTATCTTGTGTTCATCTGTTATAGGTTTTTATTTTGTGATTACCCTGAGGCTTACTTGAAACATTTTATTGTAAAATATATTTAAGCTAGCAGCAACTTAACATTGATTGCATACAAAAACTCTGCCCTTTTACTCCCATTTTATGTTTTTGATGTCACAGTTTACATATTTTATATTGTATAGCCATTAACAAATCATTGTAGCTATTTTTAATACTTTTGTCCTTTAACATTTATACTAGAGCTATGTGGTCAACACACCACCATATTACAGTATTAGTATTCTAAACCTGACTATCTACTTAATATTATCAGTTTGTTATATATTTTCTTATGTTTTCATGTTACTAATTAGCATACTTTCATTTCAGCTTGAAGAACTCCTTTTAGCATTTACTCTAAGGCAAGTCTTGTGGTGATAAACTCCTTCACTTTTGTTTTTTTGTGAAAGACTTTATCTCATCTTCATTCTGAAGGACACTGTTAGGTAAAGTCATCTTGGTTGGGAGTTTTTTCCTTTCAGCACTTTGAACATATATATCTCACTGTCTCTTCATCTGTAAGGTTTTTCCTTAGAAATCCACTGATAGCTTTATGGGGTTCTTTTTATGAAAGATTTTTTTCTCTTGCCACTGTTAAACTCTTCTCCATTTGATTTTAGACAGTTTTATTATAATGTTTCTTTTTTTTTTTTTCTTTTTAGGGCCTCACCCACGGCATATGTAAGTTCCCAGGCTAGGGGTCAAATCAAGGCTGTAGCTGTCAGCCTGCACCACAGCCACAGCCACAGCAAGGGATCCAAGCTGCATCTGTGACCTATACCACAGCTCACTGCGATGCCAGATCCATGACCCACTGAGCAAGGCCAGGGATGGAACCCACATCCTCACGGATATTAGTTGGATTTGTTTCCACTGCACCACAATGGGAAGTCATATAATGTTTCTTAGAGAAGATTGCTTTGGATTGAAATTATGGGTGGCCTCCTAGCTTCAGGAACTTGGATGCCCAAATCTTTTCCCAGGTTTGGGAAGTTTTCAGCCATTATTTAAACTTTACTGTCTTCTCCTTCTCTTTCTTTTATTGGTGTCCTATTAAGTCCCATAGGCTTTTTTCATTCTTTTTGTTTTCTTTTTGCTTCTCTGACTCAATGATTTCAAGTGATCTGTTTTTTTTTTTTTTTTCTCTTCTGTTTGATCCAACCTGATGATGAAAGCTCTCTATTGAGTTCCTCAGTTCAGTCATTGTATCTTCAGCTCCAAAATTTCTGTTTGGTTCTTCTTTATGTTTCCTATCTCTTTGTTGGACTTTATATTTTGCTTTTGTGTTGTATCTTGATTTTGTTAAATTATTCATCTGTGTTGTTTTGTAGTTCTCTCAGCATCTTTAGGAAAATTATTTTGAATTCTTTGTCAGGCAATTCACATAACTCCATTTCTTTGAGGTCAGTTACTGGAAGTTTACTATGTTCCTTTGGTGGTGTCATATTTCCCTGCTTCTTTTTGATCCCTCTAGTGTTGCATAGGTTTCTCCACATTGAAGAGGAAGTCATCTCTTCCAGATTTAATGGACTGACTTTGGTAAAGAAAGGCCTTCACTTGCAAGTGGGGCATGCTGGAGCATGATGTGACCCTGGATCTAGTGGTGCAGGACACAAGTGCAGGGGCATGTGGTAGCTCAGGTCTGAGAGGGGTCTTGATGTCGTGTCCATTCAAGCTGCTGGGGTCCACAGCATCAATTAATGTGTGGTGAGCATTGTGGAGGATTTGCAGTGACTACAAGGGCTGTTATGGTCATCAGCTACACTTCCAGGTCTAGCAGCTGGGACCAGGGCAGGTAGTGGTGGTAGCTGGAGCTGCTGGCATGCATATGCTTGGCTCTAGGAGTCAGCTGCAGGTGCTTGTATAGTATGTGTATGTGGGGGGGGTGCTACTTGTAGACAAACACATAGTGATGGGGTCTAGAGCAGCAGTAAAGGCCTAGGCCAACTGTGGGTTTACTAGCACTATGGAGACCCTAGATATTGGGATGCACTCCTGTATCTGTACAGTCTCCCCATGGGTGCTCACACAGCAGTAGAGGCCAAGGGAGAAAGTTAGGTGGAGTTATGGAGGCACAAATCTGGAAGGGCTAGCTGTAGGTGAGATCAGTGGTTCAAGCTAAAGACAGGACCAGAGCCAGATCCACAGCAGTTTCAGGAGACTTGTTTGTTGGCATGCGTTCTAGTAGCTGCAGGATCTCCACATGAATATGTGCACAACAGTGGATGTGGGTGATGGGGGTCAGGCCAGGGGTGTGCAGGTATATAGCTGGGGGATAGGGGAGACTACTGCAAGTGAGCCCATTAGTACTGGATATTGACTGGATATAAGGCCAAATCTAAGCCCACAAGCAGCCGTGAGGGCCCTGATCTTGCCATGGGCACAGACATAGCAATAAGGTCGGTGATGAGAGGCAGGAGGTTGGTGTTCAATCGCACAGCTAGAGACTGGCCCCGAGGACTCACATAGCAGTTAGGGTCAGCCACAGGGATCTAGGCTAGTATCTTGCATTTACTTGTCTGCAGAGGCCTGGGATGGCTGCTCATGCAGATCTCAGGCTTCAGTAGGAGCAGAGGATAGAGGGCTCAAGCAGAGAGGGACTTGGGTAGCTGGCATTTATGAATACGAATACCTTTGGGGCAAAAACTGGTGAAATCTGCAGGATAGCCACACAGGCTCTGCTGGTCATTGGTTTTTTCAGTGGCAAATTTGCCAGGGTCCTCTACAGAGCAGGCCACTGGGAACCACAGACTCTCCTGATGCATAACTAATGCTGGTAGCCTTGCTTTTTTCCTTGTTCCTTGCCACTTTCATATGTCTCAGCTTTGCTGGTCTCTGGATGAGATAAAACTGAAATGGGTCCTCCTATGGTGCCCTGAAAGGCTGGGGAAGCTGGTCACACCCCATTCTCCCTTTCCTGGAAATGGAACTCTTTCAGCTGGGTAGTTACTTCTTGGCACTGAGTAATGTCAGCTTAGGGGATGGGATGATGCAGACAAAATGAAGCTTCTCTTCCTTCTCTTTTTGTGTTGTTATTCTTAAGTTTTTTGTTCCACTGTGTGGCTGAAGTTTCTTAAGTGGACACTGGTGGTCTCTAAGAGCTGTTTGTGTTTGTGGATAGCTGTGTAATTGTTGATTATTGTGGAAAGACAGAGGCTTGGCCTCCTATTTCACCATTTTGATGACATCACTCCTTAGCTTTGACTTGATTTATTTTTGTCTTTTTAGGACCACATCCGTGGCATATGGAGGTTCCCAGGCTAGGGGTTGAATCGGAGCTGTAGCCACTGGCCTACACCACAGCCATAGCAATGCAGGATCCAAACTGCATCTGTGACCTACACCACAGCTCACAGCAATGTTGGATCCTTGACCCACTCAGTGAGGCCAGGGATCAAACCCATGTCCTCGTGGATATTAGTCGGGTTTTTTAACTACTGAGCCATGACAGGAACTCCTGGCTTTGATATTTAAAGACCGAATAGCCAATATATTTTTACATGAAGGCTAATGGTTAGTTACAGTTTTGCTGTTTGGCTGGGTTCAGGTGGCTTCATGAATCTTCTCATTCAGTAATCCAAGCTAAAGGAACTTCCACTCCCTTTGGCACACTCATCTTTTGTTGGAAGGCTAAAGCTTGAGGGAGACAGAGCCAAACCATAAAAGGGTATTTAAACCTTCTTTCCTGTTGTATAGAGTATACCATGTCCACTATATTAATCATCTATTGCTATATAATAAATTACAAAAGACTTAGTGGCTTACAACTTATTTATTATCTCACATTTCCCATGAGTCAGGAGTCTGGATATTGCTTAATTGAGTTCACTGCTTAAAAGTTTCACCAGCTACTTGCTGGCTGTCAGCTAAAGGCAACCCTCATCTTTTAAATGCTGCCCCCAGCTCCTAGAGGCTTCCTACAGTTCCTAGAGGCCTTCAGCAGTTCCCCGCAATGTGAAAACAGGGCTGATGACTTCATGAAGCCAGCAAGAAAAGTCTCTAAAGTGAATCTTCTAGCAAGACTAGATCTTACATCATGTGCTATAATCATGGAAGTGACATTTCATCACCTTTGCCACATTCTATCAATTAGAGACATGTTACAAGTCCTATCCACACTCAAGAGGAATGGATTGCACAAGGTCATGAACAGCAGGAGGTGAGGATCATGGAGACCATTCTAGAGTCTTTGCGCCATACCTACTTACATTCCATTGACTTGAGTGAGGCACATGACTGGCCAATCCCAAAGACAATGGGGCAGTAAGGTATACACTGCCTACAGAGTAGGAAAGGAATAAATAATTTTGAATGTATAAATACAATCTACCAAAAAATTAATTTCTGGTATTCTTCAGCTTGTGTGTAATCAATAACCATATGATCACCTGTCATATTCATTAGCATAACAATTATAGTAATATGAATAAGGGAAGTCAGTAGAACTTATTGTTAATATCTTAATATTCACTGTTAAACATAGAAAAGCATTATAGGTGGAACTTGAAGAAACTATATTGTCATATATTCTATATGTTTTACTTCTATCTGTCAGTTGAATAAATGTATATCTCTTATGGCAAAAACAAAATATAATAAAAATTAATGCTGATTATGACAACTGTTGGTTTTACCTCTAAAATTTAAGAATTTTCATATTGCTAAATAGAGAGATATACTGTTAATATACACAAGTTTTGAGAGAGTGCATTCACTAGATAACCTTAGGAAGGATATTATATCAATTTCAAGCTAAAAAGTCTTTAAAATTTTTAAGTAACAGAGATAGGAATATATTATAATTCTAAAATGTAGACTTGATTGAGGTATTAACGTTCATAACAATAAAGAAAATATCCTTGAAGAACATACTTAATTTTTATTTATTGATTTAATTATTCTTTCAAGAAAAAAAATCTCTTATTTGGGAATTGCTCACATCTTATAAGGATGGCTTAAAACCAGTATGTCAACTTTACCACCTAAAATTTTTCAAAGAAGGAAAATCTAAAAACAAAGTTAAGAAATCTTTCTGAAGGAAATGACAATGAAGCTAAAACCTGAAGGAGTTATCCAGGCAAAAGTAGAGTGAATATGGTGGAGGAAGATTCCAAATACACGGAAGTGGAATATAAAAGAATGAGCAGGCTAAGTACATTTGAGAAGGGCTGAAGTCCTATGGGGAAGGTATATTAGTTTACTAGGCTGCCACAAGTTAATTACCTAAAACAACATGCATTATTTCACAGTTTCTATGAGTCAAGAATCCAGGCGAAGTTTAGCTGGGTTCTCTGCAACTCTGCAAGACTGTAATCAAAGACTTAGCCAAGACTGGGCTCTAATCTAGAGCCATAACTAGGGAAGGGGCCACTTCCAAGCTTACTCCAGTTGTTGACAGAATTCTCTTTCATGTGGCTTTAGGAATCATGGCAGGTTGCCTCTTCCAAGTCAACAATAGAGAGAGAGAGGGAGGGAGAGAGACTCTATAACAAGTTAGCTGGTGATATGGCCAGGATGGCAGAGTAGGAAGACCCTGACCTCACCTTCTTCCAAGGACACACCAGAATACAACTATTTACATAGCAACCACATATGATAATTAATTGAAGACTAGCAGAGAATATTTTCCACAACTAAAGATATAAAGAAGGAATCACAGTGAGAAGGGTAAGAGGGAAAGAGAAACAGTATAATCAAGATCCACACTCTCAGGTAGGCAGCCCACAAATGGGAGGATAATTACAACTGCAAAGGTTCTCCACAAGGAATGAAGGGTCTGAGCCCTACATCAGGATAACCAGCTTAGGGATCCTGCACTGGGAAGACAAACCCCTAAAACTTCTGGCTCTGAATGCCAGTTGGGCCTGCATATGGGAGAGCTGGAGAGCTATATGAAACAGAGACTCTTTCCTGTGAAAAGCACATGAAACTCTCACATGCTCTAAGTTCCAACACAGGGGAAGTAACTTGAAAAGAACAGAGGCCAGATGCACTTGCTGACCTCAGAGAGCCTTGCAGAGAAAAAAATGGCAACTGGGACTCCCTATGGGAATATAGGTGCTGGCAGCACCCACTTTGGGGAACTCAGTCTACCATGAGGACACTGGTAGTAGAAGTACCATTTTGGAGTTCTCTCTCTAACCTATGAGCACCATCAGAGACTTACCCACTCACTATCAGGTTGGCACCAAACTTGGGACATCCAGGACCCAGAGCCAGTAACATTGGGTCTGCAGCCCTGCCCACCAGAAATCCAGCACCAGCACCAGGACCCACTGGGCCACAGAGCCAGCCATGCTGGGGCCAAGTTTTGCCCACCAGTGGACTGGCAGACCCTACGTAAAACGGCCTGGTAGCCAACCAGGCTAGGGGTCAGTCCCACCTACCAATCCACCCACAGTAGTCAGGCCTATCACAAGAGAGCTTCCCACCTGGCCCAGATAGAGGGAAATTCCTAGAGCACATAGCTCTGGTCACCAGAGGGGAGTGCACAGCTGGGCCCCATAGGATGTCTCCAACATGAGTCCATTTCTCCAAGGTCAGGAAATGTGAACAACCTACCCAATACATAGAAATAAACACAGATAATTGAGCAAAAGGAGGAGACAATGGAATATGTTCCAAAAGAAGGAACAAGACAAAACCTTAAAAATAACTAAACAAAAGGAAATAATCTATATAATAAAGGGTTCAAGGCTATAATCATAAAGTGGCTTAGTGAACTTGGTAGAAGAATGAGTGAATACAATGAGAAATTTAACAAATATTTAGAAAATATAGCTCAGTGGGTTAAAAATCCAACTGCAGTGGCTCAGGTTACTGAGGAGGCACAGGTTTGATCCCCAGCCTGGTGCAGTGGGTTAAAGGATCCAGCACTGCTGCAGCTGTGGCTCAGACTCAATCCACAGCCCAGGAATTTCCATATGGTTCGGTGTGGCCATTTAAAAATAGGACTGAAAAATACAACCACTGAAATTAAAAATACACTAGAAGAAATCAGCAGTAGATTTTATGATACAGATGGATGTATCAGTGAGCAGGAATAAAGAGCAGTGGAAATCACCCAAGCTGAACAGAAAATACAATTTTTTTAATGAGGATAGTTTAAGAGACCTCTGGGACACCATCAAGCATACTAACATTCACATTATGAGGTCCCAGAAGAAAAGAGAAAGAGACAGAACAACATATTTTAAAAAATGAGGGCTAAAAATCTCCCTAACCTGGGAAAGAAACCAGACATCTAGGTCTGAGATGCACAGAGAGTCCCAACTAGGATGAACCCAAAGTGGTCCACACTGAGACACTTTATTTTAAAAATGGCAAAAATTAAAGATACGAGAATCTTAATAGCAGCAAGAGAAAAGTAGCTAGTTACATTCAAGAGAACAGCCATAAGACTATCAGCTGAAGGAAGTGCCATGATGTATTTAAATTAATAAAAGGAAAAAAACACAAACAAGAATACTCTACCCAGTGAGGCTATCATTTAGATTTGAAGGAAAGATCACAGAGTTTTATAGGCAAGCAAAAGCTAAAAGATTTCAGCACTACTATATTGGCTTTAGAAGATATGTTAAAGGAACTTCTCTATGCAAAAAAGAAAATACTACAGCTAGAAATATCAAAATTACTAAAGGAAAAATTCATTGGTAAAGGCAAACATACAGTAAAGGTAGTGAGGGTTAAAATACAAAAATAGTAAAATCATCTATATCTATCATAAGTAGTTAGTGATACAAAAAACAAAAAGATGTATAATATGATAAAATATTAAATGTGGTAGAGGGGAATAAAATTCAGGGTTATAGAACTCATTTGGACTTAAAAGATCATAAACTTAATCATATGTTTGATTATTACATATATATTTATATATATACATACACACATAAACAACATGGCAACAAAAAACTGAAACTCGGTAATAAATACACACAAAAAATAGAGAAAGGAAGTCAAACATAATAGTCATCAAATTACAAGGGAAGAGAGTAAGAGAAGAAAATAACAAAGTAGTAAAAAACCAGTAAGAAACAATTAACAAAATGGCAGTAAGTACATACATATCAATATTTAATGTAAGTAGACTCAGTGCTCCAATCAAAAGACATAGAGTAGTCAAACGGATACAAAATAAGACCCATATATATGTTACCTACAAGAGACTTATTTCAAATCTAAAGATACACACACATACTGAAAGTGGGGGGATATAAAAAGGTATTTCATGCAAATGGGAAAAAAGGAAGCTTGGGTAGCAATTCTTATATCAGATAAAATAAACTTTACAACAAAGCCTGTACTAAGAGACAAAGAAGGACATTACAAACAAGTCAATACAACAAGAAGATGCAACATTTGTGTGTGTGTGTGTGTGTGTGTGTGTGTGTGTGTGTCTGTGTCTGTGTCTGTATCCAAAATAGGATCACATGGAGAAAATATTAACAGACATAATGGGAGAAACTGACAGTAACACAATAATAGTAGGGGACCTTAACACTCCATTTACATCAATAGACAGATCATCTAGACAGAAAATCAATAAGGAAACATAGGTCTTAAATAACACATTAGACCAGATGGACTTAATAGATAGATGGAAAACATTCCATCCAAAACCAGCAGAATACACACTCTTTTCAAGTGCACGTGAAACATTTTCTAGGGTAGATCACATGCTAGGCCATAAAACGTCTCAATAAATTTAAAGAGATTGACATCATTTCAATCATCTTTTCTGACCACAATGGGGTGAGACTAGAAATCAACTACAAGAAAAAAACTACAAAAACTCAAACATGTGGAGGCTAAACAATATGTTACTAAATAAACAATGTGTGACTGCTGAAAAAATCAAATAGCAAATAATATCTTCTTTTTAGATTTTTATTTTATTTTATTTTATTTATTTATTTTTGTCTTTTTTGGTCTTTTCCAGGGCCGCACTCGTGGCATATGGAGGTTCCCAGGCTAGGGGTCTAATAGGAGCTGTAGCCGCCAGCCTACGCCACAGCCACAGCAACACGGGATCTGAGCCACATCTGCAACCTAAACCACAGACCATGGCAACTCCGGATCCTTAACCCACTGAGCAAGGCCAGAGGTCGAACCTGCAACCTCATGGTTCCCAGGCAGATTCATTAACCACTGAGCCACAATGGGAACTCCGCAAATAATATCTTGAATCAGCTAAAAACAGAAACGTATTGATCCCCAAATCAATGGGATGAAAGAAAAGCAGTTCTAAGCCTACCTTAGGAAACAAGAGAAATCTCAAATAAACAATCCAATTTTACACCTAAAGGAACTAGAAAAGAAGTACCAAAAAAAAGTTAGAAGAAGGAAAGAAATAACAAATATAAGAGCAAAAATAAATAAAATAGAAACCCCCCCAAAAATAGAAAAGATCAATATAACTAAGAGGTAGCTCTTTCAAAGGAAACAAAATTGATAAATCTTCAGCCAGACTCATCAAGAAAAGAGAGAGAGAAGAGGTCCAAATAAATAAAATTAGAAAGAGGAGAAATTACAACTGACACCCAGAAATACAAGAGATCATAAGATATTCCCACTAAAAATTACACACTGATAAAATAGACAACCTAGAAGAAATGGAAAAATTCCTCAAAATGTACAATTTCTCAAGACTGAATTGGGATGATATGGAGAATATGAACAGATTGATTATCAGTAATGAAACTGAATCAATAACTAAAAAAAACTCCCAACGAACAAAAGACCAAGAGCAGATGGCTTCACAGGAGAATTCTACCAAACACTTAAAGAAGACCTAACACCTGTCCTTATATAACTATTTCAAAATATTAAAGAGGAAGGAACACTTTCAAACTTATTCTATCAGGACAATATTACCTTGATACCAACATTCACTTATGATAAAAACTCTCCACAAAGTGGGTATAGAAGGAACATACCTCAACATAATAAACCTACACCTAACATCATACTCAACAGTGAAAATCTGAAAGCATTTCCTCTAAGATTGGGAACAAGAAGAAGATATCCAGGATTCCCATCATCGCACAGTGGAAACAAATCCGACTAGGAACTATGAGGTTACGGGTTCGATCCCTGACCTCACTCAGGGGGTCAGGGATCCAGTATTGCTGTGAGCTGTGGTGTAGGTCACAGACATGGCTCGGATCTGGCGTTGCCGTGGCTGTGATGTAGGACAGTGGCTACAGCTCTGATTTGACCCCTAGCCTGGGAACCTCCATATGCCACAGGTGCGGCCCTGAAAAGACAAAAAGACAAAAAAAAAAAAAAAGAAGATATTCATTCTCACCACTTTTTTAACATAGTATTGGAAACCCTCACCACAGCAATCAAGCAAGAAAAATAAATAAAAGGAATACCAAATTGAAAAGGAATAAGTAATATTGTCACTGTTTACAAATGACATGGTGCTATATATAGGAAAACCCCAAACATTCCACCAAAAAACCATTAGACTAATAAATGAATTCAGTAAAGTTGTAGGACACAAAATTAACATACAGAAATCTGCTGTTTTTCTAGACTAACAACAAACTAACAGAAAGTAAAATTAAGAAAACAGTACCACAAAAAGAAAATACCCAGGAATAAATCTAACCAATGAGGCAAAAGATCTGTATTCAAACAAATATAAGACACTGATGAAAGAAATTGAAGATACATAAATGAAAAGATATTTGTGCTCATGGATTAGAAAAATTAACATTGTTAAAATTATCATACCACCCCAGGCAATATACAGATTCAATACAATTGCTATCAAAATAACAATGGAATTTTTTGCAGAACTAGAATAAATAATTCTAAAATTTGTATGGAAACACAAAAGACCCTGAATAGCCAAAATCATCTTGAGAAAGAAGAACAAAGCTGAAGGTATAATAGCCCCCTTCTTTCTTGAGAAAGAAGAACAAAGCCAAAGGTATAATACCCCCCTTTTCAAACTATACTGTAAAGTTACAGTAATCGAAACCATATAGTCCTGGCACAAAACCAGACACATAGATCAGAACAGAATAGAGAGCCCATAAATAAACTCACACTTGTAAGGTCAATTTATGACAAAAGAAGCAGGAATATACAATGGGAAAAACACAACTTCTTCAATAAATGGTGTTTGGAAAACTGGACAGCTACATGTAAAATAATCAAACTGGTCTTCTTTCTCACACCATACATAAAAGTGAACTAAATGAATTAAAGACTTAAATGTAAGACCTGAAACCATACAATTCCTGGAAGAAAACATAAGCACTATGCACTTTGACACCAGTTTTAGCAATTTTTTTTTAATTATCTCCTCAGACAAGGAACACAAAAGCAAAAATAAACAAATGGGACTATACCAAACTAAAAAGACTTTTGCAAAGTGAGGGACACTGTCAACCAAATGAAAAGGCAGCCTGCTGAATAGGAGAAGGTACTTGCAAATGATGTATCTGATGAGAGATTAATATCCAAAATATACAAATAACTCCTATAATTCAAAATCAAATGCAACAGCAAAAACATAAATTAAAATTTTGCAGAGGACTTAAATGGACCTTTTGCCAAAGAGGACATATAAACGGTCAAAAGACATGGAAAATGCACAATACCACTAATGCATAATATCATTTATGGAACTGCAAATCAAAACTATCACCTCAGATTTGTCAGAATGGCTATTATCAAAGAGACAACAAATAACAAGTGTTGGTGAAGATGAGAAAATCATACCCTTATGCACTGTTGGTGAGAATGTAAATTGGCACAGCCACTACAGAAAACAGTATGGATAATTAAAAAGAGATCTTTCATACAATCCAGTAATGTTTCTTGGTATTTTCCCAAAGGGGGAAAAAAAAACACTTATTTGTGAAGATACATATATATATATATATATATATATATATATATGTATATGTGTGTGTGTGTGTGTGTATATATATATATATATATTCATTCTTCAATGTTCATTATTTACAATAGCCAAGATATGGAGGCAAACTAAGTGCCCATCCCCATTAATACATTAAGTGGAATATTACCCAACCATAAAAAAGAATGAAATCTTGCCATTTGCCATAACATGGATGTATCTAGCAGGTATTTTAACAAGTGAAATAAGTCAGATAAAGATGAATACTGTACGACTTCACCTATATGAGAAATATAAAAAAATAAAACAAAGCAGAAACAGACTCCGAGATAAAGCAAACAAACTGGTGGCTGCCAGAGGGAAGTGGAGGGATGAGTGAAATAAGTGAGATATTAATAAGTATAAATTTCCAGTTTTGTGTGTGTGTGTGTGTGTGTCTTTTTGCCTTTATCTAGAGCCGCACCTGCGGCATATGGAGGTTCCCAGGCTAGGAGTGTAACAGGAGCTGTAGCTGCTGGCCTTTGCCACAGCCACAGCAACGCGGGATCCGAGCCGCGTCTGCAACCTACACCACAGCTCACGGCTACGCCGGATCTTTAACCCACTGAGCGAGACCAGGGATCGAACCCGCAACCTCATGGTTCTTAGTCGGATTCGTTAACCACTGAACCACGAAGGCAACTCCCTAAATTTCCAGTTTTAAAATAAATGTCATGGGAATGTAATGTACAGTGTAGGGAATATAGTCAATAATACTGTAATAGCCTTGCATGCTGACAGCTGATAACTAAACATCGTGGTGATAATTTTGTAATGTATAAAAATATCAAAACACTTTGTTGTATAGCTGAAACTAATATAATAAATCATTTATACTTCAATTCAAAAAATAAAACAAGGGAGTTCCCTTCCTGGCTCAGTGGTTAACGAATCCAACTAGGAACCATGAGGTTGCGGGTTTGATCCCTGGCCTTGCTCAGTGGGTTAAGGATCGGGCGTTGCCGTGGTCTGTGGTGTAGGTTGCAGATGCGGCTCGGATCCCGCGTTGCTGTGGCTGTGGCGAAGGCCAGCGGCTACAGCTCCTGTTAGACCCCTAGGCTGGGAACCTCCATATGCCGCGGGTGCGGCTCTACATAAAGGCAAAAACTCAAAAAAAAAAAAAAAGATTATCTGGGAAAGTATATTTGTCCCACACCATAAACAAAAAATAAAACAAGACAAAGTCTGATGTAATATAATGTATTCACAGGAATGACATCCTATCACCTTTGCCATTCTCTGTTGGTTAAAAGCAAGCCACTGATCTTGCCCACATTCACTGGGAGGGGATTATACAGAAGTGTGAATTCCAAGTGATGGGAAAGGGCTACCTCGAAACCTTTCCATCACAGAAAAGTATGGTGGTGCTAGGTAGGTTCATCTAATTCACAGCTTGGGCAAATGCTGCTTGACCAGGTATCAAGAACAATATTCAGCCAAAGCTAAGGCCAACACCCAAATCCTCATTATATGTTGAAACTTTTGTATACAAGAGTAAATTTGAAATTACATCAAAATATTAATCATAAATTTATTATTTAAATGTTAGTAGTCAATTTTTTAAAGTTTGTTCATAATCTGGGAAGAAAATTTCTAAGCACTGTCACGCTGCCTACCATACTGTTGATCTTTCCTTCAAAACATTTTTACAGCCACAACTTTACATTTATTTGTATGACTATTTGATTAATATTTGAACATTATGCTAAAGTAATCTCCAGAGGAACAGGAGCTTGTGCCTATAGAGGAGTTTTGCTTATTAAAGTACTTTCGATGGAATAAGGTTCTTGGCTCCCCTACATCACCTTTGCTCCTGCCTATCCTTACCCTTCATGGGAAGGGAAACTGTTAGCATCATATAAGTGCATTAAAATTATTCCATCACATTTGATCAATAAATAGCAACATAGGTTTTTATGTACAAGGAAGTTCACTTTAAATGTTTTAATAATTATGAAAATTTGGAAGCAAACTAAATGTACAACAGTAGGGGAATTATTAATTATAACATGGTACATCTAATCTATACAGAAAGAATGGATACCATTGTTTTTTAATTAGGTGGTTACCCTTTCCAGAGATACAGAATACAAATGAGACTGCTGCCCAAGCAGTACCACTTGCATTTCCTAATAATAATGTGGCAAAAAATTAAGTACTTTGGAGTCAAGTAGAACTAGGTTCAAACTCTTATTCTACCAATCTCGGATGGCCAAATGGAGGTCTGCCAATCCTGAATGAGGTTTGTCTAAAACAGTGGTTCCCAAACTATGGTCATTGAAGCAGCAACACTAGCATCACCTGGGAACATTTTAGAAATGCAAGTTTTCTAGTCTCAACTCAGACCTACTGAATCAGAATCTATGGGCGTGGGGCCAAGCACTCTGTTTTAACAAACCCTCCAGGTAATTCTGATGGATGCTCAAATGTGAGACCCCAAATTCAATTCCCATTTGTTTTAGCGTCCCATCTTGGTTATATTGGTCTCCAACCACAAGGTGGCAACCTCTGTCTAAAGTCCTATGGGTTGACCAATGGTTACAGTATGAGTATCTGGTCTAGTCACCTAACTGTGTGATATAGGGATGTGAAGAAGTGGGAGAAGATAGAAGAAGCAAAGAGATGGAATGAAGGATAAGGCTGGAGAGGACTTTATCTTTGCTTTTAACATAGCAAGTGAAAAGGATGAGGAAGTATCAGCAGTGGTACTAGTGATGCTGGTATCAGGTTGTTTTTCCCCTAACAATTCAGCTAATTATGGGTACAAAACAATGTGCACAAATATTGGAGAGTTTGTGGGCAACCAATTTTCATCTATGGTTTTCATCCTTTAACACACAGACATGACTCAAAGGCAAACATCTCCCCCACACCATCATCTACCCTCTTCCTACCTTTGTACTCTAATCATGAATTCATTATTCACTTCTTTTCCCATTATTGATTTCCTTCTTTGAAAATTTTCCAGGAGTTCCCATTGTGGCTCAGTGGTAATGAACCCAACTAGTATCCATGAGGATGCAGGTTTGATCCCTGGCCTCACTCAGTGGGTTAAGGATCTGGCGTCGCTATGAGCTGTGGGTGTAGGTCGCAGACAAGGCTCAGATCCTGCATTGCTGTTGCTGTGGTGTAGGCTGTCAGCTACAGCTTTGATTCAACCCCTAACTTGGGAAATTTCATATGCTGTGGGCACAACCCTACAAAAACAATAAATAATTAAATAATCTTTCCGTAGTTCTCCTTAGAACTCCATTGCACAGTAAAGCAAGCTCAGCCTACAAAAATGTACTTTATCACCTTTCTTTATTGATCCCTTATTAACTGAGACTTGGCACTCCCTCAAAGGTTACCTTTCTGCACAGCCTTCTCTGGTGAAATCTTTTAAGTTTCTTACTCCCCATAAATTACATGGCTTGCTAAAGAGGATAGAGAATGAGAAATCCCAACAACAGAAGTCTCAAAGGAGGATATAATTTCTCATCTCTGGCAATGGGATCCAACACCTTAAATTCTAAGTTCTGTTGAATATCTCAATTCCATTTCATTTCAGCCACTGCCACCCATGATCACACAATGGATCTTTTCAACACCTATAGGAAATCCATATTAGAAGTCTTTTTTGACTCATTTATCTTTTTCTTCTTTCCCACTTTCTATAGATAACATGGAATTTTCTTTTGGTTTAAAAGTTATACATTCTATTTTTGTTTTTATTGGGATTTCCCTTAACATTCATGATTATTTACCCCCGTTAATTTATCAATATCTATACTTTACTCTTAAAAATACAAGTATTTGAAAATTCTGTTATGTCCTTTGGATCCCATCACACCTTCCTGTCATTTTGCTAATGTTTAAAACATTAGTTCTGGGGGATATTTTTTCCTTTTTCTGCCCAGTATTTTTTTTACCTTAATTGTAATATAGTTGACTTACAAAGTTGTGTTAATTTCAGGCATACAGCAAACTAAATCACTTATACACATACATATATACCCATTCCTTTTCAGATTCTTTTCCCATATAGGTTACCACACAGTATTGAGTAAATTTTCCTGTGCTATACAGTAGGTCCCTGCTACCCATTTTTCTATATATAGTAGTGTGTATATATCAGTCCCAACCCCCTAATTTATCCCTCCCTCCCACACACTTCCCCTTTGGTAAACATATATTTGGTTTTGAAATCTTTGTTTCCATTTTTTAAGTTCTATTACATAATTTTTATTAGATTTCACATATTAGTAATCTCATATGATATTTGTTTTTCTCTGACTTCATGGGTATGATCATTTCTAGGCCCATCCATGCTGTAGCAAATGGCATTATTTCATGCTCTTTTTATGACTGAGAAACATTCCATTGTATATATGCACCACAGCTTCTTTATCCAAGCCTCTGTTGATGTACATTTAGGTTGCTTCCATGTCTTGGCTACTGTAAATAGTGCTGCAATGAACACTGGGGTGCATGTATCTTTTCAAATTAAGGTTTTCTCCAGATAGATGCCCAGGATGGGATTGCTAGATCATATGATATTTCCATATTTAGCTTTTAAAGGAACCTTCATACTGTTCTCCATAATGGCTGCAGCAGCTTACATTCCCACCAACAGTGTAGGAGGGGTCCCTTTTCTCCACACCCTCTCCAGCATTTTTTGTTTGTAGATTTTTTGATGACGGTCATTCTGACTGTTGTGAGGTGATATCTCATTGTAGCTTTGATTTGCATTTCTCTGTTAGCAACGTTGAGCGTCATTTCATGTTTTTTGGCCATCTGTATGTCTTCTTTGCAGAAATGTCTGTTTAGATCTTCTGACCATTTTTAATTGGGTTGCTTGTTTTTATATAAAGCTGTATGAGATATTTATTTATTTTGGAGATTAATCCCTTGTCAGTCACTTCGTTTACAAAGATTTTTTTCCAGTTCTGTAGGCTATCCTTTTGTTAATGATTTCCTCTACTGTGCAAAAGATTTTAAGTTTAATTAGGTCCCACTTGTTTATTTTTGGTTTTATTTTCATTACTCTAGGAGGTGGGTCAAAAAAATAGTGCTGCAATTTATGTCAAAGAGCTTTCTGCCTATGTTTTCCTCTAGAAGTTTTATAGTATCTGGTCTAAAATTTAAGTTTTTAATCCTTTTTTTTTTTGTCTTTTTGCCTTTATGTAGAGCCGCACCCGCGGCATATGGAGGTTCCCAGGCTAGGGGTCTAACAGGAGCTGTAGCCTTCGGCCTTCGCCACAGCCACAGCCACAGCAACATGGGATCCGAGCCGCGTCTGCAACCTACACCACAGACCACGGCAACGCTGGATCCTTAACCCACTGAGCAAGGCCAGGGATTGAACCCACTACCTCATGGTTCCTAGTCGGATTCGTTAACCACTGAGCCACGAAGGGAACTCCCGTTTTGGGTTTATTTTTGTGTATGGTGTTAGAATGTTCTAATTTCATCCTTTTACATGTAGCTGTCCAGTTTTTCCAACACCACTTTTTCTTTTTTTTTGGCTTTTTGCCTTATTTGGGCCTCACCACGGCATATGGAGGTTCCCAGCCTAGGGATCTAACAGGAGCTGTAGCTGCCAGCCTTCGCCACAGCCACAGCAACATGGGATCCGAGCCGCGTCTGCAACCTATACCACAGCTCATGGCAATGCCGGATCCTTAACCCACTGAGAAAGGCCAGGGATTGAACCCGCAACCTCATGGTTCTTAGTCGGATTCATTAACCACTGAGCCATGACGGGAACTCCTCCTGCACCACTTATTGAAGAGACATTTTCTCCACTGTATATTATTGCTTCCTTTGTTGTAGATTAATTGACCATATGTGTGTCGGTTTATTTCTGTCTGCCCAGTATTTTTAATTTTTCACATCAGCAATAAACTGTACCATGATATTTAATCACCCTTACTTCCCATATCCCTTGCAACATCTCTTTTTTTCTCTTCTTTTGAAGACTTCCTCCAAACTTGCCTTCAACAAGGATCTTTGTGTGGCAAAACTTCTGAGACACTATATGCCCCTAAATACTTTTTATTGCTGTATTACACATAAATGAAAAATAACTGAATATAAAATTATAGAATAAAAGTCTTTTTAAACATGATAGGTCCAGTTCCTTAAAAATATTATTCAATTGTCTTCCCATATTTAATTTTGCTAATAATAAGTCTGTTATCAATTTAATTATTTCTTTTGTAAAAAGTTTTATTTTTTCGGGAAGCTTTGAGAACTCTGGTATTTTTAAATTCCATTATAATGTGTGTATTTGTACATGTGTGTGTGTGTATATATATATATATATATATATATATATATATATAGGCTTTACTTTACCTCTCCTCATCTGTGTCAGCCACAGTGTGTTTGAGGAGTGGGGAAAGAGAGCCACAGAACCTGTCGATCACTTTTATTTGCTGCCAACATTCCCATTTGCTGCTATTATCAAGGATTCATCTTGATACTCTTTGAAATAAGGAGCACTGGAGTTTCTGTCGTGGCTCAGTGGCTAATGAACCCAATTAAGATCCATGAGGATGAGGGTTCGATCCCTGGCCTCACTTAGTGGGTTAAGGATCCAGCATTGCCATGAGCTGTGGTGTAGGTCACAGATGCAGCTCTGATATGGCATTGCTGTGGCTGTGGCGTAGGCTGGCAGCTATAGCTCCAATTTGACCCCTAGCTTGGGAACTCCATATGCCATGGGTGTGGTCCTAAAAAACAGACAAAAAATAAATAAATGAAAAATAAATAAATGAAATAAGGAGCACTGTTGGGAAGTCCTTGTCCCAGGATGTTACTAGCTTTGGAGACTTTAAAGGGATGGATGAGTGAATGGCTAATACGTAGTCCCCATCTTTCAACCTCCCATTTAGCCAAACGGGGCTTTTTTGCTGCTTAATACGCTCTTCTATATTTGCAAATACTGTTAACTGTGATTTGGGATGTTTCTGCTGATTTCTGTAGTGAAGGGGTAGATAATGTAGGGACCATGGAAATTAGAGGAAATACAGGAGTGAAACATCAAAAGCTTTTTTCTTTCGTTTTATAGATATACCTGAGGCATATGCAAGTTCCAAGGCCGGAGGTAAAATTGCAACTGCAGCTGAGGCCCACAACACAGCCACAGCAATGCTGAATCCCTAATCTACTGAGTCAGGCCAGGAATCGAACCCACATCATCACAGAGACAACATTGGGTCCTTTACCTGGTGAACCACAATGGGAACTCCAAAAGTTGTCATTAAACTTATCCTCTTACTGCTGCCTTCAAACTAACCTCTATTCCTAACTACTGAAAAAACAAAAACAAAAACACACTAAAAACATAGCAGATTGAAGCCACCACAACAAATGGCTTCTTTTCTTAGCTGGGCCCTCGCCACCAATCAGCTATCTCTTTATTTGTCAGCTGCTTCTCCCATTTATTCAGTGCCTATTCAAATCTGTACCATACTCATCAAGCCCTTCCAATCCCTCTTTTTTTCAGCCATGGGCTGAGGAACCGCACTTTACACAACTCCAGAAGTATTCTTTCTTATGTGAATGGCAATTCTAGAACACAATACAGAACACGGTGAAAATTATGCCTATAGTCGTATTAGACTTTAGCCCTGGAACGACCTTGAATTCTATGTCAAAGGAAAATGAAGAGAATGAAATGACCAGAATCCAGTGAATGAAGCAGAAATCAAGACATTTTGAGATTAAGAAAAACAAAGAAATTTTTTCATTGGAAGGCCTAAGCTGTGCCTAAAGGAAGTTTTTGAAACATAAAAGAAAAATTAAAAAAAAAAAAGGAAACTTGGAACATCATAAAGGAAGAAAGAACAATAGAGGAATAAAATTTACGGGTAAATGTAAGAAATTTTCCTTCTCGATTTTTCTAAACTATGTTTGATGATTGAAATAAAAACTATAATATTGTCTGATGTTATTCTCAATGTTTATAGAGAAAATAGTTGATAAAATTATGAGTGCAAGAAATTACAGAAATTTAAAAGGAAATACCTCTCTGGAACTAATAAAATATCTACACAACCTGTGGAGTTTGATAAGTTATGTATGACTTATGCAATGTCCAGAGCAACAAAGAAATTCTACAAGAAGAGATACACTCAAAAGCACTAGCTTATTCCAAATGGAATTCTAAACAATCTTGAAGTAGCCAACAGGAAAGGCGGAAAAAAACAGAAATGAAAAACAAAGAGAACACACACACACACGCGCGTGCGCACACACACACACACACACACACACGCAAAATGAAGGACTTAAGCCCTAACATATCAATAGTTAAATTAAATGTAAATTGTCTAGGGACTCTGATCCAGACCAAATGTAATAGATTCATTTCTCACTGCTAAGTACAACTATAACATGACACAGGGGACAACCATAAGGGGACTCTCAGTGGTGCAGAGAGGAAAGTAGACTGTCTAGAGACCCCAGTACTGGAAGAAAAATACAGCAGATGGATATCTTACAATCCCTCATCCACGAACATAAGATGACCCAGGCCTGTTATCTCCTGACCGTAACATGTTGGTCAGTGTCTCAGGTAGGTTCATACATTCTCCAGAATAAATGAGAGTTATGCTGACAACTCCAGTCAGGCCCAGTGGCAACAGTAAGGGTGATCACTTGATCACCCTTATCACTTGATAATAGTAAAAGGTAGCCATGGAAAATACTCTATTTCTGTGGGTCAGAGAGTTTTTTTCTGTCACATAGAGGTGCCCAGTGGCACCAGAAGGATGATCCCCCCACAGTAAGTTGCCCCACCTGAAAAGCATTCTTTTGTATTCCGTAGTTGAAGACTCCCTTTGCCCACCTAGAGATATGATAAGCTTGGAAGGATTGGGAGGGGGGAAATCTCACTACCACAAGTAGCCAAATTCAGGAAGTAGAAGCAGTATTTTCCTTATATAAAATATCCTGAAAAAAGCAAATTATTAGAGAAGAAGGTAGTTTTGCCTGCATTGGGGGTGGGAGCAGAACTTGACAAATGGATTCAAGAAATTGGGGTTGGGGAGTGGTTGCAAATACTCTAAAACTGGATTGGGTGATGGCCGAATAATTATAAATTCATTAAAAGTTATTAAAATGCCTACTTACAATGAGTGAACTTTATGGCATGTAAATTATAATTCAGTAAAACTTTAAAAAAATTCATACACAGTTAATAAAACTAGAAAGAACTCCAACTTACTAACATGCATCCATAGCTAAAATCATACTTAATATAAAAGATTGAATATTTTACCTTAAGACCACATAAAAAAGACAATTTTCATAACTCCTGTTTAATATTGTATTGGAAGTCCTAACTGGTACAATAATACAAGAAAAAAAGCATACAGAATATAAAGGAAGATATAAAATATCTCTATTCACAGATAACATGACTGTCTATGTAGGAAATTTCATGGAATTTACAAAAAAAGTTTCTAGAACTAATGTGAGTTTAACAAGTTCTCTAGTCAATGTACAAAAATTAATTGTATTTCTATATATCAGCAATGAACAATCAGAAGTCAAAAGTTTTTTGAAAAACCAGTGTAGTTTAAAACTCCACCAGAAAAATGAAACACTTAGGTTAAAAAAATAACAAAATATGTTCGGGATATGTACACTGAAAGCTATAAAACATTTAAGAAATATAACAAATAGAGGCTAAATGAGTAGATATATGAATCACATTCATGGATTAGGAAACTCAATTGTGTTAGATTAATTTGCCCAAAATTGATCTACAGATTCAATGCAAACCCAATTAAAATCCCAACAGAATTTTTTCTAGATATTTACAATATGATTCTTAGACTCATATTAAAAGGTAAGGAAACAAGGATAGCCAAAACAATTTCGAAAATGAACAATGTTGAAGGACTCACAATGTCTCATTTCAAGGCAGTGTGGTCTTTGGAGGAATCAGGCCATCCAAGGTTAAGTCTACCTATATTGCCATAAAATCAAGGTAATTATTAAAATGGCAGAGAGATAGACACACAGATAAATGAAACAAAATAGAGACCTAGAAATAGTCTAACACAAATAGAGTCAACTGATGTTTTACAAAGATGTGAAGGCAATTTAATGGGAAAAAGTCTTTTCAACAAATGGGGCTGGAACATTTGGATATCCACACATTAAAAAATATACCTTGACCTGTACCTCACACCTTATATAAATATGAACTCAAATGAACCATAAGCCTAAAATTTAAATGTAAAATTATAACTCTTAAAAGAAAAAAAGAAAATTTTTGTGACCTTTGATTAGATCAAAGGTTCTTAGGTTTCCTATATATCACACCAAAAGCACATACTTTTAAAGAAACAATTGGTAAGTTGGAACTTACCAAAATTAAAATCTTCTGCTCTGTAAAGAACATTGTTAAGGGAATGAAAAGCCACATAAAGTATTTGCAAAACTGATATCTGATAAAAAGACTTGTATACACAATATATCAGGAACTCTTAAAACTCGTCAATAAGAAAACAACCCAATTTAAAAAATGGACAAAAGAGTAAATACCTCACAGAATACATACAGATGGCTAATAAGCATATGAAAAGATGCTCAAAATGGCATGTTATTGAGGAATTGCAAATTAAAAAACAATGAGATATCACCACATGCTGATTAGAACAAAATCCCTGACAATATCAGTTGCTAGCGAGGTTGAGGAGCAACAGGCCCTCTCATTCATTGCCAATACTCATTGGGAATATTAAAATGATACAGCCATTTTGGATGACAGTTTGGCAGTTTCTTACAATGCTAAACTTAGTCTTATCATACAGTCCAGCAATCCTTTTCCTAAATATTTAGCCAACTGATTTGAAAATTTATGTCCACACAAAATCCTGCACGCAAATGTTTTTAGCAGTTTTATTCATAGCTTCAAATACTGTTAGCAACCAAGATGTCCTTCAACATAAATGGATAAACAAACTGCAGTATATCCACACTGTAGAACACTATGCAGTAATTAAAAGGATTGAGGTATTAATTCACATAATGACATGGATGAATCTTAAAAGCATATTGCTAAGTGAAAAAAAAATAGAGAAAGCTACATACTGTATGATTCCATTTATATGACATTCCAGGAAAGTGAAAACTATAGAGACTGAAAACAGATGAGTGGTTGCTAGGGGTTTAGGGAGGAGCAAATGCTGACGAGGTGAATCACAAGGGCTGTATTAGGGTCATGAACCTATTCTATATAACATTGTAATACACTGCCCATTTGACAAAATCTATACATACAACATAATGAGTAAACCTTAATGTATTCAAATATAAAAAGTCAACTAGGAAATCGGGACTCTCAGATGGAACGTAGAATGTAACAATAATTCAACTGTGTTACAAAAGTATGACACAACCTTACTGAGAGGGTGAGAAACAGATGTGCCGACCCAAGAAACTTTGAAATGAAAGATTCTAGGACTGGGTCATCCTGGAGCACCGGAAAGTAAGAAAGTGCTCAAAAAAGCCAGAATCATGGAGAGATATCAAAGGGACATGATCACCAACTAAAACAGCCCCCAGTGACCAAAGCTGGAACAATTAGAGCAACAAAGTGAAATAGCTGTGGATTATAAGCCAAAGTAAAACACAAATATCCATAAATCCATACTGGTATTAATGATTGAATAAACAAATGGGAGGAAGACAAATCTTTCATGAATAAAAATTCAAAATACTTTCTGTAGATACTCTGCCCTTAAGGAAGAGGTATATAACGCCCCTTTCTAAATATGGGCTGTGTGTAGTGACATCCTTCCAAAGAATACAATACAAAAAACAGAAAAAGTATCAACTTTACTGTGGAGAAACCTGATAAACACTACGTTGAAGTGTTAATACCAGATAATCAAGATTAATATAAAATGTAATATGTCATGTTGACAGTATGTATTCTTGACATGATGTTATGAGAATGACACTTTACCTAAGTGGTCTTCCTCAAAAACAAATAACTCTGGTGTAACCATTAGAAAAACATCAGACAAATCTCAATTAAGGGATATTCATAAAATATCTGACCAGTACTCCTCAAAACTTTCAAGATTATAAAAAAACATAGGCATAAAATGAACTATTGATACATAAAAGGAACCAGACTTAAAAGGCTATATACTACATATTGTAGATATATAATCCTACGTATATATGGAATAATAATGTTATGAAAAAGGCACAATTATTAGAATGTTAATGACAGAGGTTAAGGGTTGGGGAGGTAGCTTTAATTATGGGGAGGTAGCTTTAATTACAAGGAAGAGGTTCCAGGATATTTTTGGGGGGTGATGGAATTGTTCTGTATGTTCATTGTGATGGTGGTTAGACAACACTATGCATTTGGCAAAACTCATAGAACGGTACACCAAAACTTTTACTGTATCTACATTAAAAATAAAACCTAAAAAGCAATTAGAGTTGGCTCTCTATACCCACAGTTCCCCACCCACAGATTCATCCAACCATAGATTATGTACTATGTTTTATTTTTGTTTTTCATTGAAATATAGTTGATTTACAATATTATATTTGTTCAGTACTTTTGCAGACTATATTATAGGTTATTATAAGATAACATCTATTTTTCCCTGTGCTATACAGTATATCCTTGTTGCTTACCTATTTTATACATAGTAATTTGTATCTATTATACCCCTAATGCGAGCTTTTTTGGCATATACATTTGTATTATTTTTAGATTGTACACGTAAGTGAAAAAGTGTTTATCTTTCTCTGACATTTCACTGAACGTAATATTCTCTAGGTACATTCATAGTGCTACAGATAGTAGAATTTTCATTCTTTTTTATGACTGAGTAATATTCATCTCAAGCCATTCATCTGTTGATGGGCACTTGGATCTCTTCCATGTCTTGGCTATTTATAATAGCACTGCTATAAACATTGGGATGCGTGTATCTTTTTCAATTAGTGTTTTTGTTTTTTCAGGATACATATCCAGGAGTGGAACTGTTGGATCACATGGTGGTTCTATTTTTAGTTTTTTGAGGAACCTCCATAGTGTTTGCCATAGTGGCAGCACCAATTTATATTCCTAAAAACAGTGTACAAGTGTTCCCATTTCTCCACATCCTCTCCAACACTGGTTATTTGTGGTCTCTTTGACAATAGTCATTCTCACAAGTGTGAGATAATACCTCATTGTTTTGATTTGCATTTCCCTGATGATTAGAGATGTTGAATATCTTTTCATGTTCCTGTTGGCCATCTGCATGTCTTCTTTGGTAAAATGTCAGTTTAGGTCTTCTGCCAATTTTTTGTTTGCTTTTTGTTATTGAGTTCTGTGTGCTCTTTTTATATTTTGGATATTAACCCCTTGTTGATCACATCATTTGCAAATATTTTCTTCCATTTCTATAGGTTGACTTTTCATTTTGTTGATGATTTCATTTGCTATGCAAAAGCCTTTAATTAGGTCCCATTTGTTTATTTTTGCTTTTATTTCCTTTGCCTTAGGAAACTGATCCAAAAAATATATATTGTTCTGATTTATGTCAGTGCCTGTCTTATGGGTTTTGGTCTTACATTTAGTTCTTTAAACAATTTTGAGTTTGTTTTTGTATATGGTGTGATAGAATGTTCTAATCTCATTGTTTTACATGTGGCTGTCCAGTATTCCCAAAACCACTTGTTAAAGAGACTGTCTTTTTTCCATTGTATATTTCTGTCTTTTTTTCCTTAGATTATTTGACCATAGGTATATGGGTTTATTTCTGGGCTCTCTATTCTGTTTGTTGACCTATGTGTCTGTTTTTGTTTCAGTAATGTGCTGTTTTGATTGCTGCAGCTTTGTAGTATAATCTGAACTCTGGGAGGGTTATACCTACAGCTTTGTTCTTTTGGCTCAAGATGGCTTTGGCAATTCAGGGTCTTCTGTGGTTCCATATGATATTTAGGATTATTTATTCTAGTTCTGTGAAAAATGTCATGGATATTTTGATTGGGATTACATTAAATCTGCAGACTGTTTTGGGTAGAATGTTCATTTTAACAATATTAATTCTTCCAATCCAAGAGCATGGGATATCTTTCCATTTCTTTGTATCATCTTCAATTTTCTTCAGCAATGTTTTATAGTTTTCAGAGTATAGATCTTTCACTCCCTTGGTTAAGTTTATTCCTAGGTATTTTATTCTTTTTGGTGAAATTTTATTGTCTTTTTACAGCCACATCTGTGGCACATGGAAGTTCCCAGGATAGGGGTCAAAATGGAGCTGAAGCTGCAGGTCTATGCCACAGCCACAGCAACACTGGATCCAAATCACATATGCAAACTACACCACAGCTTGCAGTAATACCAGATCTTTAACCCACTGAGTGAGGCCAGGGATTGAACTCACTGATGAAATCTTTAATGGGATTGTTTTCCTTTTTTTTACTTTCTCTTTCTGATATTTCATTATTAGCATATAGAAACACAACAGATTTCTTTATGTTACTCTTGTATCCTGCAACCTCGCTGAGTTCATTTATTAGTTTTAGTAGTTTTGGGGTGGAGACTTTAGGTTTCTCTGTATAGAGTATCATGTCATATGAAAACAGTGATGGTTTTACCTGTTCTCTTCCAATTTGGATGCTTTTATTTCTTTTTCTTATCTGCTCACTGTGGCTAGTACAATGTTTAACAGTACAATGTTAAATAGAAGTAGCAAGAGTGGGCATTTTATCTTGAATTTAGAAGAAAGGCTTTCAGGTTTTTACTGTTGAGTATGATCTTGGGTGTGGGTTTGTCATAAATGGCCTTTACTATGCTGAGATATGTCTCTTCTCTACCCCCTTTGATGAGGGTTTTTATCATGAATGGATGTTAAATTTTGTCAAATGCTTTTTCTGTGCATATTGAAATTCTCATGTGATTTTTATCCTTTTGTTAATGTAGTTTATTATATTAATTGATTTGAGAATGTTGAACCCTACTTGTGACTCTGGAATAAATCCAACTTCATCATGGTATGCAATCCTTTTTATATATTGTTGGATTCAGTTTGCTAGTATTTTGTTGAGGATTTTTGACTCTATATTCAACCTGTAATTTTCATTTTGTAATGTTTTTCTCTGGCTCTGATGTAATGATGACCTCATAGAATGAACTTGGGAATATTTCCCTCTCTTTAATTTTTCAGAATAGTTTGAGAAGGATAGGTATTATTTCTTCTTTATATATTTAGTAGAATTCCCCTGTGAAGCCATCTGGTCCTGGACTTTTGTTTGCTGGGAGTTTTTTAATTACAAATTCAACTTAATTCTAGAGATCAATCTGCTCGAATTGTCTGTTGCTTCTTGATTCAGTTTTGTCAGGCTGTATGTTTCTACAAATTTGTCCATTTCTTGTAGATTGCCCAATTTGTTGGCATGTAACTGTTCTTTGTATTCTCTTGTGATACTTTGTGTATCTGTAGTATTGGATTTTAGTTCTCCTTTTTTCATTTCTTATCTTGTTTATTTGGGTTTTCTTTTTTCTTTTTGATGAGCTTGGCTAAATGTTTATTAATTTTATCTTTTCAAAGACCAGCTATTTATCTTTTTCTATTGTTTTTTAATCTGTTGTTTATTTCCTCTCTGATCTTTTTTATTTTCTCTCTGATCTTTTTTATTTCCCTCCTGTTGACTTTGAGCCTCGTTATTCTTTTTCTAATTCTTTTAGGTGGTAGGTTAAGTTTATTTTAGATTTTTTCCTGTTTCTTCAGGAATCTGTACTGCTATAAATTTCCCTCTTAATACTTTTGCCACATCATAGGTTTTGGAAAGTTGTTTTTCCATTTTCATTTGTCTCAAGGTATTTTCTGCTTTCCTCTTTGATTTCTTTTTCCTTTTTTTCTTTTTTGGCTACACCTATGGCTTGTGGATGTTCCCAGGCCAGAGATCAAACCTGAACCACAGCAGTGACTCGAGCCACTGAAGTGACAACATCTGGATCCTTAAGCCACAGTGCAACAAGAGAACTCCTCCTCTTTGATTTCTTCATTGACCCATTGTTTTTAAGTAACACATTGTTTCGTCTCTCTGTATTTATTCTTTTCCAATTTTCTTTCTGTTGTTGATTTCTAGTTTCACACTGTTGGGTTGGAAAATATGCTCAATATAATTTCCATCCTCTTAAATTTGTTGAGACTTGTTCTGTGGCCTTTCCAAGTGCACTTTGGAAAAAATGTGTATTCTTCTGCTTGGGGATGCAATGTCCTGTAGATGTCTATCAAGTCTAACTTACACCATTTAACACCACTGTTGCCTTATTGACTTTCATTCTGGATAATCTGTCCATTCATGTAAGTGGGGTATTAAATTCCCTTACGATTATTGTATTATTGTCAAATTCTCCCTTTATATCAGTTAGTATTTGCTTTATATAATTAGGTGCTCCTGTATTTTGGTGCATACATGTTAATGAGTGTGACATACTCTTCTTATATTGATCCCTTTGTCATTATATAATACCTTAATTTGTCTTTTGTTATAGTCTTTGTTTTAAAGTTCATTTTGTCTGATATAAAAGTATTTGTACCCTTGTTTTCTTGCTGTTTCTGTTTGCAGGAAATATCTTTTCCATCCCTTCACTTTCAGTCTGGGTGTGTCTTTAGCCCTGAAGTAAATCTCTTGTAAGCAGCATATTGAAAGGTCTTGTTTTTTTAATCCAATCAGCCACCGTAGTTGGAGCATTTGGTCTACTGACATTTAAAATCATTATTGATATGTGTGTACTTCCTGCCATTTAATTATTTGTTTTCCAGGCCTTTTTTCAGGTTTTTTTTCTGTTCATTCCTTCTTTTTGTTTCTTCCATTGTGGTTTGATATTTTCTTTAGTAGTATGCTTGCATTCCTTTCATTTAGATTTTTTGTATCAATTATAGATTTTGATTTGTGGTCATTGTCAGGGTTCAAATATGTTGATCCATGATTATATTTGCTTGATTTAAACTGATCATCATTTAAATTCAAGCACATTCTAATATACCTACATTTTTACTCCCCTTCCCCACAATTGGTGCTTTTGATGTCATATTTTACATCTTCATGCTTATCCATTTACTCTTTATTGTAGTTATAGTTGCTTTTACAATTTTCTTGTCTTTCAGTATATGTACTGGCTTATTTAACTGACCTTCGATCTTTACTATATATCACTTTTCCGATTGGGATTTCCCCTTTGCTGTAGAATCTTTTTTTATTTAGAAAAGACTCTTCAACATTTCTTTAAGGGTAGGTTTAGTATGAATGAATTCTTTCAGTTTTTGCTTGTCTGAGAATTTCTTTATTTCTCCTTTTACTCTGATAATCTTGCTGAGCAGAGTATCCTAGGTTGCGGGATTTTTCTGTTCAGGACTTTGAATATATCATATCATTCCCTTCTAGCCTGCCAAGTGTCAGCAGAAAAATCAGCAAATACCCCTATGGAGATTCCTTTGTATATAATTCTTTGTTTTTCTCTTGCTGCCTTTAGAATTCTCTTTTTATCTTTCACTTTTGCAATTTTAATTCTGATATGTCTTGATGTGGGTCCATTTGGGTCATCTTGTTTGGGACCCTATATGCTTCCTCTATCTGGATATTTCCTTCTTTAGGTTCAGTAAATTTTCAGCCATAATTTCTTCAAATATTTTTTTATCCTTCTCTCTCTCTCTTCTCCATCTGGAATCCCTATAATGTGAATGTTGGTATGTTTAATGTTATCCCAGCGATCTTATATGTCTGCTATTCTGATTGGGTTATTTCCATTATTCTGTCTTCCAGATCACTCGTGCATTCTTCTGTCAGTCTGTATTCATTATTTCTGGAGTGGTTGGGTTTTTTTGTTTTTTGTTTGTTTGTTTGTTTGTTTGTTTGTTTGTTTTGGCTGTACCTGTGGCATGTTGAAGTTCCTGGGCCAGGGGTCAAACCCACATCAGAGCTATAACTAGAGTCACAGCAGTGTCAATGCTGGATCCTTAACCTGCTGCACCACAAGAAAACTCCTCTAGAGTGTTTTTTGATTGGGTCTTTTTTATATTTTCTAGTTCCTTGTTAAAATTATCTGTGTTTGGATAAATTCTCTTCCCAATTCAATTAGCATGTTTTACTAAAAATGTTTTGAATACTTTATCTGATAAATTGTTTATTTCTGTTTTTTTTTCAGGGGTTTTCTCTTGCTCTTTTAATTAAAAGTAGTTCCTATGCCTTTTAATTTTACTTAACTTTCTCTGCTCCTATGAATTTAGGTGAAAAAGTTATCTATTGTGGTCTTAAAGGGATGTCCTCATGTGAGAGGGTCCCTATGCAGGGTGCATGTGCCCAGTGCCTCTGGTGTGAGGACTGGATTTGATGTGGATGCCAGTCACGTCTTTCCTCAGGGTCTGCTGGCAGCTATCACCTTGGTAGGGAGTGGGACTTATGATGAAGGACATATAGCCTGCAAAGAGTGTGAGGCAGGACTTTCTCTCTGCTTAGTGGCCATCTCAACCTTTTTCAGGTGTGGAGGTGGGGTCTGCTCCCAAATTGCTGAAGCAGAATCCCTGAGGGCTGGACTCAAGCTGACTCTGTTCCCTTTAAGTGTGTACTTTTCCTTCTCCCTGCACTGGGACTTTTACACCAAAGGAGGGGAGTGCTGAAGAAAGTGGGGTCATATGTTTACAGACGTCTGATGCTGAACCTCTCTCTGTAGGTGTCTACAGCTATGCTCAGATGTAGCCTACAGTTGCATCTTTTCCCTAGTTGTGACCAATCTAGTGTTGCTCTGTGGCATGGAGTGAGCTTGGCCTGAGCTGAGGTGCCCTGAGATGCTTGTGGGAAATCCAGCCAGCACAAAGCCATCAGAAGTTTGGCTGGTTCTGAGGTACCACTTGAGTCAGCATGAACAGGGGCTGCTGCCACCCCACCTGAGCTACACCTTGGGCCCTCCAGGTCACCTCTGCTTCCCTACATACAGTCTTTCCCCAGGTTCTGGACACCCTAGACCTAGTGCCAAGCTGTGGCGTGGAGTGAGTAGGGTCAGAGCGTTCACTCAGCTCAAGCTGGGGAGTGTAGCAAGATGGCAGCCGCTAGAGTAGAACTCTTCCACCCTACTTGAGGGTAAGCCAGCACCTGCACACTCTTCACAAGTGGAGTCTAGGTTTCTCCAGCCTTGATAGCTATTTCAGCAATTCTCCAAGCAGCCAAGAGGGATTATCGCCCATGTGAAGGACTCCAGGATTGGGACAACCAGTCTGTGGCTTGACCTGTTCATTCCCCAAGGTGAGTATCAGCCTGTGTGATTATCTCTTTTCCTCTGAGCCCCTTTTCAGGGGCACAGGTCCCAACCCAGTGCTTTTCTTCCTATCCTACTCAATAACTTGTGAATTCTTCTTACATCCTTGGTTGTACAGGAGTCCTTCTGCTAGTTTCCAGCTGGTTTTCTATAAGGATTGTTCCATATGTAGATGTATTTTTGAAGTGTTAGTAGGGGGAGGTAAGCCATACATCCTCTTACTCTGTCATCTTTATCTCCCTCCGGATTGTGTACAGTTTAAAATTCATGGTTTGTTGAATCCACAGATGTGGAACCCATGGACATGGAGAGCTGACTATGGAACTTGAGCATCTGTGGATTTTAATGTCCACATGGGTCCTGGACACAGTCAGCCCATAGATACAGGAGAGGACTGTACATTTCTACATTCCATTAACAAAAAGGGAGAAAACAAAATTCTAGGGAAGTTATCCCTAGATTAAAAAATACTGGACATAGTAGTCAACCTAGCAAATTATATGCAATAATACTTTAGGGAAAATTATAAAAAGTAATTGGGTTACATTGCTATAGACTGAATGCATTCCCTCTCTCTCTCTCTCTCTCTTTATATATATATATATATTTAATACCAAATATGATGGTATTAGGAGGTGGGGGATTTTTGGAGGTGATTAGGTTATGAGGGTGGATTAGGGCCCTTATTAAAGATGACACATTGAGAAGATGTTCATTCATGAACCAGGAAGTGATATTTCACTAGACACTGAATCTTTGAGTGCCCTGACCTTGGACTTCTTAGAACTGTAAGAAATAGATTTCTATTGTTTATAAGTCACATGGTCTATAATACTCTATAACAGCAGCCCCAGTGGGCTGACAGGCCACGAGGATCTTTATGAAGGAGAGAGATACCATATTCATGAATTGCATCACTAAATACTGTAGACGTCAATTCTCCTCAAATTGATCTAGATTCATTGAAATTCTAATAAGGATTCTAAAAGGATTTTTGGTGGGTGTGTTTAGATAGTTAAACCGTGATTCTAAAATACATGTGATAATTCAAAGGGCCAAAATTATCCAAGGAACTCTTACCATAGAAAAATAAAGCAGGATAACTTGCTTTACCAGATACCAAGACTTATTATAGAGCTATTGTCATTAAGGTAGTGTGGTATTGGCATAAGTGTAGAAAAGTAAACCGATAAGACACCCTAAAATACACCAAAGCACTCTCACACATATTGGTACTTGTTTTATAACAAAATGGCACTAGACAGGAGTAGATGAAGGAAGATTTTTTTTTGATAAATGGTGCTGCTTTACAAATTAAATGGAACCCTATTTCATACCAACACAAGGTAGATTAAACCAGTGGCAAAAGTATAAAAACTTTTAAAAATTATATATGAGAATATCTTCATACCTTGGAGTGGTGGTAAATGCAACTGCATGTACGCCCATCCCTGCCTTTCCCCATTCTAGCCTCAAAATAAAGCATCTCTTCTCTTGTTTCCACTGAGCCCTTTTGCCACCAAATTATCCTTTCTCCAAAATCTTTGACCTCTTATTCCACTGTTTCATACTATAAATATGCTAAAACAATCTAGCGTGCCCCATTTTTTTTCTTCTTTTTTCCCTTCCACCTCCCTTTCTCTTTTCACAAACTTTAAAAGGTTAGTTTATGTACATACACTATCTCATTCTTCAGTCAATTGAAATCTAGTTTTCACCGTTAGTCTCACTGCCTCCTCTCTTTCTAAGTTAAACAATTACCTCCTTCCTAATCATCAAGTCTGTTGGCTAAGTTTCAGGTGTCATCTTTTTGGCCCTTTCTATTGTATTTGATATTGGTCATCAAATTCCTTGAAATCCTCTCCTCCTTTGGCTTCCAGGATACTGCTCCTTCCTGGGTTTCCTTTCACTTCTGTTACTACTACTAAGTAGAGAGATATTTTATATTTACAATCATGTATCTTTTTTTCTACATCCTCAGCAACATTCTAGGTATTTACATATATTAATTTGCTTAGACCTCATACAACCCTATACAATAGATACTATTGCTGTCATATCTTTTTACAAGTAAAGAAATTGAGGCACCTAAGATCAAGATAAGTGACAGGGGTATAATCTGAACCCAGGCAGTCTGGATCCAAGATTTGTTTGTTTAATTTCTCTCTTGCACACACAGTTGCCACTGAGGGCTTTCTTTCCTCTATTACTTAACTGTTGGTGTTCCCTGTGTTCATCCTTAACCCTCTGCTCTTCTCATCTATATGTATGACCTTTCTATACACCTGAAACTAATACAATATTGTAAATCAACTGCACGCCAATAAAATTAAATTTTAAAAAAGACTTTTTACTAATCTTGTCCATTCTTATAATTTAAAAGACCATCTATACACCAGTGATTCCAAATCCATACTAATCATCCTGACTTCTCTTCTAAGTTCAAGACTGGCCTCACGGACATGCATCCTGTATAGGGTCACAGGGCCTCATGCTTAGAAGGGTCCTGTACTTGGTTTAATGCTACGTTGTCATTGCCTTCAAATTCTTAATCATTTTTGAACAAATGATTCCCCATTTCAATTTTGCAATGGGACTTGCAAATTATGTAGCTGGTCATGCCTAAGCTTCTGACGTATATTCAGCTGCCTACTGGACACCTCTATCCCTGTATCCAAGTTTGTACTCATACCCTCCCTATCTCAACCTTTCTAATATTCTATTTGATATTCTATCTCTAGTTGATGGCAATACCCGGTTACCCAACCCAGAAGCATGAGAATCATCCTTCATTTCTCCTTGTTACTCTTTCTCTACTTCAATCCTGCCAAGACCTACCACCTTAACTTTCTACTTTCTCCTTGAATTATCTTTTCCTTTTCATTGCTGCCATCCTACCTTAGATACTCATTATCTTTTGTCTGGAGTATTGCAATAGTCCTCTTTAAAAGGTTGTCCTGCTTCTAGTCCTACCTCTTTCAAACCCATCTTTCATGATGTTACCAGGCAGGGTTACCACATTGCGTAACTCCTGGTAATATCATTAACAATGTGCAATGTAGTAGCGTTAAGATTTTTCTTAAATGCAAATGTGGTTGTATTAATATTCTACTTCAACTCTTTAATGGCACCAAATCAACTTCTGGATAAATACCAAACTCCTTAGCATTCCATGATACAGGTCCCAACAATGTTCTCATGTCATCTCATGTTCCATCAATACAGATCCATACTCAGAATTCCAGGTTCACATCATGCTTTTTTTTTTCCTCTGCCTGGAATGCCCTCTCCCCAGTCTTCTACTCCTTAATTATTTTTCATCTGGGTAATTTCTATTTCTGCCTTAGAACTCAGTTCAAATAATCTCATTCAGGAAGCTTAGTCTGAAACTTGACCCTCAATCCCAGGCTGGTTTAGGAATTCTTCTATCACAGCACTTATAACACTCTATGATCATTGTTTGCTTATTATGTCAGTCCCCTCCTGAGTATAAGCTCCTTGAAATCTGATATTAAGTGTCCCCAGTACCTGCCAAAGTGCCAGTCCAGGCTGAATTGACCCAAGCAAAATACAAACTCTATTATAACCTCAGGATAGGGAATTTTTTTCAGAAATCCTCTTAGGATTGTTCATAATGGCAAAGTATTCAAGTAGAGAGGAGGAAGAAAATGATAACTATATCCAGGTCTTCTATGAAGTTGGTATGCAGTATTTTAGTCATATTGATTGTAAAAATACGAAATTTTTTTTACTAGCCAGTGAATAGCCATTTAATAGTGAAGCTCTCCAACGGCTTCTACCTCTGTTCTGGGCTCTCCCCTAAAACTCAGCCAGACTGCTCCACAATCCAGCCCAGAAGGAGCTTCTAGAACCCTGATCTAGCACTAATGTCTTTTCTGATTGATTATGGCCCATGCTAAGCCAGTTGTTACATATTTTGAAGATTACTTCTAAATGTATTATTCCCCAATTGTGCAGCACTTCCTTCAACAACATTTTTAGCTTATTTTTATAATTCAAGGTCATACAGATGGCCAAAAAACACATGAAAAGATGTTCAACATCACTAATTATTAGAGAAAAGCAAATCAAAACCACCATGAGGTACCACCTTACACAGGCCAGAGTGGCCATCTTCAAAAAATCTACAAATAATAAATGCTGGAGAGGGTGTGGAGAAAAGAGAACCCTATTACACTGTTGGTGGGAATGTAAATTGGTGCAACCACTGTGGAAAACAGTATAGAGATCCCTCAGAAAACTGAAAATAGAATTACCATTTGATCCAGCAATCCCACTCCTGGGCATCTATCCAGAGAAAACCATGACTCAAAAAGATACGTGTACTCCAACGTTCATTGCAGCACTATATACAGTAGCCAAGACATGGAAACAACCTAAATGTCCATTGACAGAGGAGTGGATAAAGAAGATGAGATACATATACACAATGGAATATTACTCAGCCACTAAAAGAAAAGAAATAACAGCATTTGCAGCAGCATGGATTGACCTAGAAATTATCATGCTAAGTGAAACCAGTCAGACAGTGAGACACCAACATCATATGCTATCACTTACATGTGGAAACTAAAAAAAGGACACAATGAATTTCTTTGCAGAACAGATACTGACTCACAGACTTTGAAAAAATTATGGTTTCCAAATGAGACAGGTTGAAGGGTGGGGGGATGCGCTGGGATGGAAATGCTATAAAACTAGGTTGTGATGATCACTGTACAACTATAAATGTAATAAAATTCATTGAGTTAAAAAATAATAATTCAAGGTCCTGGGGACCCTGGTTGCTGGGCTTAGAAAGAGTAAACTATAATCAAAACAGATATTTAACATTATCAAGACTGATGTTTTTCAAGCTTCCTCTGGCACAGTATCACCCCCATATGGAGGTTCCCAGGCCAGGGGTTGAATCTGAGCTACATCTGCCAGCCTACACCACAGCCACAGCAACACAGGATCCAAACCACATCTGCAACCTACACCACAGCTCCCAGCCAAAATGCTGGATCTTTAACCCACTGAACGAGGCCAGGGATCAAACCTGCATCCTCAGGGATACTACTTGGGTTCATTATCACTGAGCCCCCTTTTTTTCAAATACATTTTCTACTTGCATGGCAGAGTGATATACTACTAATGTCTAAATACCCTGTCACTCTTTTCAGTGGAATGGATTAATAAACAAAACATAGAACCAGGAGGTTTGGAGCAGGTCCAAGGTTGTAACATATTTAACAAGTTCCCAGGTGATTCTAATACACACTGAACTTTCATCTAAATTCATCATGGAGATGGGTTGAGGTACCAAGACAGATAAGGAGCACACTGGGCTGAAAGAGGAACAGTGAGATCTTTGTTGCCAGAGACTGATTATCAAGGCCCTCCTGGACTGCCAAAACCCCAAGATTCTGATATAACTGAGGGGAGGTGTAAGGATCACATAAAGCAATTGATATTGGACTTCTGGCCAACACTGCTGAGTGGGAACTCATATAGGATGTATCAATTTTTCTAACTTAATCCTCACAGATTTTTATCGCACTTTCAAAAATGGATATATATATAAAATACCGCACTTCTATATATATTATTTATATTGCACTTGTAGAATGAATATATATTATATTGTACTTTAAAACATATATATGACAGTTAATTTCTAATAAACCTAGCACATGAATTAAAAACCAATACTGTTTTAGCTGCCAAATATACTAACTCTAAAGCTACACTAAGTTCTGCAACAAATCATCAGGTTTATGTACCATAAAGTTGCCCCAAATGAAACTTTCAAAAATTGTACTTATATTAAAAAGCTTCTGTATTCAAAGTTTACCCCAATACTAGCAGTAACATAAAATGAAGCAAAACCACAGGTACAATAACATTCTATTTTCTCTATTTCACAGATCAGAGAAGCAAATTTATTTGAGCATTTAAAACATGTTATCTTATTTTTCATGAGTTTTTTTTTTTTTTTTTTTTTTTTTTTTTTTTTTTTTTTTTTTTTTTTTTTTTTTT
>PVHT020000193.1:477996-525669 GCA_004024745.2 Catagonus wagneri
GGTCTAATCGGAGCTGTGGCCACTGGCCTGCACCGCAGCCACAGCAACGCAGGATCCGAGCCGCGTCTGCAACCTACACCACAGCTCACGGCAACGCCGGATCGTTAACCCACTGAGCAAGGGCAGGGATCGAACCCGCAACCTCATGGTTCCTAGTCGGATTCGTTAACCACTGCGCCACGACGGGAACTCCCTCATGAGTTTTAATTTGAGGTAATTATAGATTCACATGGAGTTGTAAGAAATAATCCAGAGAAATCTTAAGAACTTTTCATTCACTTTCTCCCAATGATCTCTTTAAAATTTTTACTTATGCTCATTGAAGTGTGTATTTAGTTCTATACAATTTATCATTTGTGTAGGTTTGTGTATCCAGCACCATAGTCAAGACACAGAACAATTCCATCACCAAGAGAATCTGTTTTGCCCTTTGATAACTATACCCACTTCCCTCCCACAACCCTTTTCAGAATCAAAACTCTTAAGTCTTGACAACCACTCAACTGTTCCCAATTTCTATGATTTTTGTCATTTCAAAACTTTTACATAAATGGAATCATACTGTACATAACTTTTTGGGATTGGCTTTTTTATTAGCATAATTACCCACAGATATTTTTCTCTATTAATATATTTTTCAGGTTGCATTTTGTTCTTTTTTATAACTTCTATTTCCTTGCTGAGATTTTCTATTTTTTCATTTGTTTCTAGCCTGTTCATAATCGCTCATGGAAGCATCTTTATAATGGCTTCTTTAAAATCTTTGTCAGATAATTCCAACGTATGATTCATCTCCGTGTTGGCGTCATTCAATTGTCTTTTCCTTTTAAAGTTATTTTCCTGGTTCTCCGTATGACAGATGGTTTTTTAATGTATCCTAGTTATTTTGGCTATTGTGTTAGGAAACTCTAGTCCTATATAAATCCTCCATTTTAGCAGGCAGTCTCTTTGTTTAGGTTTAACACGTAGGTCTGGGTCTAATTTTGTTTGCTGTGGTTCCAATAACAATTTAATCTTCAGAGTCTTCGCTGTGCTTTGATTGGCTTGGATTATCTGGTTATCACTTGGGCTCCCACTGGTCGGTGCTGGTTCCACCTGTGAGGCAGAAGGAGTTTCCCCAGGCTAGGTTGTGTGGTGCCTCAAAGTGGGGAAAGGCAGTCTCCATGAAGAACACTTTCTACTTGTTGTGGCTGGATCCTTCCACCCAGGGCAGCTTGGCCAGGCTATGAGGGGAGAGGACTCTCAGGTCCATGGACACAAAGAGGCATCCAGGCTGGGTCACTTGTTCTGGAGGGATCCCATTTGCTGGAAACTACCTGGCCATCCAGTACCTCTCAGAAGGGAAGGGAGTCTCAAGGACCACAGAACAAAGGAGTTATTTCAAGGATTTATAATTGTATCTAATGGGGAGGCACAGAAAGCAATGTCTACACCATCTTATCTGGACCAGAAGATCTCTGAATTCTTTTTCATGCTAGTTAAGATGTCTTAGTACTAAACTAATCTCTTCCTTCTTCTAAATTGTATAGAGCATTAAAAACGATTATTCTTGCTCTGTATTTACGAAACGACGTCACCTCTCACTTGTATAGCCAACCGGGTTATTAACCAATAAATTAACAGACAGATCCTGGTGTTTTACTCAATATTATCACTAAAAAAAGAAAACTTTTTTTGAAGTGTAACATTAAATACAGAAAAGTGAACAAATCTTAAGTTTAAACACCAGAAAATTACCATAAAGTGAACATATTAATATAGTATTTTTGATTTTAAAAAATCTGGCTATTTCACAAAACTATGAACATGTTTAACACTACTGAACTGTATACTTAAATGGTTAAAAGTGGTAAATTTTATATGCTTTTTACCAAATTAAAAAACAAAAAGAATCTGGAGAGACAAAATAGCTAAATTCTGAAAAATACCAACAATGCCTCCAGACTCACAGCGTAGCAGAAATTCGCTGGAGCAAATTCCTAGTAGATAGATCCTTTCAGCAACTTTTCCTCTTGCATATTTGGGAAAACAGTTCTTGATGGTTTTTCATCTATGAAAGAAAATAAAGAAATGTGGTATCTGTTGCACCTTGAGTGCTGTGGAGAAAGCAATGCTTAGCTGCTCTAGCTGAAGTCAGGGTGGTGTAGTAGCCCTGCCCTTTTCACTTGACTTTTCACCACACAGTCATCCTGTCATCAGGACAGTTGTGCACATTAAGTGAAATAAAATAGGTGAAAAGTCTTCTAAATGGCAGGTGTTCTTTAAAAGTTTGTTGAATGTGGAGACGAATGAGAGGGTGATATAGATTCATATTACAAATGCATGCTGCTGACATCACTAAAGAGGAAACCCAGGGAAAGACAGTCAAGGAGTAGGACTTTTCTGTACAAAGCATCATGAAAATTGATTTATAAATGATATCCCATTTAACCCTTCACAATTAATGCTAGTGTACTATTCATTTTCCCACTTAACAGATGAAAAAACTGAAGCTCAGAAAGACTAGGGCAACTTGCTCATGGACACAGTAAAAAAAAAAAAAAAAAAAAAAAAAAAAAAGAAAAAATAGCAGAACCAGGATTTGAATATCTACTCTCCAGCCTGGATACAAAGTCAAGCCTATCTAAACAGTTCCTGTACAACAGAAATTGAAGAAACATTGTAAATCAACTATACTTTAATGGAAAAAAAAATTTCCTGGAGTGCAATAACCCAGTCTCAGAAGATCTTCCCAGCCTTCTCTCTCCACCTCTCCACATAGTATTTTCCACTCAAGTAACTGAATAATACCTCCCTCATCCTTTCCCCCTTAACCGACCATTACACATTTACATGCTGCTGTTTCTCACTTCTAGCCTTTGTTCCTAATGCCCTCAAATTGGCATTTCTCCCTCTATTCACTTAGCCAAGGCACCTCTTTTGGAAATCTTCCCAAATCTCATTGTCCCTGTCTCCTTAACCTGCCCACTCTCATATACACCCCCTCTGCTCTTTGCTTATTTATATCAAATTGCCCTTGTATATTTACTCTTATGTGAGGTCCTTGAAGGCAAGAACCATTTCTTATTCATATGTATTATATATTTAACAGGATTTCTGACACATACTTGTTATCCAATAAATATTTGTTGAATGAATAAATGATTGAGTGAACACATGTATGACTCTAAACAGTGTATTGTCCTCTTCAGCTATTCACCTATCTTGCTCTGAATTTTGGAACCATATTCTTGTTCCAACCACCCCTATGGTTATTAATTACATAATATTTTCCTTTAATAAGTCATTTTTCAACATTTTAAATCAACTTAGCCTTGTTCTAAGCAATATTTGTGAAATCATGTGCTGTATATATACATATATATATTATCCAAGCATATTTCAATTACATTAAGATGACTATTGTAATTTTAAAAATGCTTATCCATTTACCTCCTAAGTCATCTTGTGACCCTCCAGTGGTATACATGCCATGCTAAGGAAGTAATCACCTAATGTCACTGCTGCTATTGCATGCAGCCTTGACCTAATGGGTAGAGGAAGCTGGGGAAGTAAATGGAAGCTAGATAATCTTTGTGCTAATATCACTGGGGCAGGTGGCTGAGTCAATACTGAGACTATCTTGACTGAGGCAGAATTCCCTAAACAGCAGCAGTTGTCCATGTACTGCTTGACAAGTCTCTGGAATATGGCATCCCAGACTTGACCCTGGGATTTCTATATGGTGCAAGGGGTTCAGCCCAAGCTACACTTGACCCCGTCATAATCCACCTGTCCTATTAAAATTGAGTTCTGGCCCCAAGTTCTGAGTTCAAGCCTTCCCCAGGTGGTACACAGTGTGTAGTACTAACCATAAGACAGTATAGCCCAGTGTTCATTCTTAACTGGATGACCTGAAGCAAATTTTCTGAACTTAATTTTTCTCACCTGTAAAATATATGCTATATACATACCTCATGGAGTGGCTCGCAATCCTTACTGTATATTATAATTATCTGGAGTGATTTTTTAAAATATTTTTGACAGAAATTTTGATTTAATTGGTACAGTGGGGCTTGGGCCCTGATAATGTTTTTCAAGTTTTCCAATATGCAGCTGAGACTGAGAATGACTAAGTTCATTAGAGAATTAATTGAAAGCATTTATAAAGCACTTGAAACACAATAAATACACAAGAAATGTAAAATATTACTGATGTTATCATAATTACTAATAGGCTTATTCATTGGTTATCCCTTCCAGTTTCCAATTTGGTAGTCTATCCACAACCTTCCTTATTCTGGCAAGCCAGTGCCATCTCCTGCCCTAAAGACCAGGCCAGCTGTATGAATCATGTTTTCTGACAATGGCTTTGAACATCATCCTTTTCTCTCCTAGAAGAACTCCTGTGACTAGGACAACATGTATTCCACACACCCTGGTTGAAGTCACCCATGACCAGGTTTGTGGGTGATTGTGAAAAATCCCCCAAGCCCTGTTTCTCTGTGGAATCTGAGATAGAGCGGGTGGCCATAGCAATCACACGTTGCCTCTCTCCCCCTCCCTCTTATCCAGGGACATCAGGTTACCAAAGAACAAGCTGTTCTATCTTAGTAATGGGGTGGGGGAAGAGGATGAGGCCAGCTGTACACCCATGAGTCGCATATGAGCTGCATATGAAACTCAGGTGAGTTTTTTTGTTACAGAGGGCATTTTTCTTTTTTTTTTCCCATACCATCAGCGACTGAAGCTGGTTTTGAGCCTAAAGAAGGCTGCTAATGTGGCTACTTGCTAATGATCACCTTAAAAACATTAATGTTCATTGAATGCCATGCTCTGTATTAAAGTACTTCTGTAAGAATGATCTTATTTAATCTTCAGAGCAACCCTCAGAGACAGGGTCTATTTTTATCATATTCATCTTTCGAATAAGAAAATTAAGAGGCCCTGAGAGGTCAAGTAACTTGTCTCAAGATAGCAGGTGAAGTATCCCAAGAAATCTGGCTCTAGAAACTGTGCTTTTTACCTAGATTTCTGGACTTAATCCTACAGATGGAAAAGACCTGAGAGATCTCCCAATCCAGCCCCCTTATGTTATTAATGGAGGGAAGTGAAAAACAACTAGGGGAAGGAACATTTTCCTGAACCATGGGCATATTTTAAGAATATTCATTTAACAAATATTTTTTAGCACTTAATGCCAGGCCCTGTGCTGGATGCTAGAGATAGTTCAAACAAAGCAAAAATCCTTGCCCTAATGAAGCTTACATTGCAGAGAAGAGACAGTAAATTAGAAGCTGATAAATACAATATGAAAAATAAAACAGGGACAAAGCAAAAGTATAGGGGTGGCTGCAACTTTAAATAGAGCCTTCATGGAAGATCTCCCTGAAAAGAGGGCATTATTTTAATTAAGATCTGAAGGAGGTGGGGGAGTGAATTACTTGAGTATTTGAGGGAAGATTTTTCTAGGCAGAGAAAACAGCTAGTGCAAAACTCCTGTAGCAGGGGTGTGCTTGGAACAGAGTGAGCATAAGGCAAAGTAGTGGGACCTGATGTTGTAGAGCTGAAGAGGGGACAAATCGCACAGAGATTTGTAGGCCATTAGAAGGCCTTTGACTTTTACTCTAAATGAGATAATACGGAGCAGATTTGGAGCAGAGGAGTGGTATGATCAGACTTGAGAATTGAAAGTATCCTTCTGGCTGCTATAAAGAAAACAAGGGGGCAAATACAGAGGCTACAGGGAGTAAATGGTGGCTTAGAATAAAGTGGTAGTGGTGAAAACATGGTCCATTTCTGAAAAAAATGTGAAGGTGGACCCAGTTGTAAGGGAAGAGTAGTTGTGAAGCGTGAGAGAAAGAGGTCAAGAATGTCTGATTCAGACTTCTCCATCACCCTCTCTGTAGGGCCTAAGAATTTCTTTGGCCAAGCAGCTGCCGTTAGTTCTCATCCTTTTTTCCCACCTCAGTTTTAATCTAACTCCTAGAATACTCTAGAGAGTCTGCTGCCCTCTTGGGGGATCATGGGAAAGAGGTGAAGCCAGCACTTTCAACCACTGTAGTGGAGGTGTGGCAACTTGGCCTGAGGTGCCCCATACCAACTGGAATGACCTGCCCCCAGACCACCACGAGAAAACAGAATATTCTGAAAGTTGAGACTGTTTGTGTTCATTTGCCTCTTGGATGAGGCAGCCCTTGTGGCCTAAACAGGAAATGGTGCGATTCCCCTGATCCCTCCTGCTGCTGGTCAGCAGAGCCCTCCTTGACAGCCCGCAGACAGAACCACAGGAGGAGGGGTCACTCCACTCCAGTTAGCGGTCATCTTTAAGAAGTACCTCAGATCCTATAGCAGACTTTTGGAACCCAAAAGAGGGAAAACTCTTCCTTGGTTTTCTATTTTGGGTGACAGCTGTAGATTAAGATATTCACAGACATGCAAAAAGTAAAAGGTTTTGCTTTCTCCCCTCCTTGATTTTTGAGTTCCGACTACCAGGATTTACAGTTTCAAGGTTCTTGAAAATAGCAGTTGATTCTAGACATGCTTTCAATTATGTGCTCTAACAACAGCATTCCCAGAAAGAGATCAGGCAAGTTAAAAGTTTCCTTAGCAGATCCAAAAAATAAAATGACACTTTATTAAAAAGAGGGTGTACTAGGAAGTACAGAGAAGTCAGGGTCCCAGTAGGGTCCCTGGACCATGTGTTTCCACAATTATTCATTCACTGCTATCTTCCCAGAAGTAGACTAGGGTAGATGAAGAGGATGGGGCAATGCAGACATCTCCAGAGTCTATCAGTGACATATGGATCAATAAAGAGTAGAAACTGAGGAGTTCCCATTGTGGCTCAGTGGTTAAAGAACCTGACTAGTATCCATGAGGACACAGGTTCAATGCCTGGCCTCTCTCAGTGGGTTAAGGATCCGGCGTTGCCATGAGCTGTGGTGCAGACTGCAGATGCAGCTCGGATCCCACGTTGCTGTGGCTGTGGCATAGGCCAGCAGCTACAGCTCCAATTAGACCCCTAGGCTGGGAACCTCCATATGTCGTGGGTACAGCCTTAAAAACAGAAAAAGAGTAGAAATTGAGCTGTAGCTTCCTTCCTTTCTGGCTGCTGCCACCACAATGGCAACACCCCAGAAGGATCACGACCCCCTCAGAATGGTAGATACACATATGGGGCAGTTTCCCTAGCCCAAGCCAGTCTTTGGTCATATTCGCCAACCAGAAGGCAGCAGCAAACCGAGACTGTAGGGTTTTTAGGCACAAACTACCAGGAGAAGAAATGATTTTTTTAAGTGAATGTTTTCTCCAGAAAGTCCACATAGATGGGCCTTTGAGGAATCACTGGCTAAAAAACTTTTAAAATAGTTATACTGAAACCTCTGCTGTGTACTCTACAAGTCATAAAGTAATAGTCGTAGCCTCCATTAATGGTGACCTACTCTGTGCTGGTCACATTTTAAACTTTTATTCATTTAATCCTCACAGCATCCTAACAAAATTGGCATTGACATACCCATTTGAAAGGTGAGGATATGGAGGCCATCACTGACTTTGTCCTATGGCACAAAACTAATCAATGGCACATTCAGGATTCAAAGCTAGGTCTCCATGCTTGTTCTACAATGGTTGCGAGTGTCTCTAGAATACAAGACCCTTTGAAATTGGCTCCCTTCTTACCTGTCAAACTCTCCTGTCTCATGGCTGTCCCATTTGGGATTCTATCAGCACATACCCTCAAGAAAACACCGTGCACTTTCTAGGAGGTAGGTAGGGTATTAGTGAAGAATGTAGGCTCTAGAATCAGACTGTCTGGGTTCATCATGCCATTTTGGCCACCTCCCTGTGGTGTGGCCTCTGTTTCTCTATCTGTAAAATTGGAACAATAATAGTCACTACCTCATAGGATTGTTTTGAGGATTCAATGAGATAGTGCACATAAAGCTCTTAGAATGGCTTTTGGCATAGAGTAAGAATTCTTTAAGTGTTAAGAAGTTATTCCTGGCTCTGGGCCTTTCCTATTTCTGTTACATTTTATTGAAGAACAATCTGCTGCCCTTAGCTAATATTCAAAGCCCAGCTCAAATCCCCATCCTCCAAGATTTCTCCGACCACCAACACTTTTCAGTTCTTCATGTATGGACATATTATCCACTCTGTGTTCACAGTCCCTAGCCTATGCTTTGAATCTAGAAGGTACTAAGTAAGTCCTTGTGGCGATGCATAAATGTGTGAATAAAGGAGTCCTGTTGCCAGCTGTTTTTCATACGTGAAGGCTTTTCCCAGCTGCCCTTCTGCCTCCTGCCCAATTAGGCAATGCAGGCATTCCTATTCTTTTATAGCTTAGCTTAACAAGACTTGGATTTCCAGGGTGGGATTTTTTTGCCCAGGCAACTTGCTCATTTCTTACTCTCTGACTGGTCTCCAGGAGCCAGATTAAGCTAACTTGCTAACACTTTGCCTTCCTGACTAGGTGCCTCATAGTGAAAAAAGTGTGTTTCCTCCTTTTTTTACTGGTATGAGAATTTGAGGGGATTCAGATTTGAGGTTTTAAAGCTTCTCTTCCTAGTCCAATTCATGCCACTCTACCTGGGTGATCACATCTATTCACATAATTTTAATTACCGCCTCTATGTTAATGGCTCCCATGCAGTGCTGTGCTTGTAAATATTTAACTGCTGGCTCTCTGAGGGGAAAAAAACTTGATTTGTATGTAGTCTTTGCTAATTTCCCTTGTGTAAATACTTCCACCCTGGTAGATTTCAAGTTACCAACAGATCATCACTGGACACAGAGTTGGGAAGAAATATCCAATAGCATACCATCATATAATGCTTCCACTATACAAATCCAATAATGTAAATAACCTTGGGAGCATAGAAAATAATAAATTAAATAAGAAGTGATGGGTTTTGAGTATTCATCTTTATTTTTAATAAATTATAAGTTTATATAATTTAATTTTTAATGACTTATGTTTAACAACCAGCTAACTAAATCCCTGAAAATCTAGCAGTCTTTCATGAGCCATTACAAGCAGGCTCCAGCACACCACTGTTCCCATATGATCATCTCCCAAACATATGCCTGCATCCCAGATCACTCTCCTAAATTCTGGACCTATGTACACAATCAACAATTCAACTCTGCTTTGATGTTTTGACAATTACATTCTCCATCAAGTCCCACTGTCTAAAGTCTACTTCATACTTTGTGTTCCCTCTCTTAGTGACTGGAGCCACTAGTCACAATCACCCAAGCAAGAAGCCTAGAAATCATCTTTGGCTTCTAAGCTGCGCAATAGCCCTGAGCCTTGTCAGTCCTAACTTCTTTTATTGCCTCAGTTTAGGTTTCTTCATCTCATACCTAGAATAGGACCACAGTCTCCTAATTGGTCTCCCTGAATGTCTACCCTATCTCCCTGCTAGTCTATCCTACACACAATGACTAGAATGAAATTCAAAGCTCACCATGTCATTATCAAGCTTAAAACTCCTAAGTGGAGATTGACTTCCAGTTCAACAATGTGAGGACCTCCACCAACCAGCCCCCAGTGAAACTGGTGAAAAGTACCTTAAAAACATTAATTTAAGTATCTGGAAATGGTCCTAAGGGCAAACAACAAATGAAGAGACATCTATTCTAGAAAAGTTGCACAAATTCAGTAAAAAAAAAAAAAAAGTGAGAATCTGTGGTATTTGAGACAAAGAACACACCCTCCATCTCCCTCCCAGCTCAGCAAAGAGGGGAAACTGCACTACAGACTTCTGCAGCTGATAACACAGAGTTCTATCTCCCCCAGTCCCCAATGAGAGGAATTTCTTCCCACAAGAAGCAAAACTTCAGCATTTCTCATCCCACCCTCAGCTACTTGTTGCTAAGGCTAAGTTCTGGGTGACTCTGGTCAAGAGGTGGTATCTCATGTCTTCCACCCAGGCTTCACTCATGGCATGGATACTCTGCCTTGAGGTATGTGAAAAATACCGGGTCCTTGATCATCCTTTCCTTGCCTCATGTGGTGGTAATTATATGGCAGGAGATGAAAGCTGAGAGGACTGGTTACTAACTGCCCCCAACACACACACCACCAAGCGATCAGCTCCTAGAGTGGGATTATTACTCAGAGAAGCTTGACATTTCCTCATACTTACCTCCAGAGCATTTGCTCACAAGTTGTGCCTGGGGGGAGAGGGGAGAAGTAAACCATAAAACAAATAGATCTTAATCTCTTACCAAACGAACTGAGCTAATTGCAACAGAGCTTGAAGACGTACAAGCCTAAGGAAACTCTCAAGAACAGTGGAGGCTGCAGTGAAAAATGATTGGGAGGTGGGTCAAAGATTTAATAAAGATACAGTATAGGCTGTGGGCAGGCGAGTTTGCAGGAGAGAACTGAGGAATAAGACAGCTCCGAGAAGCCCTCTTAGGGTCAGAACAAATATAAAACACTGAACTCAGAAATTATTGCTTCTGAGAAAATGGAAATTCTGGAGTCCAAAAATCTAATAATTGGACTTCTTGCTTCCAGTTCCTCATCAAGAGCTGAGAAATTGCCACTCCACTGTAACAACAAGCAAAAAGTTTAACAGACAGAAACATCAACAAACAGACCAAAACATCAACAAATCTTCTTGGATCCAACAGAGGAATGAAGACACAAGGAAAACTGCTGCCCCCAACATTAGAAAGACAGGCAAATAAAGGTTATCACAGATTACTACAGCAGAGACTCACCAGCAGAAAGCACCAGGGAAACCAATGCTGGGGTAGGAAGTTCTGAACTGTAATTGATGAGTGTAGAAAACTCTGAAAGTTAAAAACTTCATGGGGATTCAGGTGCGGTAGGGCCTCTCAATACTGTGGGATTTACCTCCAGGAGTTCAACCAGTTTCCTGTAGTATCAGAGAAAATTCCCTCAGGCTTCCGGCAGAGGGTAGGGAAAAGGAACCATTTTGAAATACACCAGAGCACTGTTCTTAACAAGGCCTGCCCTCAGCGGAAACTAATAAACCAGAGCCTAACCTGCAGGAGTATTACCAACCAGAACGTTTCAGGGGAAGCATAATATACAAATCTAGCTGTCTCTAGCTCCCTCTAAGGAGGGAGAAAAAGTCTGAGAAACACTCATGAAGTTAAAAGTCCAGAGGTATAGGCACACTAAAAGATTCTGACTTAATCATCAAACTGTAGAATGCTCCCTACCCCCAACTTCACCACCAGGTTACCAAAGGCTGTGACTAATTACAGAACTGTAGAGTGCTTCCCCTCCCCCCTCACTTCACCACCACATTACTAAAGGTCTATCTGCAACAGCTGAGTCAATTTCTGCTGTGCAGCATAATGACCCAGTCATACAAATATATACATTCTTTTTCTCATATTATCTTCCATTATGGTCTATCCCAAGAGACTAAATATAGTTCCCAGTGCTATAGAGTAGGACGTTGTTGCTTATCCATTTTAAATATAATAGTTTGCATCTACCAACCCCAAACTCCCCATCCATCCTGCTTATTCTCCCTTCCCCCTTGGCAACCACACATCTGTTCTCTATGTCCGTGAGTCTATAGAAATACCATACAATCCAGCAGTCCCACTCCTGGGCATATATCCAGACAAAACTTTGGTTCAAAAAGACACTTGCTCAGTGGGTTGGGGATCTGGCATTGCCATGAGCTGTGGTGTAGGTTGCAGACACAGTCGGATCCTGCATTGCTGTGGATGTGGATCTGTGGCTCCAATTTTATCCCTAGCCTGGGAGCTTCTGTATGCTGCAGGTGTGGCCCTAACGAAAAAAGGAAAATTGAAAAAAAAAAAGGTACATGCACCCCCTATGTTCATCGCAGCACTGTTCATAATAGCCAAGATATGGAAACAACCTAGATGTGCATTGAAAGATGAATGGATTAAAAAGATGTGGTTCATATATACAATGGGATACCACTCAGCCATAAAAAGAACAAAATAATGCCATTTGCAGCAACATGGATATAACTAGAGATTATCATACTAAGTGAAGTAAGTCAGAAAGGGAAAGACAAATACCATATGATATCACATATCTGGAATCTAATATATGACACAAGTTAACCTATCTACAAAACATTATATTAATTCTTTCAATCCATGAGCACAATATATCAGCACAATATATATTTTCATTTGTGTCATCTTAAACTTCTTCCATCAATGTCTTACAGGTTTCTGGGTACAAGTCCTCTTTGGATAGATTTAGTACTTGGTATTTTATTCTTTTTGAGACAATTGCAAATGAGATTTTTTTAAATTTCTTTTTCTGATAGTTTACTGTTAGTCTAGAGAAACACACCAGGTTTCTGTATGTTAAATTTTATCCTACAATATTACTGAATTAATTTGTCAGTTCTATTAATGTTTTGATGGCATCTTTAGAATTTTCTATATGTACAACCATGTTATTTGTAACCAGTGATAGTTTTATTTCATACATTGATACTTGGATTCCTTTTCTTTCTTTTTCCTGTCTGATTGCTATTACTAGGACTTAAAATACTATGTTGAGAAAAAGTGGCTAGAGTAGTCAACTGTGTCTTATGCCTGATCCTAGAGGAAATGCTACCAGCTTTTCACCATTGAGTGTGATATTGGCTATAAGTTTGTCGTATGTGGCTTTAATTAGGCTGAGTTGTGTTCCCTCTACAACCACTTTGTTGGAAGTTATTATATATGAATGTTGAATTCTGTCAAAAAGCTTTTTCCTCATCTGTTGAGTTGATAATAAAAATTTTCATCTATCAGTAAATGTACTGCAGATATTGAACCATGCTTGCATCATTGTCATAAATCCCACTTGATCGTGGTACATGATCCTTTTACTGTACTATTGAATTCGTATTGCTAATATTTTGTCGAGGATTTTTTCACCTATATTCATCAGTGATATTGACCTGTAATTTTATTTTTTGTGATGTCTTTGTCTGGTTTTTGTATGAGGGTGACCTGGGCCTTGTAGAATGAATTAATATAGAAGGAGGTCAGAAGTATTCCTTCCTCTTCAATTTTTTGGAATAATTTCAGAAGGATTGGTGTTAACTTTTCTTCAAATGTTTGGTAGATTTCAACTATGAAGTGGTCTGGTCCTGGAGTTTAGTTTGCTGGGATTTTTTTTTTTTTTTACTACAGATTCAATTTAATTACTGGTAATCAGTCTATTGATGTTTTCTATTTCTTCTTAATTCAGTCTTGGGAGATTGTACCTTTCTAAGAATTGTTCCATGTCTTCCAGGTTGCACATTTTATTTGCATATAACTGTTCTTAGGAATCTTTTATGATCCTTTGAATTTCTCTGATAATGGTTGTAATTTCTCTCTACTATCTGATGTTATTTATTTGGGTCCATTCTCTTTTCCCTGATGAGTCTGGTTAAAGGTTTAAAAAATTTATCTTTTCAGAAAACCAGATCTTAATTTCATTGATCTTTTCTAATTTTTGTCTCTATTTCATTTATTTCTGATTTCATCTTTATTATTTCTTTCCCTCTACTAAGTTTGGGTCTTGTTTTTTGTTTTATTTTTCCAGTTCCTTTATGTATAAGGTTAGATTGTTTATTTGAGATTTTTCTTGTTTCCTGATGTTGGCTTGTACCATTGTAACTTCTCTTAAAGCTGCTTATGTTGAATCCCATAGGTTTTTTAGATTATTGTGTTTCTTTTTTAATTTGTTTCCATTTTTTATTTCCTCTTTTATTTATTCAGTGGCACATTAGTTGTTTAGCCTCCACTTGTTTGTGTTATTTGTAGTTTTTTCATTGTAGTTTATTTCAGTCTCATACTATTGTGGTTGGAAAAACACTTGAATTATTTCAATTTTATTAGATTTATTGAGACTTATTTTGAGGCTTGCATGTGATCTAGAGAATATTCCATCCCAAAGCAGCCAAATATCTATATGTATATGTATATTCTGCTGCTTTGGGGTGGGATATTCTCTCCCTCTCTATATATTAAGAACATTCTGGTCTAACATGCCTCAGCTGCAGCTCCAATTAGACACCTAACCTAGGAACTTCCATATGCTACAGGTGCAGGCATAAATAATAAGAAAAAAAAAAACAGTACCCATTATATCTGTTAATATTTTCTCTACATATTTAGGTGTCCCTATTTTGGGTGTATATATATTTATAAATGTATCTTCTTGTTCGATTTATCTCTTTATCATTATGTAATGTCCTTCTTTGTATCTTGTTACAGTCTTTGTTGTAATCTAAATATTGCTATCCCAGCTTTCTTTTTGTTTCCATGTGCATGAAATACCTTTTTCTGTCCTCTCACTTTTGGTGTGTATGTGGGTGTATTTAGATCTGAAGTGAGTTTCTAGTAGGCAGCATATATATGGGTATTGTTTTCTTAACAGTACAGCCATTCTATGTCCTTTGATTGAAGCATTTTTTTTATTTACATTTAAAGTAATTCTTGATAGATATGTACTTATTATCATTTTGTTAACTATTTTCTGGGGCTTTGTAGTTCTTTTTTGTTACTCTCTTCACTTATGATTTGATAACTATATTTTGTGTGTGTTTATTTATTTATTTATTTATTTGGCTGGCCTACAGCTCATCTGACAATTATCTTTAGTTTATGTTTGGATTCTGTTCTCCTTTGTGTATGTATCTATTATAGGTTTTTGGTTTGCCAGTACCATGAGATTCATACATAACAACCTATACATAACAACCTACATTATATACACATGATCAAGTTGATGATCTCTTATTTTTGAATGCATTCTAACAACCCTGAATATTTATTCCCCAACCCATGTTTAATGTTTTTGATATCATATTTTACACATTTTTGCATGTGTGTATCCTGTAACTAATAGAATACACACATGCAAAAATGTGTACATTAGTCCTAGTGTATCTTGTTGGGCAGCCAAGCAGATCTGGAGGTAGATGGCTGCAGGGCGGGGGGGGGAGGTGCAGTGCTGGTGCCAGCCCACTGGTGGCAGGTAAGTCCCCAGTGCTAACAGGCTAGAGGAAGGACTCCTAGACTATGCTTGTTGGCACCAGTGTCCTTGTGGCATAATGAATTCCCCAAAATGGCTTCCACAGTATCTATGTCCCCAAGATGAGTCTCAGTTTGCTCCTGCTCTTCAGAAGGCTCACCAAGATCAGCAAGTGGGTCCACCTCAGGTTCCTTTCAAATTACTGCTGCTGCACTGGGATGTGGAATGTATGAGATTTTTCTTTAAGAGCAAACCCCTGTTTTCTACAGCTCTCTTGTATGAAAACCCTGTTGGCCTTCAAAGACAAACATTCTGGGCACTTGTATTCTTGGTGCATGATGCCCAGTCTGGGGAGCTTGATATGGGGCTTGGACCCCTTGTACCTTGAGTAGAATTTCTGCAATTATGATTGTCCTCCCTTTTTATAGGTCTTGACTATACTGAGTCTCTAACCTTCCTTCCCATCTTGTTGTGGTTCTTTCTTTATATCTTTAATTGTGGAAGATCTTTTCTACTAGTCTTCAGTTTGTTCTCACAGATAGTTGCTCTGTAGTTGTAATTTTGGTGTGCCCATTGGGAGGAGGTAAGCTCAGGGTCTTCCTACTCCAACATTTTGGTCACACCTCTCAATAATCACTTTGAGTATCAGTGATCTAAATTTACCAGTTAAAGGGCAGAGATTTCCAGAGTGAATTAAGGAACACAACCCAACTATATATTGTCTACAAGAGACCCACTCGAAATAAAATGATACATGAAAATTAAAAATAAATGGATGGAGAAACATATACTATGTTAACACTAACTAATTAGCATTTCTACACAACAAAAGAAATGATCAGGAACATGAAAAGATAACCTACAACATGAAAAAATTATTTGTAAACCATATATTTGATAAGGAGTTAATATCCAAAATATATAAAGAACTCATACAACTCAATAGCAATAAAAACTAATAATCAAATTAAAAATGGGCAAAACCTGAAAAGAAAATTTTCCAAAGACATATGAATGACCAACAAGTACATGAAAAGCTGCTTGACATCACTAATCATCAGGAAGCACAAATCAAAACTACAATGAGTTTCATGCCTGATAGAATAACTAGCATCAAAAAGACCAGAGTTATCAAATATGGTGAAGATGTGGAAAGAAAAAGCCCCTGTGAGTTGGTAGGACTGTAGTGTTACAGGTACTTTGAGGTTTAAAATTTTTAAAATAGAACACCACATGTTCTGGTAATTCTACTTCTGTATCAAAGAGATATGTGTTCATAGCTGCATTATTTACAATAGCCAAGACATGGAAACACCCTAAGTGTCCACTGACACATGAATGGATAAAGAAGTTGTTATACACACATACACACACAAAAAAACTTAATTATTCATCCATAGAAAGGAGGACATCCTGCCATTTGTGACAACATGGATGGATTTTGAGGGCATTGTGCTAAGTCATGCAGAGAAGGACAAATACTGTATGATCCTACTTTTATGTGGAACCAAAAGAAAAAATAACCTTATAGAAAAAGAGATCAAACTTGTTGCTGCCATAGGCAGAGAGCAAGGTAAGGAGAACTGGTGGAAGATAGTCAAAAGGTACAAACTTAACAATTGTAAAAGAAATAAGTACTAAGGTTGTGAAGTACCCCATGATGTACAATGTATAATGCTGTTGTATGGCATACATGAAATTTGTTAAGAGTGTAAATCTTTAAAAGTTATCATCACAAGGAAAAAAAGGCTTTTCATTTTCTTTTGGGTCTTTTTGTATCTGTATGAGATGATGGCTATTAACTAAACTTATTGTAGCAATCATTCCATGATACAATAGTCCCTCCTTATCCAAGATCCCCAGTGTATGCCTGAAGTGGTAGATAATACCGAAACCTATATTTATTATGGCTTTTTTCCTATACATACCTACCTATGATTAAAGCTCTTTTTCTCATTTTTTAAAGTTTTATTGAAGTATAGTTTATTTACAATGCTGTGATAATTTCTGCTGTACAACAAAGTGATTCAGTTATACATAGACACATAGCCATTCTTTTTCAGGTTCTTTTCCCATACAGATTATCACAGAATATTGAGTAGATTTCCTTGTGCTCTACAGTGTGTCTCCATTGACCATTTTATATACAACAGTGTGCATATACCAATCCCAAACTCTTAATATATAAATTAGGCACAGTAAGAGATAAACAAAAATAACTAATTATAAAATAGAACAATTATAAGAACATAATGTAATAAAAGTTATGTGGCTGGTATCTCTGAAAATATCTTATTGTATAAATTTAATACCTTTCCCATCTTAACTATGTACTTATCATGCACTATCACCATAAATTTTGCACTTTGATGTACAACAGCAAAACTAGCACAGATTTCTTTTTTCTTCTTCAAAATTTAATGGATAGATTTGTTCTTATGGTAGATCTTAGTAACCTTAGTATACGATTTTTTCTTTCCTTATAAGTCAAGAACTTTCACCTTTTCACTTAAAGAAAGCACTTTATGGCTTATTTTTGCCAGATCCAAATTGCACAGCATCCCTCTTCTTGTGCTTTGGGGCCATTATAAAGTTAATTAGGCTTACCTGAATGCAAGCACTCTGATTACCTCAACAGTGAATCTGATAAACAAGGTGACTATTAAGTGATGAACAGGTAGAATACACTGGACAAAATAATGATTCATGACTCAGGCAGGAGGAAGGTGGATGGCACGTGGATACGGAAAAATGGATAGAGAAGATTTGAGATACACACACACAATGGAATATTACTCAGTCACAAAATATGAAATTCTGCCATTTACTACAATGAGGCGGGACCTAGAATATACTATGCTTATTGAAACAAGTCAGACAGAGATAGACAAATACTGTATGTTTTCATTTATATGTGGAATCTAAAACATAAATAAATGTATACAGTGAAACAAAAACAGCTTCAGAGATAAGGACAAAGTAAGGGGTCCCAATAGGGAGAGGGAAGGGAGAAGCGGCAAGATGGTGTATAGGATTAAGAGGTACAAACTACTATGTATAAAATAGGCAACAAGGATATTTGTAAAACACAGGGAATTATAGCCATTATATTGTAATAACTTATAATGGAGTATAATCTATAAAAATACTGAATCATTATGCAGTATACATGAAACTAATATAACATTATAAGTCAACTGTACTTGAATTTTAAAAATTATCATACTACTCAGAATGGCGTGCAATTTAAAACTTGTGAATTATTTATTTCTGAAATTTTCCATTTAATCTTTTCTGACTATGGTTGACCACAGGTAACTGAAACTATAGAAGGCAAATCTGCAGATAAGGGGGACTACTACATATTTAAGTCAAATTATTATGCAGCATATCTTGAAGTTATACAGTGCTATAAGTCAATTATATCTCAATAAAATTGAAAAAAGTGTAAACTCCTTCTGCCAATGAAAAGTCCCACCCAATTTTATTTTATCTTTAAGCGGATTAAAAAAACTTTGCCATGTTTGACTTTTCTGTCACTTTTATTCCCTAACACCAGTTGATCTCTATATCTAAGCATTTTAATCTCTTTCTTTTCTACTTCTTTCTCTCTAGTCCCACCATTATCATACTTTTCTTTAGCTACAGTAGCTAATCTTGATGCTTGATCTCTTGTTACAGTCTCCCAGCTGCTCTCTACCTCCATCCCTCTCTGTTTTGTCACCAGTTCTAACTACCCAATGAAGATTACTCAAACAGAAATGTAACCACATTTGCCAAATGATAGATATATACAAGAATGGTTGTATCACTGAATTTGTAATAGCTCCAAACTCCATACAACCTATCAACAGTAGAATGGCTACATATACTGTTCTATAGCCATGCAATGTAATACTGTACTGCTTATGAAAATGAATGACCTATACCAACAAGCAATAAATAAGTGGACAGAAACAAAACTGTTGATCAAAAGCTATAAGACAAAAAATAGTATGTTATATAATTCCACTTATATAAAGTTCAGTAATGGGCAAAACTAATATGTGGTGATCAAAGTAGGATAGTGGTTTTCCTTGATCCAGTACAATGGCTGGAAGGGGTACAGGAAGCTTTCTGGAGCTGGTGAATGGGGGGGGGAAGATAACGTTCTGCTTCTTGACATGAGTTTTGGTTACATGGGTAGGTTCAGTATGTGACTATTACCTCATTACCCATGCACTTTTCTGTATGCACACTATAATTTAATAAAGTATTTAGAAAATAGTAAAATTCTGGGGACAAGCAAGTCTTTAACTGAATCTGATTTATCGCTCCTTTTCTGAGCTAGGTACAAGAGAATGAGCATAGGCTTCTGGCCTCTGATAGACCTGATTTAGAATACCGCTTCTTCTGATAATTGTGTACATCCTTGGACATGTCATTTCACCAATCCTCAGTTTTCTCATCTGTAAATTGGGGGTAATAATATCTACCTTGAATAATATTCCATTTTCTTGGTGTAGCACAGTTTATTTATTCATTAAACTACTGAAAGACATCTTGCTTGTTTCCAAGCTTTGGAGTTATGAATAAAGCTGCTATAAACATTGAGATGCAAGTTTTGGTGGGATGTAAATTTTCAACTCCTTTGGATAAATACCGAGGAAGATTGATGGAGTACATTCAGTTTTGTAAGAAACCACCAAGGTATGTTCTAAATTGGCTATACTATTTTTCATTCCCACCAGTAATCAATGAGAATTCCTGTTGCTCCACATCCCCAGCATTTGGTGTTGTCAGTGTTCTGGATTTGGCAATTATGGTAGGTGTACAGTGCTTTCTTATTGGTGTTTTAATTTGCATTTCCCTGATGACATATAATGTGAAGTATCTTTTTACATGTCTGTTTTCCATCTGTTTATCTTCTTTTGAGAGGTATCTGTTAAGCTCTTCTCCCCATTAATCAAGTTGTTTGTCTTCTTATTGATGTGTTTTAAGAGTTTTTTGTATGTTTTGGTTATCCCTCAGGAGTTTTTAACTTTCAAGATAGTCTACACTGATCCTCTAGTAATTCATTGATGTTATCATTTAAGTGTTCCTTTCATTTCTTTGCTCCAGCAATTTCTGCTCCTGGTAAGCTGTGATCCTCTGTCTATCTCTCCAGCTTTTGGGATAGTAGTTCATTCTGTCACCTCAACTCTCAGATAGCTCTAAGAAAAGCATTGATTTTAAGTTTGTTCAACTCTTTTCTTATTGTGAGGGTGATAGTGACCATTTCTAAGCTCTTTACATGTTGGAACTGAAACCAGAAGTCCTCTGTTCAAGCACTTTTGTGATATATGCTTTGTCACATAACCCCAAAATCTGTGTCATGCTTTGTCACATAACCCCAATATCTGTATCATCTCCTTTGCTTCTTTTCCCATGTGAGATGAGATTTTACTGGTTCTTCTTATGTTAGCAATTTGGGATTACAATCTGAATATTTTGAAATATCTGTTGTGGGACTCTGGATAGTGTTTAAATCCTATGGAAAAGACTGATATTTTGTTTAAGCAGACACGTGATGTTGTTTAGTTCAAGCCACAATTTCCAACAGACTTTCTGTAGGCTGTGATTCCACTGTCAGTTTAGTTTTCAAAGCCTTTTCAGTGCTATTTGGATCTGTCCTGTGTGTGCACCACCCAGTGGTCAGTCTAGAACCTGGACTGTGGTCTGTTCATTATCTCGGTTTTCAAAATTTGTGTTATGCTAATGATGATCAAACCCAAGCATGAACAAGTCAGGATAGAGCCCAGGAATTCAAAGAAACTTTTTATGGGATCATTTTCACATGCTCCTTCTCTGCTATCTCTCTAAGTGCTTTCTGGTTCCCTGGGCCTCCCCTTTTCTGTCTTCCATACCCAAACTGCCCACTTCAATGATTGTGCTGCACCCACAGTCCAACCAACAGGAGGATCAAGGGTGTGGAGAATAATCAGTAGAGTTTGACCTGGCTTTCTTAGTATCACAGCTCAACGGAACAGAGCAGAAAGTTTCTTTTTCTCACAGGTTTGGCTCCTACAACTTCCTGTTGCCATTCACATTCATTGCTACCTTCTCTGCCACTGAGGAGCCACTTGTAGATTGGAACATGAGAAAATGGAGAAAAAAGAAAGAAAAAAGATCCAGGGAATTTCTTCTTCTCTCTGGGTTCTAAGAGGTCCCATTTTCTTTCATTCATCCAGAAATAGAGTGTTTTCTCCTGTATCTTTCTCTGTCTGTACTGCAGTGCTCACTTTCAGGTTTTGAATTGCACTGACTTTAGGCCAGAAGATTCCAAAGGAGAAAGCGGTAAATTTGCAACTAGTTCAGTGGGACTTTGATTTCTGCATTCTCCTTCTGCTGATATTATTTACTTTTCATAATTCCCAAATAACTTCATATGAATTCTTTCAAGGTTTTATAGTTATACTCAGTTGGAGAGAAAGACTGGTATATATTTACTCCATCCTACCTGAAATCAGAAGTCCTTGAGGAAAAATTTTGAAATGTAAATCAGATTATGTCACTACTCTCAATATGTCACACTTATAATAAATTTGAAACACATACTTCTAAAATGTAGTGACAATACATCCAGCTGGTTTCCCAGGAGGCAATGTAGAAACAAACAGAAACTTCATTTCATGTATAATAATATCAATCCCAAAGAACAAGAATTTCAACAAATATGGATACTTGTTGTTTATATGATACATTCTCTGATTTCAAGTAAAAGGGGAAAGGGTGAAACAAATATAGTAAAACTAAATGAAAATCACAGAAATGAGACAAGAGCTTTCCCCAAAAGAAACAGCTAGCTACTGAACAAGTGATCTCAGGAGTTCCCATCGTGGCTCAGCAGAAATGAATCTGACTAGGAACCATGATGTTGCAGGTTTGATCCCTGGCCTCGTTCAGTGGGTTAAGGATCTGGCGTTGCCATGAGCTGTGGTGTAGGTCGCAGACACGACCCAGATCCAGCTGTGGCTACAGCATAGGCCAAGAGTTATAGTTCCAATTCGACCCCTAGCCTGGGAACCTCCAAAGGCTGGGGTGCGACCCTAAAATGCAAAAAAAAAAAAAAAAAAGAACAAGTGAGCTCAGACATAATTCTATGAATAGTTTCACAAGGAATAGAGCCCTGTGACCTAGAGCAATCTTAGAAAGCCTCATGAAGGAGATAGCACTTGACAGAGCCTCATTCATTCACTCAACAAATATGTATTGATAATTTTTTAATTATTTAATGAATTTTACTACATTTATAGGTGTACAAAAATGATCACAACCAAACTTTATAGCATTTCCATCCAAGACTCCCCCCACCGCCCAACTTGTCTCATTTGGGAACCATAAGTTTTTCAAAGTCTGTGAGTCAGTATCTGATCTGCAAAGAAGTTCATTGTGTCCTTTTTTTAGATTCCACATGTAAGTGGTAGTGTCTCATTGATGTTGGTGTCTCATTGTCTGACTGAATTCACTTTGCATGATAATTTCTAGGTCCATTCATGTTGTTATAAATGCTGTTATTTCGTTCGTTTTAATGGCTGAGTAATATTCCATTGTGTATAGATACAATATCTTCCTTAGCCACACCTCTGTCGATGGACATTTAGGTTGTTTCCATGACTTGGCTGTGGTATAGAGTGCTGCAATGAACATTGGAGTACATGTGTCTTTTCAAGTCATGGTTTTCTCTGGATAGATGCCCAGGAGTGGGGTTACTGGATCAAATTGTAATTCTAATTTTAGTTTTCTATGGAGTCTCCATACTGTTTTCCACAGTGGTTGCACCAATGTACAGTCCCACTAACAGTGTAACAGGGTTCCTTTTCCTCTTACACCCTCTCCAGCACTTATTGCTTATAGACTTTTTGATGATGGCCATTCTGGTTGGCGTAAGGTGGTACCTCATAGTGGTTTTAATTTGCATTTCTATAATAACAAGTGATGTTGAACATCTTTCATGTGTTTTTTGGCCATCTGTATGTCTTCTTTGGAGAATTGTCTGTTTAGATCTGCCCATTTCTTGATGGGATTGTTTGCTTTTTTGGTATTGAGCTGTAGGAGGTGTTTGTCAATTTTGGAAATTAATCGCTTGTCAGTCGATTCATTTGCAAATATTTTCTCCCATCCTGTGGGTTGTCTTTTCGATTTGTTTAGGGTTTCCTTTGCTGTGCAGAAACTTTGATGTTTAATTAAGTTCCATTGGTTTATTTTTATTTTTATTGTAATTACTCTAACAGGTGGATCTGAGAAGATGTTGCTGTCATTTATGTCAGAGAGCGTTTGGCCTATGTTTTCCTCTAAAAGTTTTATAGTATATGGTCTTATATCTAGCTCTTTAATCCATTTTGAGTTTATTTTTGTGTACGGTGTTAGGAAGTATTCTAATTTCTTTTTATTTTTGCATTGTGGCTGTCCAGTTTTCCCAGCACCACTTATTGAACAGACTGTTTTTTCTCCATTGTACATTCTTTCCTCCTTTGTCATAGATTAGTTGACTATAGGTGCGTGGGTTTAATTCTGAGCTTTCTATCCTGTTCCCCAATCTATATTTCTGTCTTTGTGCCAGTACATATGGTTTTGATGACTATAGCTTTGTAGTATACTCTGAAGGCAGGGAGCCCAATTCCTCCAGCTCCATTTTTCTTTTTCAGGATGTCTTTGGCTATTCTGGGTCTTTTGTGCTTCCAAACAAACTTTAAAATATTTTGTTCTAGTTCTGTGAAAAAGGTCCTTGGTAATTTGATAGGAATTGCATTGAATCTGTAGATTGCCTTGGGTAGTATAGTCATTTTGATAACATTGACTCTTCCAGTCCAAGAGCATGGCATGTCTTTCCATCTGTTCATGTCATCCTTGATTTCTTTCATCAGGGTCTTATAGTTTTCAGAGTACGGTCTTTTGTCTCTTTAGGCAGGTTTATTCCTAAGTATTTGATTCTTTTTGATGCAATGTTAAATAGGATTGCTTTCCTAATTTCTCTTTCTGATCTTTTGTTGTTATTACATAGAAATGCAGTTGATTTCTGTGTATTAATTTTGTATCCTGCGACATTGCCAAATTCATTGATGAGCTCTAAAATTTTCTGGTAGAGTCTTTAGGATTCTCTAAGTATAGTATCATGTCATCTGCAAATAGTGATAGTTTTACTTCTTGCTTTCCAGTTTTGATTTCTTTTATTTCTTTTACTTCTCTGATTGCTGTGGCTAGGACTTCCAAAACTATGTTGAATAGTAGTGGTGAGAGTGGACATAATTGTCTTGTTACTATCTCAGCAGGAATTCTTTCACCTTTTCAACACTGAGAATGATGTTAGCTCTAGGTTTCTCATAGATGGCCTTTAATATGTGGAGGTAGGTTCCCCCATGCCCATTTTCTGAATGGTTTTTATCAGAAATGTGTGTTGGATTTTGTCAAAGGCTTTTTCTGCATCTATTGAGAGGATCATATGGTTTTTATTCTTCAGTTTATTAATGTGGTGTGTCACACTGATTGATTTGTGGATATTGACGAATTGTTGCATCCCTGGGATAAATCCCACTTGATCATGATGTACAATCCTTTTAATGTATTGTTGGATTCAGTTGGCTAGTATTTTGTTGAGGATTTTTGCATCTATGTTCATCTGTGAGATTGGCCTGTAATTTTCTTTTTTTGTGGTATCTTTGTCTGGTTTTGGTATCAGGGTGATGGCCTCATTGAATGAGTTTGAGAGTGTCCCTTCCTCTGCAATTTTTTGGAAGAGTTTCAGAAGGATAGGAGTTAGCTCTTCTCTAAGTGTTTGATAGAATTCACCTGTGAAACCATCTGGTCCTGGACTTTTGTTTGTTGGAAGTTTTTAAATCACAGTTTCAATTTCAGAACTTGTGTTTGGTCCGTTTATCTTTTCTGTTTCACCTTGGTTCAGTCTTGGAAGATTTTAGTTTTCTAAGAATTTGTCCATTTCTTCTAGGTTTTCCATTTTATCAGTGTATAGTTGCATGTAGTAGTCTCTTGTGATCCTTCATATTTCTGTGACATCCGTGCTACTTCTTCTCTAATTCATTTCTAATTTTATTTATTTGTGTCCACTCTCTCTTTTTCTTGATAAGTCTGGCTAAAGGTTTATCAATTTTGCTGATCTTTTCAAAGAACCAGCTTTTAGTCCAATTGATCTTTTCTATGGTTTTCTTCGTTTCTATTTCATTGATTTCTGCTCTGTTCTTTATGATTTCTTTTCTTCTACTAACTTTAGGTCTTGTCTGTTCTTCTCTCTCTAGCTGCTTTAGATGTAAAGTTAGGTTGCTTGTTTGAGCTTTTTCTTGTTTCCTGAGGTAGGCTTGTATTGCTATAAACTTTCCTCTTAGAACTGCTTTTGCTGCATCCCAGAGGTTTTGGACTGTCGTGTCTTTGTTGTCATTTGCTTCTGGGTATTTTTTAATTTCCTCTTTGATTTCTTCAGTGACCCATTGGTTGTTTAGTAGCATTTTGTTTAGTCTCCACGTGTTTGTATTTTTTGCTGTTTTTTTCTTGTTGTTGATTTCCAGTCATATAGCATTGTGGTCAGAAAAGATGCTTGATATGATTTCAATTTTCTTAAAGTTACTGAGGCTTGATTTGTAGCCCAGGATGTGATCAATCTTAGAGAATGTTCCGTGCACACTTGAGAAGAATGTGTATTCTGTTCCTTTTGGATGGAATGTCCTATAAACATCTATTAAGTCCATCTGATCTAATGCTTCATTCAGGGCCTGTGTTTCCTTATTGATTTTCTGTCTGAATGATCTATCCGTTGCTGTAAGTGGGGTGTTAAAGTCCCCCACTATGATTGTGTCATTGTTGACTTCTCCTTTTAAGGTTGTTAGCAGTGCCTTATATATTGTGGTGATCCTGTGTTGGGTGCATAGATATTTAAAATGGTTATAACTTCTTCTTGGATCGATCCTTTGATCATTATGTAGTGCCTTCCTTGGCTCTTAAAATGTTCTTCATTTTAAAGTCTATTTTGTCTGAAAGGAGTATTGCTACTCTGGCTTTCTTTTGATTCCCGTTTGCATGGAATATTTTCTTCCATCCTCTCACTTTCAATTTGTATGTGTCCCCAGAAGTCAAGTGGGTCTCTTGAAGACAGCATATATATGGGCCTTGTTTTTGTATCCATTCAGCTAGTCTATGTCTTTTGGCTGGGGCATTCAGTCCATTAACATTTAAGGTAATTATTGATATATATGTTCTTATTGCCATTTTATTAACTGTTTTGGGGTTTTGTTGCTCTTTTTTCTTCCCTTCTCTCTTGTTGTCTCCTCTTGTGGTTTGATGACTGTCTTTAACGTTGTATTTAAGTTGATTTTTCTTGTTTGTGTATCAGTTGTAGATTTTTGGTTTGCAGTTACCCTGAAGTTTTCATATAGGAGTCTATATACAAACGAGATTGATTTAAGTTGTTGGTTTCTTAATTGGAAGTGTGTCTCCAGTGTCCTGCATTTGTGCTCTCCTCTTTTCATGATTTCTGATATTGGTAGCATGATTGTGCATGGATGATTTAGTATCTTTACTGTATATATGCCTTTACTGGTGAGCCTTGTCATTTGTGGTGTTTTTGTTTCTGGTTGTGGCCTTTTCTTTTCTGCCTAGAGAAGTTCCTTTAGGATTTGTTGTAAAGCTGGTTTAGTGTTGCAGAATTCTCTTAGCTTTTGCTTATCTGTAAAGCTTTTGATTTCGCCTTCAAATGTGAATGAGAGCCTTGCTGGGTCAAGTAATCTTGCTTGGAAGTTTTTTTTCCTTTCATCACATTAAGTATATCATGCCACTTCTTTCTGGCCTGCAGAGTTTCAGCTGAAAAATCTGCCAATAACCTTATCAGGGTTCCCTTGAATTTATTTGTTTCTTTTCCCTAGCTGCTTTTGGTATTTTTCCTTTGTCTTTAATTTTGGTCATTTTGATTAATATGTGTCTCAGGGTGTTCCTCCTTGGGTTTATTCTATATGGTACTCATTGCACTTCCTGGATTTGAGTGAGTGGTTCCTTTCCCATGTTAGGGAAGTTTTTGACTATTATCTCTTTGAATACTTTTTCTGTCCCTTTCTCTCTCTCTTCTCCCTCTGGCACCCCTATAATATGGATGTTGGTGCATTTAACGTTATCCCAGAGTTCCCTGAGACTCTCTTTATTTCCTTTCAAACTTTTATCTCTTTTCTGTTCTGCATTAGTGATTTCCACTAATCTGTCCTCCACCTTGCTTATTCGTTCTTCTGCCTCCTGTATTTTACTGTTGGCTGCTTCTAATGAATTTTTTATTTCAGTTATTATATTTCGCATCTCTTCTTGCTTAATTTTTATATCTTGTATTTCTTTGCTCAGTGTTTCCTGTAAATTATCAATCTTTGCCTCCAGTTTATTTCCAATGTCTTGCATCATCTTCAGCATCAACAGTCTAAAGTCTCTTTCTGAGAGGCTGATAATCTCCTCATCACTGAGCTGTTTTTCTGGGTTTTTTTCTTTTTCCCTTATCTGAGTTACAGTTCTCTGTCTTTTCATTTTTATAGATTTTTGGTGCGGTGGCCTTGTTGTAGACAATGGAGCTGTAGCCTCTCTTACTTCTGGTGTTTTCCTTCCTTGTAGCTGAAGTTGGTATGGGGGGAGGGCTTGTTGTAGGATTCCTGGTGGGAGGGACTGTTCCCTGCCCACTGGTGGGTGGGGCTGATTCCTATACTTCTGGTGGATGGCGCTTTGTCTCTGGATGAGATTAGAGGCAGCTGTGTGTATGAGGAGTCTTTAGGCAGCCTGTTTACTGATAGGTGGGGCTTTGATCCCACCTGGATTATTTTTTGGCCTGGAGCTTCTCAGAGCTGATGGGAGGGGCAGGATTTTCCCAAGATGGCCACCTTCAGAAAAATGCGGGCTGATGAATGTTCCCAAGAGTTTTGCCTCCAATGCCTTTCCCCCACAACAAGCCTCAGTCACCCCTGTTTTCCCAGGAGATCCTCCAAGAACTGCGGTCAGGTTCGATCCAGATTCCTATGGAAACTTTGCTTTGCCCTGGGACCCAGTGCATGTGAAAGTCTGTGTGTGCCTTTCAAGAATGGGGTCTCTGCTTTCCCCAGTCCCATGGAGCTCCTGCACACAAGCCCCACTGGCCTTCAATGCCAGATGCTTTTTTTTTATGTATTGATAATTTTTATGTGCTAACACTTATCCTGACATTTCTTTTTTCTATCATTCCCACTTTGACTTTAGGATGCCCTGACTTATTTAACTGTAACCTTTTAAACACTCAGAGACTAATTTTGAAATGCAACAGTAGAATTAGTGTTTGAGAGCATAGGCTAAGGATTATGTAATACATGCAGAGTATTAAGTATAATGTCTGGCATGTAAGAAATTCTCTTTTGTTTTGCCTTTTTTGTCATTTTAGGGCCGCACCCGCAGCATGTGGAAGTTCCCAGGCTAGGGGTCTATTCAAAGCTGTAGCTGCCAGCCTACGCTGTAGCCACAGCAACACAGGATCCGAGCCGTGTCTGTGACCTACACCACAGCTCACAGCAATGCTGGATCGTTAACCCACTGAGCAAGGCCAGGGATTGAACCCGCAACCTCACAGTTCCTAGTTGGGTTCATTAACCGCTGCGCCACGACGGGAACTCCTGTAAGAAACTCTTAATACATGTTAGTTGCTTTATTTAGACCTATAAATACACATTAATATATGGTAGGCAATGCTTTTGAGGTTAGTTATTATTTAAATAAATGGAAAAATGAGACGTGGTATATTGTATATATTGCAGTGAAAGAGGGTCTGTAAAGAGAGCATGAAAAGATGGCATGGGTGTGAAAAAATGAATTCATAGTAAGAGGCTGATGAAATATGCCACTTTGTTTTTATTTATTTATTTATTTATTTATTTATTTATTTATTTATTTTTAGGGCCACCCCCATGGCATATGGAGGTTCTCAGGCTAGGAGTCGAATCAGCCACAGACACAGCAATGCCAGATCCGAGCTGCATCTGTGACCTACAGCACAACTCACAGCAATGCCAGATCCTTAACCCACTGAGCAGGTCCAGGAATTGAACCTGTATCCTCATGGTTCTAGTCAGATTTCTTTCTGCCGAGCCACAATAGGAACTCTGCCCCTTTCTTTTAAATAAAAATTTTCTAAAAATTAGTAATAGGGTCAGAAGATCAAAGACCTTAGGTGTTGGGTCAGGGATTCTTAACTCCATCCCATGGTCAGTAAAATGAAGAAACACCTCAACTAAAAAGAGAGAGAGAGAGAGGGAGGACAAGTGAAACAAATACAAAAGAGTAACAAATATGGTATGTATTAATCTAATTATGTCAATAATCTCCATGCATTTGCTGAGTGCCAATCTCAGCATTATGGCAGGCACTATGATAGGCATCATCACATTCAATCATTTCAAAGATCCTGCATGGTAAGTGGTGTTATCCCCATTTTAAAGCTGAAGAAACTATGATTCTATGGGGTTACGTGTCTGATCTAAAGTCAAACAAATAAGTAAGGAAACTGGGATTTCCACTTGTCTCTTGTGTTTTTCATTTTCTGTCCTGCATTACGGTTATTCATGTGTCTATACCATTGTCTCTACTAGGTTTCAAACTTCCTGAATAAAGGAATCCTGTCTTATTCACATTTGGATGTTTTGCATTGCCTAATATGTAAGGGTTGTAGTTGGTATTGAATGATGTATGTATGGCTACAGTAAAGTTTATTAAATAAAAAATACCATACAACTGATGCTATTTTCTTCACTTGCTAAGTACACAGGTAGCCTTCCTTGAGAGGCCCCAAATGAGTCAAGTATGGAATATGTGCCCCCATTGATTGTTTCCACAACCCTCAGGGCTTAACTCCATCATATAAACCTTTTCACACTAGACTATAAATCTCCCTTTGTGTGTCTGTCTCCTACCCACTGTGAGAGCCTTGAGGACAAGAACGTTGTCTGAATGATCTCTTTACTGGTAATTTCTGGGCTTTCAATACCCTGGACAGAGTTTGATAATAAAAATTTGCCCAATGTATAAATGCTGAATAAAATAATGAAGTCATTCAATCTCTGTAATGAAGTTCCAAGGACGGTAATAAATGGAAATGCACTTTTTTCCCCTCAGCACTCCATCCAATCCATCATCCTGTCCTACTGGCTCCACCTCCAAAATATATCTCAAATCCAAGCAAATTTTACTTAGCCCTCCACTGCCATTACCCTAGTACAACTTACCAACGTTTTTAGACTAGGCTACTTTAGAAGCTTCCCAATTGCTCTCCCTACTTCTATGCTTGACTCCTATAATCAAACCTTTAAACAGCAGCCAGAATTAACAGATGTACATTACTGCAGAAAAAATAAACAATAAGGTACCAATCCATTTTTTTTTCTGCTTGCTTTAGGTTAATATTGCTTTTCTTCCTCTAGTTTCCTAAAATGGAAGCTAAGATTATTGGTTACCTTCTTTTCTAAAATATTCATTTGATGCTATACCTTTCCCTCTAAATACTGGTTTTGCTGCATCAAATACATTTTGATAAATTGTATTTTCATGTTAATTTAGTTCATAATATTTTAAAATTTCTTATGGAATTTCTTCTTTGACTCATTTGTTATTTAGAAATGTGTTATTTAACTCTTAAGTATTTGGGAGTTTTCAGCTATCTATTACTGACTTCTAGTTTGATTCCATTTTAGTCTGAAAGCACATTTCATATAATCTATATTCTTTTACATTTGTAAGATGTAGTTTATGGCCTAGAATGTGGTCTATCTTGGTGCTGGTCCATGTAAGGTTGAGAATAATGTGTATTCTGCTGTCGTTGGATGAAGTATTCTATAAATATCAATTAGATCTAGTTGATTGATATTGCTATTGATTTCAACTATATCCTTACTGATTTTCTGCCAGCTGTATCTGTCAATTACTGATAGAAGGGTGTTGAAGTCTCCCACCATAATAATGAATTTACCTATTTCTCCTTGTAGGTCTGTCACTTTTTGCCTCACATATTTTGATACTCTGTCTTTATGTGCATACATTTTCAGGATTGTTATATCCTCTTAGAGAACTGACTCCTTTATCATTATGTTATGCAATTCTTTATCTTTGATAAATTTCCATGCTCTGAAGTCTATTTTGTCTAAAATTAAATAGCTAATCCAGCTTTTTTTGATTAGAGTATTTATATACCTTTCTCCATTCCTTTATTTTTAATATATTATTTCTTGATATTTGTACTACTTTTAACATATTTGCTTTTTATATTATATTACTTTTAGAAAACATATAGTTGGGTATTATTTTTTATCTCCCCTTACAGTGCCTGTATTTTAATTGATATATTATGCATAAAGTGATTGTTGATATAGCTAGATTCACCTTTACTATGTCTCTAACCCTTTGGCATTTATTGAACTTGTTCATTGTTTCTTATTTTATCTTCTGTTTTTCTACCTTCTCTGATTTTAAGTGAGCATTTTGTATGATTCCATTTTCTTTATTTTCTTAGCATATCAATTATACTTCTTTTTATATTTTTAGTAGTTTCCCTAGAGTTTGCAATATGCATTTAAATTAATCTACTCCCAGTTCAAAATATTATAAAAATAAAATAATATTGATTCATAGGAAGTATAGATACTTTAAAAAAAAATTCCAGTTCCTCTCTCTCATTCCTCATAATGTTGCTGTCATTCATTTCACATACCCATAAGCTACAATCACCAAATACGTAGTTACTATTATTATTTTGAACAAGCCGTTATCTGTTAAATTGACTAGGAATAAGTAAAAGTAAATATTTTATCTTTATTCCTTTTCTAACATTCTTCTTTTATTTAAGTCTGAGATCATTTTCTTTCTGTCTTAAAAACTTCTTTGAATATCTCTTGCAAGGAAGCTTTATTAGTGACAAATTGCTACACATTCAGTTGTACCAAAGAACCAACTTTTATTTCCCCTTCACTTTTGAAGATTGCAGAACTCTAGGTGGAGGGGAGTTTTCTTTTAAAACTTTAAATATTCAACTCTACTCTCTTTGTGCTTGTATGGTTTCTGAAGAGAAAATTGATGTGATTCTATACTTGCTCCTCTACAGGTGAGGTGTTTCCCCTTCTCTGGCTTCTTTCAAAATTTCCTCTTTCTCTTTGATTTTCTGAGGTTTGAATATTATATGCCTAGCTGCAGCATATTATCCAGCATATTTATCCAGCGTGGTGTTCTCTGAGGTTCTGGGATCTGTGGTTTGGTATCTGTCATCAGCTTTGAAAAATTCTCGGCCATTAGCACTCTAAAAATTTCTTCTCCTTTCTCTCTTTTCCTTCTGGTATTCTTGTTACACAAATGTTACACATTTATCTAATTGATCCTAGTTCTTAGATATACTACTATGTCTTTTCCATTCTTTTTTCTCTTTGTGTTTAAGTTTTGGAAGTTTCTATTGACACAACTTCTGCCATATCTGAATCTTGTTCTGATGCTTGCTTTGTCTCCTCATATTGTTTTAGTTTAGTTTTGTTTTGCCTTTTACACTCCTTTCATTTTTTGTTGTTGTTGAAAACTGGGCATGATATATCAGGTAATAGGAACTGATGTAATTATGCCTTTAGTGTGAGATTTTATGTTTATCTGTCAAGGAGTAAAGCTGTGTTTAATGTTTTTGGTAGAAAGCTTCAGTTTCCTGTTGTGTCCTCATTTTTGTCTCCCCTGTTGTCTTTGACTTTACCTAGAGGCTCCTTCCTTGATAGAGTCCATTGTTCTTTCACATGTAATCCACTGTTATCATAAAGGAGCACTGTTGATGTGGTTAGGTGTGAAGGGAAGGAAAATATTCCATAATCCTATGATTAGATAGCATTCTTTTAGTGGGCTTGTGTTTTTATCCAATATGATAATCTCTCTTTCTTGATAGAATTTTTAAATCGATTAACATTGAATATTATTGTTGAGAGGTTGGATTTGTGACTATCATTTTACTTTCTATTTTCTATATGTCTCATGTTTTTTTCTGTTCCTCTGTTCTCCTTTAATGCCTTTTTTTAAAGTGAATATCCTTAGTGAAACATTTAATACCTTTAGTGATTTTTTTCACTATATATTCTTAGTTATATTCTTACTGGTTTCTCTAGGGATTACCATGTACATCTTAACTTATCAGAATCTACTTCAGAATCATACTAACTTAATTCCAGTATGATGTAGAAACTTTATTCCTATAAAGCTGTATCTTCCCCTGTTTTGTGCTATTGTCATTTTATATATTACATCTATATATGATTTTAAAAACAAATACTAGGGAGTTCCCGTTTTGGCTCAGTGCTTAACGAACCTGACTAGTATTCATGAAGACTTGGGTTTGATCCTTGGTCCTGCTCAGTGTGTTAAGGATCCAGCATTGCCATGAGCTGTAGTGTAGGTTGCAGACATGGCTTGAATCCCTCATTGCTGTGGCTGTGGTGCAGGCCAGCAGCTGCTGCTTGATCGTGGCCCTAAAAAAAATACTAGATTTCTAGATTTCACATGTAAGTGATATCATATGATATTTGTCTTTGTCTGTCCGACTTACTTCACTTAGTATGATAATTTCTGGGTCTGTCCATGTTGCTGCAAATGGCATTATTTCATTCTTTTTTGTGGCAGAATAATATTCCATTGTATATAAATACCATATATCTTATATGTAGAATCTAATAAAAAATGATACAAAAGAACATATTGAAAAACAGAAACACAGATGATTGGATTAGGAAGATGTGGTATATATACACAATGGAATACTATTCAGCCATAAAAAGGAATAAAATAATGTCATTTTCAGCAACATGAATGGAATTAGAGACACTCATACTGAGTGAAGTAAGTCAGAAGGAGAAAGACAGATACCATATGATATCACTAATATCTGGAATCTAATATACTACACAAATGAACCTTTATGCAGAAAAGAAAATCAAGGACTTGGAGAACAGACTTGTGGTTGACAAAAGGGTGGGGGAGGGAATGGGATGGTATGGGAGTCTGGGGTTAATAGTTGTAGACAGTTGCCTCTGGGCTGGAAAAGCAAGGAGATCCTACTGTGTAGCACTGGGAACTATGTCTAACCACTTGTGCTGTGTAACCCTGTCACCACGCTGTACAGCTGGGTATAATGTAAAAAAAAAGAACAGAAACGAACTCACAGATTTCAAAACCAATCTTATGGTTACTATAGGTGAAACCATTGGGGAGGGAAGAATTGGGAGGGTGGGAATAACACATACATACTACTTTAGAAAATAAATGATTAATAAGAATCCACTTGTTAGATTTTTATAGCATAGAAAAATCTACACAGTAATTTGTAATAACCTATATGGGAAAAGAGAATGGATATATTTATGTGTATGACTGACTTACTTTGCCATACACCTGAAATTAATACAACATTGTAAATTAACAATACTCCAATAAAATCAAATTTAAAAAATAATACTAGATTGTTTTGATTATTGTATTATATAAATTAATATATTTGAAAGAAGCTGAGAAAAGAGAGAACAGCAAGTATATTTTATACAGTTTAGCCTTCTTAATAACCATTTTTATTTCTCTTTGTTTCTTCCTGTGTATTCAAGTTACCATCTGGTATCATTTTCTTACTCTAAATCGGCTTTTCTCCTACCTGATTCTTTGTTATTTTATTATCAAGTGTATCATATTCTATGTCATGCCCCAAAATATGATATATTATTGCTTTTTTATACCAACTGACCAACACATAAGCTTTATTGGACAATACCTGTGTACTAGGCAGTGATGGGATTAAAACTTTCCTGTAAGATCTTATGTCTTACAACCAAAAAGCAGCAGATCTACAACAAGAGGGATTTCTGGGAATATGCTAAGCCTGAGTGTGCATAAAAATTAGATGGCAATGGGGATTAATGAGGAACAGTCTCCATAAGGAACAAAAGACTTACTCTCCATTTTACTACAAAAGACTGATCAATAATAAAGAGCTTTGTGGTGAGCAAAGTACAAATTTAAGCAAAGTAAATAATCTCAAGAATCCTACAGTGAGTACGGGCTCAGCAGTTTCTCTGTCCTGAAGTTATTTGGCTTCCTTCTCCATGCAGAGTTTACTACTTTCTTCTCTAGGATAAAGATGGAGAATATCTGCTTATTTTCATCACCATTAGGGCCACTTGTGTTTACAGTGGACTCAAACGTCCATATTTGGGAGGGACCTCTTTGATGGGATTGTGACCTGCTGTCCTCAGGTGTCTTCTGCGCATGTGGGGCTGAATTACAGTGAGAAGCATATATCTCAAGAACACTCCAGCACACTTTATTGACTGTAGGAGGATCAGGAAGAGTCGTTAGCATCAGGCTTTGTGCTGCAAGGCAATTCTTCCTTTGAATTTGCTTTAGGTAACATCAGTTCCTCAGGTAGAACAGACATATTGAAACAGTGTATCACCTTGGTCTGGCAGTCTTGATTCCTGCTGAAAAGCAGTTTAGGATGGAAGGAGAGTCCTTGACATTCAATAATCCTCTAATGGTGGAAGAAAATCGCAAGAGTACTACCTGGAAATCTCATGGGCTCATGACAATTTCATATGTTCCGTGTCCCACAGCTCATTTGAATGAAGGCTGTATTTTTCTCATGTCACTGAGAGGGCTTTAGGCCATTTTCGACTTGTTCCCTGTAATTTATATAGTCCCTGATTTGCCACTAGATTTGTGTACAATCTTGCCAGAACTCTGGGTTTGGGGTGGTTGCAAGCTGATGTTTAAGACTTTGCATATCTGTTCGAAATTTTGCTTTTTAAATCAGCTATAATGTCTTATATAATTACTTTATCGGTGCTCATTGTTTTTCTTGTGGATTTTAATCTGGCGTCACTTGTTTTTAACCCAAAGAACTGTCTTTAGTACTTCTTGCAAATCATGTCTGCTAACAACAAATTCTCTCAGGTTTTGTTGATCAAAGAATGTCTTTCTCTTTGCTTTTTGAAAGATACTTTTACTGAGTACAGTTGACCTTTGAACAATGCAGGAGTTAGGGGAAGCAACCCTCTGTGCAGCAGAAAATCTGCATGTAACTTAAAATCAGCCTTCTGTATATGCAATTCTTCTGTATCTGCGGATACAGAGGAACTCCGGATACAGCAGAACCACATATTCAGATCCTTGGATTCAACCAGCCACAGACTGTGTCCTACTACTGTATCTACTATTGAAAAAAAATGCAGATCAATGCATCATGCAGTTCAAACTTGTTCTGTTGAAGGGTCAACTGTATAAGATTCTTGCTTGACAGGTTTATTTTCGCCTCTTTAAAAACGTCATGTCACTGCTTCCTGGCCTTCATTGTTTCTGATGAGAAGCCATTTGTTCATTTTACTGTGTCACCCTTGTACATACTGAATAATTTTTCTCTCACTAATTTCAAAATTTTCTTTGTCTTTCATTATTTTGATTATGATATGTCTGTATGTGACTTTTTTGAATTTATTCCTCTTGGACTTCATTGATCTTCTTGCATATGTAGATTAATACTTTCCATCAGCTTGGGAAAATTTCAGCCAATATTTCTAAAAATACTTTCCTGATCATTTCTCTCTCCCCTCTCCTTCTGGTATTCCCATTATGCATATTTGGTATACTTAATGAGGTCTCATACTTATCTAAATCTTTGTTCAATTGCTTTACACTCTTTTTCTTCTCTGTTCAGATTGCCTATTTTTTTTTTCTTTTTAGGGCCACACCCTCAGCCTGCCCACGCTGAGGTCAAATAGGAGCTACAGCTATTAGCCTATGCCACAGCCACAGCAACGCAGGATCCGAGCTGTGTCTGCGAGCTACACAACAGCTCATGGTAACACCGGATCCTTAACCCACTGAGTGAGGGCAGGGATCAAACCTGCAACCTCATTGTTCCTAGCCGGATTCATTTCTCCTGTGCCACGACGGGAACTTCTCAGATTGCCTAATATTTTTAACCTATCTTCAAGTTCACTGATCTTTTTTGCCAGCTCAAATCATTGTTGAGTCCCTTTAATGTTTTTTTTTTTCATTTTGGTTATTGTCCCTTTTAAATCAGAAATTCTCTTTGGTTCTTTTTTATTATTTTTCTCTATAATTTCTCTATTTTATGAGTTATTGTCATCATACCTTATTTTAATTATTTAAGCAAGTTTTCCATTAGCTGTTTGAACATCTTTATAATAACTGCTTTGGAGTCTTTGCCTACTAAGTCAATGTCTAGGTCCCCTCAAAGGCAGTTTCTAATGTATGGTTTTTCCTGTATATGGATCATAATTTCCTGTTTCCTGCTCAATTTTTTGTTAAAGTGGACATTTTAGATAATATACTGCAACAACTGTGGAAACAGATTACCTCTCCCCATCTAGCTTTTTATGGCTCGACAGTTTATTTGTTCATTTGTTTTGTGATTTGGCTGCACAATTTCAGTGAAGTCTATTTTGCCTTTGATACAGAGCTTCTGTTGCTCCTAAGAGGGTACAGCCTTAGGCATACACACAGTTTTCCTGTCCACCATGCAGGACCATGGTTTTAGTCTGTCTCTCTTTGTCTCTTTCCCTAATGTTCTTGTTAAGCTGCTGCCTGGTCTGCTTCTATTAGTATTATACCCAGCTGTTTGCCTCTATTAATTGATAGCTAATTGCTCTATTGTTTTCAACAAAGCTCTGCAGCATAAATTGCTCCACAGTCTGATCTAACTGTAGTTGGGTTCCTTGGCAGGAAAACAGTGTTGCCAGTCTTTAGGCTTGCTCAGACTTGACTCCAGGAAGAAATTCTGCAGTATAGATCAGGAGGTAGGGATGTGGAGGGGATAAGGAATAGGAAACCCATTATTCACTAGATGTCCTACCTAAGTCCTCCCTCTGGAGCAGGTGATTATGTGTGTGTGTGTGTGTGTGTGTGTGTGTGCATGTGCATGAGCATGCAGGAGGCACTGGTGTCACCCTCAGCGGCTGACACAACATATGGATTTTTTTTCAGTTCAGAGCTGGGGAGGACAGGATTTGCAATGTTCACTGGCCACTGAGTCTACCTGGACTAGTTCTTCCACCCTGGAAACCTTGGCATTATGGGGGTTACCATTAGACTGCTAAGTGCATTGAAACAGCTCTCTCACAACACAAAGCTCTGCAGGAAAGAGGGACTATTTTCTTCATCAGCTGCCCTGCCTGGATTCTCCCTAAACAGTGGGAGTTGGGGGTGGGGAACAGGTGCCTCCTGGCTATTGCCACCCATTCTGTATAGATCTCCCACATAACAGAGCTGTAGAAAATGGGATCTGAGGATGTTTACCAACTTCTAAAAGCACGTAAAATAGCTTTTCCACCCCAGGAGTCTGGGGACATGAGAAGCACCACTTGGCAGTAGAGCTTGCTGAAATAGTTCTTCTGCGTGGCAGAGCTGTCAGGGATGGCTGCAGTCTCTAGCTCAAATGCCATGGCCTCCCACTGTTCTTACTGAGATTCTATGTATTTTTAAAATAAATGTTTCTCAACTTCTTGTAAGCCCTTTGGTCAATCTCCAGAGACTTTGATAATTTTGACCAGCTTACTAAATATTTTTCTGGAGGAAAGATTTCCTTTAGATCCTTACTTACCCATTCTGGAAGGTGGAAAATCCCTTTTTTCGTTTCATAGACACTCTTGAGAATAAATTGTTTATACTTAGTCTCTCCACTTCCCCTTTTCTGTCCCTCCTCAACCTGTTGAAGTCTGGTTCCCACCCCTACTATTCTGAACATAAGTTTCCTGATGACCTCCTATCTATCAAATCAATGGACACTTTTAAGTTCTAATTTCACCTCAAACTCTTAGCAGAATGATTTTGTGGACCAGTCTTCTTTTGAAGCTCTCTCCCATCTTGGTTTATGTGATGCCATTCTGGCCTAAGTCTTCTACTTTTCAAACTATGCTTTGATATTCTTTGTCTTTTAGATTATTCTTTGTCTACCTTCCCCTTAAATAACGGGTTTTTCCAGACTTAACTCCTTGTTACTTTTTCCTCTATAAACTCTCCCTAGGTAATCGAATCCTCCCTCTTGGTTTCAAGTAATACTGATATTAAAGTGCCTCCCAAATCTACACCTATATTACTTTGCCTGGAACTTGATAGTTGTATATCCAAAAGCCTGCTGAAAACCTTCGCACAGCTGTTTCTTGGGCTCTTCAAATTCAACATCTACAAAACAGGCCTTATCACCTACTTCCTCTCCAACCTGTTCCTTCGTCTGCATTTTCAGTTTCAATAAATTGCACCAGTATCCACCCAGCCCTTCAGGACAGAAACCAGTACATCATCCTTAATTGCTCTCTCTTATTCCTTACCAATCTAATCAAGTCACCAAGTCCTATTCATTTTATCCCCCAAACATCTCTCCAATTTATTTGTTTGTCTCTAGTCTTGTTGCCCCTGCCTTAATTCAGTAACCATCACATCCAGCCTTGACCTAATGGTCTCCATATTCTAGTCTAGCCCCAACACCTCCCCATCCTTCACACAGCAGCCAAAATAATGTATCTATACCACACAAACAATATTGTCATTACCTTTGTAAAAACCCTATGATAGCTCCTCATTACCAACATGATAATGTTCAAATTTCTTATATTCTATAAGACCCTTCGTGACCTTGCCCTTGACCACTTATCTGGTTGCCTCTCTTGCTAATTTCTTCCGTCTTCCATCACTTCCCATCATGTATCCAAAGCCACCAAATACCCTTTTAACAAACATCTTTTCTGCTTTAGATTAGGTCCCTGTTTGCTTGCAATAACAATCCTAACCAACTCGTGATCGCTTTGTGTTACTCAGCAAGTAAACCAAGACTTTTTATTTCTTCCTTATCTTTTCAGAAGCTCATAAAAGTTAGAGTACTGCACTTACATATCTTGACTGCCTGACAATATTTACAAATTCTTCAAGATTCATTTCCAGTAACAACTCCTCCATAAGGCCATCTTTGATATTCCTATACTAAATTAGTTTCTCCTTCACTAGACCTATGAAGTTTTTCATTTCTGTATCCATGAGTCCTTGCACAGTGCCTAGTATATAACATTTATGTTTACTAGGTACATGAGTGATAGCTACCACTTACTGGGTTTCCATGGTGTGCAGGGTGCTATACCATCACCTTTTTACATATGTTAATGCAACTCTGTCAACAACACTACACAAATTGTATTATTCCTAGCTCTCTTTTATACATAAGGAAACTGAGGCACAGAGAGGAAAAGCCCCTTGCCTAAGGTCATTTGGCTGGTCAGTGGCAAAGTCTGAATTGGAGCTCAGTTCTTTAAAACTCTGAAGCCCATAGTTTATAAGTTTCTGGAATGAACCTCAGGTTGGGGGTATAGTGAATCACATAAAGGTGCAGAATTGAGAAGACAGAATACATATATGGGAGACAGTAAAGAGTTCAGCTGGTCCGTAGATTTGCAGAAGCTGGCACAGTAGGAAAAGATCTGAATGTGAATGGTCTGAAATGCCAAACAGAGAAGCATGGACTTTATTTAGCAGACATATATAAGAGTGACATGATGAATGTGTCCTTTTGAGAATATTAATCAAGTGCCACTGTGCAAGACAGATTTGAGGCCAAGAGACTGAAGGACAGGAAACAAGTCAAGGCCCTTGATGCTGCTCAGCAGTCTTCTTCCCCAGCACTTCCCATTCTCCTTCCTTTCAGCAGGTTCCGAGCTCTTTAACATTTTTATTCAGTCCCTTGCCTACCCCCATTGCTTGTGCTTTCAGCAACTGACCTTAACTGACCTTTAATTGAGAAAGTTAAAGGACTCAGGAAGGATTGCCTTCCCTTCTTGTCTCTCTATTGCCAAATTTATCTCTAGCTTGTCCTTATCCTATCCTCCTTAGTAATAATAGGTACCACTTTGAGTACTTAAGGTAATACTTACAACTACACTGTGAGAAAGGTTTAAGGAAGGGTTTACCCTCAATCTGTAGCCAAGAAAATTGAGACCTGGAATGGCTCAGTGCTTGTCAAGTTCACCCAGATAGCAAACGACAGATTTGGGATTTGAACCTAGGGCTGTTTGATTCCAAGATCACCTCATAATTACTACAGCCTGAATAGTGATCTACACCACTCTCATCTTGGGCTCCATTTTATCCATCTCCTTCCACTTCCTTGGGGTCCTTTTCCAGCAGCTGTCCCCTATCCTTCTCCGGTAAAGTCAATGTCTCTATTTCTTTGGAGTTTTTCCTCTCAGTGAATATATACCCTAAAGTCTTATGTCCTCAAAAACAATATCAAGCCAACAGAAGGGTCAGTTTTACCCATAAACATCATCCTAGTTCATACTCTTTATTTTATATGCCTGTAGATATTCGTCTACCCTGTCTCTACTTCCTCACCTCTGACACTGGAATCTGGTTTCATTCTATACCTCTGCATGATATCACTTTTGCTAAAGCCACCAAACTGACAAATCATAGTTCAGTCTTTATATTACCTTGTCTCCCTGTTCCATTCTTTTCCTCCTTGTCCCTCTTTCCACTATGTCCTCTATTCTGAGCTTCCGTACCACTACTCTACTTCAGATCCTTCAGATCCCCAACATTGCTTGTCTGGATAAGTCTCCTTTCTCCACTCTTACCATCTGCAACTCATTCTCCACATTGGCGGTAAGAGTGAACTTTCTAAAATATAAATCTAACCATGTTATTGCCCTGCTTAAAGTCCTTAGATTCAAATGCAAAACTACATAGTTTGTTGTACATGGCTCTTATAAGGAATTACAGCCCTTTGACTTTCAGCTTCATCTTCCTCCTCTCCTTCCTGCATACTCTGTGTTCCTGGCATATTTAAAGTCTTATTTTTTCATGCCCTCATGACTTTACATGTGCTTTGCTCTCTCTTTTTCACATGCTTCTTTTCCATGGTCACTAGTTGAATTTCTCTTCCTCAAGACTCAGTTCAAATGTAGTTTATTTTGGGAGTTCCCCTCGTGGCTCAGTGGAAACGAATCTGACTAGGAACCACAGAGGTTGCGGGTTCAATCCCTGGCCTCACTCAATGGGTTAAGGATCCGGCATTGCTGTGAGCTGTGGTGCAGGTTGCAGATGAGGCTCAGATCCGGCATTGCTGTGGCTGTGGCATAGGCTGGCAGCTACAGCTCCTGTTAGACCTCTAGCCTGGGAACCTCCATATGCCTCAGGTGCGGCCCTAGAAAAAGGCAAAAAAAATGCAGTTTATTTTGTTCTGTCTGACTCCCCTTCCTGCAGCCTCTCCACTCCTACCTTTTTCAGACATCCCAATATCCTAGACACAGTTCGTTACTTTGTCCTCTATTGCAAAACACTACCTGTAATAGCACCAACAGATTCCAGCAGCAATCATTATATGCCCCAGTGAGATTGTTAATTTCTCAAAGACAGAAACTGAGTCATAAACACTGTTGTATCTTCAGTGTCTGGCACATAGTAGATCCTCAATGAATATTTGTTGAACTTGAATGAATGAATGAATGAATGAATGAAGTTATCAATTTGTGTGTGTGTGTGTGTGTGTGTGTGTGTGTGTGTGAAACAGAGACTGAACCCATGATAGCAGCCATAGGAATATAAAAAAGAGAGAATAGGCCTTGACTGGGTATGGAAAAGGGAAGCTGAACAAACCAGCAAAGATAATTGGAGCTATTGGTATCAATGGCAGAGAATGGAAAACTAGTAGAATTAAAGCAAAAATACTGAAATAGAACTGGTTATATCGACTGTAAACATGTCACATCCAGGTAGAAATTTGGAGCCACTGGAAATAGAGGAACAAAGCTTGGCAATATAATTGAGGTTTCCAGTATATACTTGGAAATGGCCTTCTCTTATAGAAAAAATATGTCACAATGATTTCGTTTGATTGAAATTTCCCTGTATCACTTTTCTTATTGCCCACAGATTTGAGGAAGATAGTTATTAAGAGCTTCCTTTTATAAGCCAGAACCACATTACTGTGATTGCATGTATGTGAGTGAATAAGTGAGGAGGACAGACATCCAAGTTCCCTTTTAGTCACCCATTGATTCAACAAATACAGAAAGTAAGCACCCACTCTCTACCAGACTCTGTGCTAGGTGCTTATCTGCGCAAGACAAAATCCCTGCCTTCATGTAATACATGGGATTGTGAACAAAACACCACAAAATAAATAAATGCATGGATATATATAAAAGAAATATAAATTGGAAATTATGAAGACCATGATGACATAAAAGTAGAAAATAACTGTAGAAATTTGTCAAGAATTCTTTGAGAATGTGATATTTAAGCTGTGACCTTAGTTTTTTAAACTATTCAATGGTCAGCTATATAGAAATAGGGCAAAAGCCATAGATTAGGAATAATTCAGTGTTGGGGAGCTCGATTGCTCCAGCTAATCCTCTCAAATATATATATATATATATATATATATATATATATATATATATATATATATATTATATATATATATATTATATATATATATATATATATATATATATATATATATATATATATAATCACCACCACCACCACCATCTCTGTTCCCACAGATCTGCCCAGTTATGGCTTCAAAGAAGCATAGACTGCTGGGGATTAAAGGATAGGAAGTTCTCTGTGGTAGTTATTCTCCAAAGATGACCCCAAATAAACCATACTTTCCTGTGTTCATACCCTTGTATAGTCCCCTCCACACTGATTCAGGGCTGGCACTGTGACTCATTTTCACCAATAGTATGTGGCAGAAATGATGCTTTATAACTTCTGAAATTGGGTCTTAAGGGGTCTGAAGTTTCTGTTTTCACCACCTAGTACTCTCCTTCTTGAACCCAGCTGTCTTGCTCTGAGGAAGCCCAAGCAGTCTTGTGAAGAGGCCTGAATGAAGGAAAACCCACCCCTCAGCCAGCAGTCTAACTGAGTTCCCAGCCAACAGTTAGTGCCAACCAACCAGCATTGTGAATGTAACCATTATGGATCTTCTAGCCATCCCAGGGTCTCAACTGATAGCACATGAAACTGCCAAGCCAAATCAACACACAGAATAATGAAATTTAGTAAACTATTGTTGTTTTAAGCTGCTAAGTTTTGCAGCAGGAACTGAAATAAGTCCCAACATCCATGAAAGACCAAAAGTAAGGTAATGTGTTAAGCCAAATCTGCGTAAATTATCTTCTTTGTGATTTTCCGGTTTTGTTTATTTTGCATTTTCCCACCCTTTTCCTTGTATAAAGATCAGTAATTATCTTTGCAATTAGAAAAAATAGACATTTGAAGACTTTTAAAGTAAGAGCATTCTGGAGTGATTTGGGTATAACCTTGGTTTGAGCCTTGAGTGGTCAACTTGATAGATGGCTGCCCACATAATCCCTTTGCTGACTCTCTGTTGACTGCACAAATGAGAACTGCGTGTTTTTTACCTAGTCAGTGCAGTACTGGTAAAGTATCTTCCTGACCCTTATGAATCCAGTCCACTGTTAGAGGTGGAATAAAAGGCACTCCCAATTATTTGGAATAGAATGGAGTAAAGCAAAGAAATAAAATCAATCATATAGTGGGAGTTCCTATCGTGACTCAGCCATAACGAACCTGACTATGATCCATGAGGATGCAGGTTCGATCCCTGGCCTCACTCAGTGGGTTAAGATCCAGCGTTGCTGTGAGCTGTGGTGTAGGTCACAGACACGGCTTGGATCCCACATTGCTGTGGCTGTGGCACAGGCTGGTAGCTGCAGCTCCAATTTGACCCCTAGCCTGGAAAACTCCATATGCCGTGGGTGAAGCCCTACCAAAAAGAAAAAAATCCATCATATAGAAAAAGCACATCATGTAGCTAAAAGAGGCTAGAAGGTTTGGGGATTTGGGCAGAGAGTGGCTGGACATTTCCGGAAACAGTTGAAAGCTTGCTATTGGAGAAAAGTCTGGGACAGACTTTTAAGTATCTTAACAGGACTTTTGTCTCTCTCAATCCTCACTTTCCTTTGGCTGAATTTCTTTGTTTGGCAAGAGATATCCAGATAACACAGGTAAACTTCAACTTTTCAAATAACCAGATCAAAATGATGGTTGCCCAACTGATATTCTCTATCAGGCAAGAACCCTTTCTTGTCTTGGCAAGAAGATATCCCATTTGGCACCCAGAAGCTTTATGGCAGCAAAACAATATAAAGGAATTGGACACAAAAATGCATTTTCATGTCACTTGCCACAAAAGAAATGAGTTGAAAATTGCTATTTCAGCCTAAAAAAAGACATTTTTAAAAAGCTTTCTTCAGACTTACCCTTTTGGCAAAAGAGAGGTAAGTTTCAAATCTTTCCTCCTCTATTATTCCATTCAATTAGCAGGTGACAATCCATTTCCATCCAATCCATTGATTAAATGTGCATCAACTTATTCAGATTCAGTCAACCAGCAACATTGGTGCCAGTCTTCTCGTCAGTGTGTATAAATGTAACATAAACAGATATTTACAGCTTTATTATAAATATTTCTGCTTCAACAACACACAAATGCTATTTATTGCTTACCTCCGAATTAGAAATAAACTAAATCAAAGCTGAGTTCAGTATTCAAAATAAGACTGAGGTTATTATGAAAGAGCAGAATAAGAGAAGAAATGCTTTAATAATTTCAAGACAAATCATCAGTCCCAAATTTGTGGTTTTGGAAAAAGCCTTGCTAAATTCTGCTTGTTGAAAGAAACAGCCAAAGAAATGCACAAAGGGATGTGATAAGTTGCCATTTCATATCTTGATAGTGTGGGTGTTGGACTGTGCATGAATTGATGGTGCAAGAAAATGGACTCGACAGCAAAAAGTGCTGTATTTCTTATTCAGTCAACTATGATTTGAAAATAGGCTCTTTTTAAATCTTAGACTAGAATTACAAAATGAAATTAATATGCAAATGTGTTTTGGCTCAGGAAAATACTGTTTGTGAAAACCAAGGTCTGCAGATGTAAGAAACTTTGCCTCGGTGACATCTAGAAAGGTTGGTAAGGAGGTGACTGAAAAATGAAAGCTGTTGGAGAAAATGTGGGTTTTGAAATTAATGATGAAAGCTTTAAAACATGACCAGTTACTTCAGGGGGGTGGGTATATAAGGAAGTGGCTTTGTTCTAGATGATTCTATAGACAGCACCTGAGGAACCTACAATATTTAGAATTGCACAGAAGGGGCTTCATTTATTGAGTCATCAGAAAAGCTGTAAGAAAAAGCTCTGGTTTTCAATGAAAAGTGGTATTCATATTCATTGATTTATTCAAAACGTATTTATTGGGTTACTACTCCATGCTATGTCTTATTCAAAGTTCTGGGGATATTGCAGTGAAAAAAATAAGATCTCTGCCATCACAGAACCTAAATTTAACAACTAAATTGAAACTGGCAGTAAACAAATTTTTAAATGGTTGTAAGAGCATGATCCATTCGTGCGTGATGTCTGTAATTTCACTTGTACGAGCTGTCTGACTCCTGAACTGATTTAAATTCCCTTATGGGCATCTATATATCAACATCGGTGAGCCAATCTCACCCCCGAGATTCTTTCTTTTCTGCTTTAGCTCCTGACTTCCCTTCCCTCAACTCCCTGAAGCTGAGTCTTAAGGAGATCAACATGCCCTAAGAAAGAATGTTAACATGACGATGCTGGTTCAATCCTTGACCGCTCACAGTGGGTTAAGGATCCGGTGTTACCATCAGCTGTGGTAGAGGTCACAGTCCTGGCTCAGATCTGGGGTTGCTGTGGCTGTGGTGAAGCCAAAAGCTGTAGCTCCAACTCAACCCCCAGCCTGGGAACATCCATACACCGCACCTGTGTCCTAAAGAAGAAGAAAAAGAAAGTTAAATCCACGTTATAGAATAAGCCCTTCAGCTTGTTCTAGCCTCAAAGAAGGTCCTAAATGTCCCAGTCTGTTGAAGGTCATCCTAGATGAGAGAAGTTAGTGAGTGTGAGGGCAGACCAGAAGGTGGGGGATGGATCTGAATTCTGACTCTGGTTGATTAATTATTTCTAAGAGGCACCTTGTTGTGGCACTGTAAAACCAAGAGTACATGATACCTACTGCCCAAAAGTAGTCAGAAAGAGATAAGCACAGAGAAGGACTATGAGTAAATAGAAAGAATCTGAGATAGAAGACAAATAATTGTACTAAGTTAAAGAAATTTTATAACCTCTTGAATAAAAAACTGTCTGTGTTTGCTGCCTTTGTGAGCCAAGAAAAAATTCAAACTGAAAAATAAAGCAACCCTAATCATAGTTGATACACATAAGTGTAGTGTTAAAACACAGCTGCATCAGAGAACTACAAAACATTAATCAAGGAGATCAAAGAAGATACAAAGAAATGGAAAGATATTCCATGCTCATGGGCCGGAAAAATTAATATTGTAAAAATGGCTATACTACCCAAAGCAATCTACAGATTCAGTGCAATCCCTATCAAATTACCCATGACATTCTTCACAGAACTAGAACAAACAATCCAAAAATTTATATGGAACTACAAAAGACCCAGAATTGCCAAAGCAATCCTGAGGAACAAAAACCAAGCAGGAGGCATAACTCTCCCAGACTTCAGGCAACATTACAGGGCCACAGTAATCAAGACAGCATGGTACTGGTACCAAAACAGACATACGGACCAATGGAACAGAATAGAGACCCCAGAAA
>PVHT020000193.1:526669-550033 GCA_004024745.2 Catagonus wagneri
AGTGAAGCAAGTCAGAAGGAGAAAGACAGATGTCATATGAAATCTCTTATAACTGGAGTCTAAAACACTGCACAAATGAACATCTCAACAGAAAAGAAAATCACGAACTTGGGGAACAGACTTGTGGTTGCCAAGGGGGCGGGGGAGGGGTGGGGAGGGGTGGGAGGGAATGGGGATAACTACTGCTTTAATGATGGAAAAGCAAGGAGCTCCAACTGTATTGCATGGGGAACTATATCTAATTACATGTGACAAATCCATATATGTACATGTAACCGGGTCACCATGTGGTGCAGTTGGAAAATCTGACAGAAATCTGTAAACCAGCTATAATGCAAAAAAATAAAAAATAAATTATAAAATAAAAAAAATTAAAAAAAAAATACGCACCTGCATCAGGATAACTTTTGAATAAGTTTTGAAGTGAAATTAAACATAATAAATAGCTAGCATCATCAGGCTCTAATGCCCTTGAAACTTTCCAGAAGTCCTCTTCAGAATTTCCACAAAACTCTCAATCTACCTCTTCATCCCTCTCTAATTAAACCTGATTTTCCTCAAGCACTAGCATTCCAAATACGTAAAATAATTTCACATTCAATTTTACCATTTTCTAATTTGCTCATTTAAGAGTATCACTTTCAAAAAAAGAGTATCTCTTTTCTTTTGCATCACAAATGTTTCCATACTTCAACTACATTATAAACTAAATTAGTTTGATGGGCTAGCCTTGGAACCTAACAACCGTTTATAGAAGATTTTTTTTCCTTTTTTTTACACAGACATACTTATTACTGTGTAATTCAAGAAATATTTTGGACTATTCTTTCTGATAATGCGTTTTGAATTTCATTACGTTTAGTCTTTCCCCTCCAGCTTTATTTAGGTACAATTGACAAAATTATAAGATATTTAAAGTGTAGATTTTATATACATTTACATTCTAAAGGGATTTCTTTCATCACTTCACATATTTACCTTTTTATGAGAACATTTAAGTTTTACTCTCTTAGCAAGTTTCAGTTTTACAATAGTGTTATCAACTATAGTCACCATGTTATACATTAGATCCTCAGACCTTATTTACCTTATAACTGATGCTTATACCCTTTTACCAACCTCTATTTCCCCCACCCTGCCTCCCGACTCTGAGGACCACCATTCTACTTTCTGATTCTCTGAGTTCAACTTTTTTTTTGATTCCATATGTAAGTGATACCATGTGGTATTTGTCTTTCTCTGTCTGACTTATTTCACTTAGCATAATCCCCTCAAGGTCCACCCATGTTGTCACAAATGGCAGGATTTCTTTCTATCTCATGCCTGAATAAAATTCCGTTGTATTTACATACACATTTTCCTTATCCATTCATCCTTTGATATTTAAGTTGTTTTCATACCTTGGTTATTGTGAATAATGCTGCTTTGAATATGGGAGTACAGATTTATCTTCAAGGTAACGTTTATAAAAGATCTTCTACAGGAAAATGAATTCTGTATTTCAGACAACCTACATACAAATGAACTTTGCATTTCAGACTATTTGTAAATGAGCTATGGCATGTTTCTGATTGATGAATGTCAGGTGAGTGTTGCAGACAATAGATGCTATCAGAATTCAGATGGAAAGAGCCCTTTGTATTAAAGATTCTGGGAAGGGTTTTACAGATAAGACAAGAAAGTGTCCTATGCAGATCAAACAGTAGGAGCTGGGGCATTAAAGCAGGAATTTTCCAGGGCATATTAAGGGTCATTGTTGGAGTGAATGGCTTAGATGGGGCTAGATTATAAAGATACGTGAGAGTCTATTACAGCAAGTAATAGAAGTAGTATACAGAATTTATATGACCTCCTCTATTAGTGCTCTTAACCAAATCGAACACAAGGCAATACACAGTTCTGCATAAGTATGTATTACCTTCCCCTCCAAATTATGGTCTATCCTTTTCCTGTTCTCCTAAATTCAAGGAATAATTCCACCACCCACCCATCTGCACCAAGTAAAAACGTGGGAAATTTTCCTTCATACATCCTACCTCTTCATTCCCACATACAAACTATTGGCAAATCCTGGAAGCTCAACCCCACAAACATATTCTGAATTCACCCACTTCTCTCCTGCCATTCAAGCCTCCACTGCTGCCGCCAACAGACCAATCCACCAACATCTCTCAGCTGACTGCCTCAATATCCTCCCATGTCCATACTTGCTACCTTCAACCAATCCATTCCATACCGCATTCAGAGTGACCTCTACAGAAGACCAATCTGATTGTGATCTGCACGTTTTAAACTACTCAGTGGTTTCCCACCACTTTTAGAAAAGACATTCTTAACGTGGACTTTCATGGTTTATCCCCTACTATATCTCCAACCACACATCAAAGCATATACCCCCTACTCTCCACACTCAGTCACACTAGCCTTCTTTCAGTCCTTCCTCCTTCCGCTGTCTCTACTGCTATGGGGACTTTGAACGCACCGTTTACCTCAGCCTAAAGTGTTCTTCCTTTTCTTCAGTCTTCACAAGCTTAGCTCCTACTCAGTCTTCAGTTCTCTACGGCAATTCCCCTGAGAAGCCTTACTTGATGTGCCAGTCTCAATTAGGCCCTCATAATTATTCTCTCACAGCACGTGGAAGTTTTCCTTCCCAGCACTTTTCAAAGTGGGACCTTTATATTTGCCTGAGTGATTATTTAATTGATGTCTGTCTCCCTCATTAGACCATGAGCTCCCAAGGGGGCAGGGATTGGATTTGTTTTGCTTTCCATTGTATCACTGATGTTTAGCACAGTGAGGAACATACAGTGGGTGCTCAATCAGAATTTGAATTCAATTTCCTTGATCCTTTGGATGGCAGCCATACTAGCCTCCTTTTCTATTCCACTAACCTGATCCACTAACCTCCACTCCAATGCAAAAGATATGGTACTTGCCGTTCTCATGCCTGTAAAACTCTTTCCATAACTCACTCTCTCACATTATCCAGGTCAATGCTCAAATATCTCTTCTTCGAGCAAATACCCCTGGTGTGAACCCTTGCATAAAGTGCTTCTACAGGTGATGGTGAGGATTATTAACACAACCGGAGTGGAATAAGCTTCACGAAAGCAGGGATTTTGCCCTGCTTTTTTTACTGCTCTGACCCCAGCTCCTGGAACAGCACCTGAAATACAGTTGGTCCTCAACAAATATTTCTTGAAAAAAATGAGTTATTCCAGGCATTAACCATAACTGTCTGTATTGTGCAATAAGACAATTTGAAAGACCATTGAAAAGGAAGATCATTGGAAAATTTGTGCGAAGCCATCTGAATCAATTTGAGTACGGAGGAAATGTTGGACGATTTACCAGTTCTTGGAGATTCCCTTGAACTTAGCCTCGATTAATGAGGAACACATCTCAAGGCCTCTCAGAGAGTCATGTTTGGGTATGAAGGACTTCTCAGCTTTTATTCTCGTCCCTCCCAGAAATACCTAACATTGACCTACAAGTTGTTCTCAAAGGGGTTAGTCTGATTTTTCCTAACTACTATACAATGAAAACTCTTTGAGGAAAGTGACTATATTTCCCTCTTGTCTCTAGAAAAGGCTCAGTGGTTGTCAAAACACATGGAGTGAGTCCCATTTAGGGAGATGTTTCTGAAGCATCCTCTTTGCTTCTGCTTGTGACAAGTGCTCCCTTGCCCTTTTTTTCTCCTTTTCCTAGAAATACTGGAGGTCAGGGGAAAGAGAAATGGAGTTGTAATTATTACTAGAGAAATAATCTCTGAGTGTTCTCAGTTGAATAAAAATATTATTTTTTCACATATGGTCAAATTAGTATCTTAGAGAAATTGAATAGAAATACATTTCTCAATATAATTAAAATAATATAGCTTCTTCTCAATGGATCCAAAGGATAATGGACTTCATAACTAAAATCATTTGCTGGAAGCAAATGATGGACCCAACTTGCAACTCTACAACAAGTTTCATAATTGATATCATTGAGAGAGGGGACTGTAGGATTCATCTAATCAGTGTCATGGGGCCCTGAAATGGGTTCACACATCAGAGACAAAATACAAAGTGGACTGAAAGGTTTTCAGCTTTCCTGATGTTACTTGTTAACAAACCTAAGATTTCTTTGTTTATTTTCTCTTCCATGAGTTATGGGTCCTTTAAGTTTCTTAAACAGAATATAGCAGAATAATAACTATGGAATGCAAATAGCCAGACTTTGAGGTTCTTGGGTGAATATGACCTCAAACTACCCCCAACTATTCCTCCTAATTATTTTGACAAGAGTGAAGGCAATAGACGTCTTTTCCTTTATTTGTGTAAATATAAGACATCCACTGAGCATTGCCAGGCTGTCTTTGTAGAACTGACATGCAGTTACACTAGAAAGAGAAAAAGGTATGGAAAAAAAGTGCTGTGCAGGGGCTAGTCTTGGCACTGTGAATTAATTCTTGTAGTTTCTAATCGCCTGTAGAGATGACCCCTTCCCACCTGTTAGTCACCTACAATCCTGTTCTGGCACATGAGGCACATATTAAAATGCCCCCAGATATGTGGACAAGGGAATGCCAGATGTGTAATCAGGAGAGGAAAATAGACTCTGAAACCAGAACAATCATATAGAACAAGAAACCATCTTCATCATCTTTCATAATTGTTTTGGTTTTGTTTTGTTTTGTTTTTTCTAAGGTGTCACCAAAGCTCAACCCCTCTATTATTAACTATCTGGCCTTTCGGCTCATTTAGCGATATCTGGAACCAGGCTGCTTCAGTTCAAATCTCAGTTCTGCCATATGAACCTTGGGCAAATAAATTAACTCTCTGTGTCTCTGTTTCCTCCTCTGTAAAATGGGGAGACCCACGTTACCTACCTCCAAGGGTTTCTGTGACAAGAAAATATGTTTAAGAAGGACTTAATACAGTGACTAGCTCATAGGACTTTGATCTTCAATAAAGAGTAGCTATTAATATTATTTAACTGAGGAGTAGGGTAATTATCAGTTGTATTAGCCAAGACAAACGATGCCTAGCCTTAAGATCAGACAGCCATGATTTGTAAGCTTCTTTCTTTCAATACACTGGCATCTTGCTTGCTTTCTCCTTAGCTTTCAAAAAATATTTCAAAAGTCCTGAGTTCAACTCGTGTCTCTACCACTTACTATGTGTGCGATATTCATTAAGTTACTTAATCTCTCTGTCCCCATTTCTTCCCTTACAAAAAGAGTATAATAGGAGCACCTTCATGATAAGGTCATTGTAAAGATTAAAAGGACCATTTTAAATAAAATACTTAAAGCAATGCCTTCTAGAAAGACTGAGTAGGGCAGGGGAAAGATTGAAGAAAGCCAGAGAAAGTGAATTTTAAAGATAAGGAATCTGGAATAAGTTTAAGTGACTTGTCTAAAATCCTCAGCTAGAAGTGATGAATCCAGGATTTGAGCATAGTCTGAATATACTTTTTCCTAGAGTTTTTTCCCCTTCTCTTATTGGCCAATTCTCTCTTGCATGAACTGCCTTCTTCAGAGCAATATATCCATTGATCCTCAAATGTACCGTTCCCCAACACACCTTTGCACACACTATATCCCTTGCTTGAAATGTCCTTTCCCCCTTTTAACACCTCTCCTTTTTGTAGTTATTTCTGTTTTTACTTTATTTTTAATTTAATTTTACTGCAGTATAGGTGACTGATAATGTGTTAGTTTCAGATGTAGAGCAAAGTTAATTACCCATACATATACATATATATCCATTCTTTTTCAGATTCCTTCCCCATATAGGCCATCACAGAGTACTGAATAGATTCCCCCAAACTATATTTTAGGTCCTTGATACCAACTGATTTTGTTTATAGTAGTATGTATGATGCCAAACTCAACCACCCCTCCCCCCAGCATTTTCCCTTTGGTAACATAAGTTTGTTTTCAAAATCTTTAGGTCTGGAGTTCCCGTCGTGGCTCAGTGGTTAACGAATCTGACTAGGAATCATAAGGTTGCGGGTTCGATCCCTGGCCTCACTCAGTGAGTTAAGGATCTGGCCTTGCCATAAGCTGTGGTGTAGGTTGCAGACACGGCTCAGATCTGGCGTTGCTGTGGCTGTGGCGTAGGCCGGCAGCTACAGCTCCGATTAGACTCCTAGCCTGGGAATCTCCATATGCTGTGGGTGCGACCCTAGAAAAGGCAAAAAAAAAAAAGAAAAAACTTTGAGTCTGGAGTTCCTGTCGTGGCTCAGCAGAAACAAATCTGACTAGCATCCACGAGGACGCAGGTTTGATCCCTGGCCTCGCTCAGTGGGTTAAGGATCCGGCATTGCCATGAGCTGTGGTGTAGGTCTCAAATGTGGCTCAGATCCCAAGTTGTTGTGACTGTGGCGTAGGTGGGCATCTACAGCTCTGATTCAATCCCTAGCCTGGGAACCTCCATATGCTGTGGGTGCAGCCCTAAAAAATAAGACAAAATCTTTTGAGTCTGTTTCTGTCTTAACACCTCTCTTAATAAGGATCTAAATGAAATCGTACCTTGCAAAATGGAGCCGCAATGATTTGTTCTCCAGCTCACACTGATCTCTTTGCCTCTCTACTCTGGAATTCTCAGTGTCTTGATCAAACTGCTGACATTATTACAAGTGACCAACACTTAGTGCCTAGTGTGTGCCCAAGTATCAAGTATCATTTAATCCTCCCAAGAAACCCAGAGCTAAGTACTTGGATTAGCAGCCTCATTTTATAAATGAGGAAATTGAGGCTCAGTAAGGCTGTTATTTGTTAATGAGTAGTAAGTGGAGGAGACAGGGTTCCCATCCAGGCTATGCGATCCCTAAGACCACATGCTTCCCCACAACATTCCACTGGCTGGTATCCTTAGGCTTCTCTTCACATGTTTCTCTCAGCTCCCTAGCTTGATCCTGAGCTAACTGAGGGGAACAACCATGTCTTATTTATCTTTATAGTTCCAGTGTGCCTAGTAGCATAGCGCTTGGCAAGGAATAGGTATCATAAATATCTATTTAATAAGAATCAGCTTCCAACTTAATCCACAATTTCACCTTGAAAATCAAACAGAAACAAACATGAATCATGTTTATGGATGAAATTAGGCAAGCGACTGTGGCTTGATCATCAATTCCATTAGTCATTAGTGGCAGGGTGATGTCTGCATATTCTGGAATCTGAGATAAGCTAATTTTTGTCTTTTTGTCTTTCTTTCAACACTCACTCATTCAACAAACTGTAATAGAGGTGAAAGCATGCATAGGGTGCTGTGGGAGCAGAGAAAAAAGACCCAACTGGGAGTAGGGGGTGGGGTGGGATGGGCAAGGGTAGGGCGTTGGGAAAGGTTTCTCAGAGATGGTGGCATAGCCCATTCAGCAGCCACTGCAGTGCCATTTCAATAAGTGGATGCATAATAAATGGCAGTAATAATACCATTATCTAAATAAATAATGGAAATGGAATAGAGTTGGCAGAGATCACTTGATTTTAGAATTCTTAGTGAAGGCAAGTTAGGGAAAGGATCATTGAGGCTTAAGGGCATGGGATTTGCCAGGGCTTAAAACATTGGTTCTTTGTAAGAAACAAAAGATGGGGAGAATAAAAAAAGAATCCCCGGGTACTGAGTGCCTCTTAGGTGCCATCTATTTGACGTATATTATTTCATTTAGTCCCCAAAAGAATCATAAGAGTTAAGTTTTGCCTTCCATTTTATAGTAATAGCATGAAGACAGGAAAGTGAAGTGATTTATAAATGGTGAAGATGGGTTTAACTTCAGTTTTAGTGCTTTTTCATGAACACTGGCAGCAAGCTCTCATATAGACCTTATTAATTACAAAGCATGTTTCTCAGGGTGTTACATTCATTAAGTTATTTAATCCTCTCAATACCCCCCAATCAGGTAGATACTATTACCATGTTATTTTACAGATAATGAAATTGTAACACAAGGAAATTAAGCAACTTGCTCTAGATCGTATAGCAAAAAATGATGGAGCCAGAATTCAAACACAACTCATCTGTCTCTTAAACCATGTACTGTTTCCACAATGTTAGGACTGGTTAGCTAGTATGGAGCATTTGCCTTCCCATTCTACCAGGCCATTAGCATAAATTCTTCCTATTAAAGTAACTTGGGTAGGTATGGTAGAGAATAGGAAAGGAGATCTGGAGTCAGCATGGGAAATCACCATTTTTTTTAGAGCCACACATGCTTCATATGGAAACTCCCAGGCTAGGGTTCAAATCTGAGCTACAGCTTCCAGCCTACGCCACAGCCACAGCAATGCCAGATCCTTAACCCACTGAATGAGGCCAGGAATCGAACCCTCATCCTTGTGGATACTAGTCGGATTTGTTTCTGCTGCACCACAACAGGAACTCCCAGCACTTCTTACTACCTCTTTGCTTTCCCTGCTTTAACCCAAGGTCAGACAGGTGGTGGATGGATGGCAGCTGAAGGGCACAGATGTCAGAAATCTCCACTTCATCCTTGTTGCTGAATCTAACAAGGGCACAGTCAATCTTTTTTAGAGATACTCCATGACTAACCCCCTCAATCTCTCCCTAGAGAAATGCACAATGATTGGTTCTGGAGCTTTAAATTTCTCCTCAGTTTGCCCTGCTTTCTGCCAAAGAGAAATATCATGAGAAAGTTAACTCATGATGGCAGTATACCCTTCAAGGGAATTTGAGGGAAAGCATGACGTTTTCTAGTTCTGAACTGCAGGGACCCAAGGTAAGGAGTGAAAGAAAGTTCTAGACCAAAGCAAGCCCCATGAGAACGCACTGTCCTTCCCACAAGAAGTCTGTTAATTTGTCCTGATATGGGTTGTCAAAATTAATGTCTCCCTTTACACCCTCACTATCCAGCTTATCTTCCTCTTCTGTTGCCTTGTTTTTTGACAAAGTAGCTGACTATATGTCATCAACATTTGTCATGTCACTTTGGTGAATGAGTTTCAGCAATGTTTGTTAGTTGGTTTTGATAGCCAAGTAGAGCAGACAGGAGGCTGGTCCAGACTCTCTGCCTCCTAAAGGCACTTCCATCTGATACACTAATCCCTCGCTGCATGCCACTCAATGACATTCAACTCAGGTTCTCCCACACATTCAGAATTAAGTTCATCATGCCGGTGCCAGTTAAGCTGACTGGGACACCCTTTCTTACAGAAAGGCATCCGTTAATTGAAGTGGGCACTCCCCAATCCTATCATGAATAAGAAAGGAAGCATAGTTGATCCCTACCCCAAAAGGCAGTACAGAGTGGTTTGTAACAAGCCAGAGAATTACCACTCTAAGTGTTTTCTGCAGCTTGTCTTTATTACACCTTTAATTAAATCAATGATGTGGCTGGCACCTACCCCCAGTAGAGGTGATGAATGGAGGGTAGCTCAGAGGATTTCTGAGGAAATAAAGAGCTTCTCCAAGCTGTAGACAGAGAAAAGTGTTGTGTGAAACCAAGCCTGTAGCAACTGTTGCAGGAAAGGAAAGAGAGAGAGTAACATGGAGGGGAAGGGAGATAAGAGACATAGGGAAGAGTGAGAGTGAGTGGAATACTGGATAGCCAAGACCAGAGAGAAGGTGAAGGATGCAACAGCTGATGATCAAGTCCCGTAGGACAGAGCCAAGACATCTGGAAGGGATTTTTTTCCCCTCTGGGAAATAACCAGGTCAGTGAGCATATTAAGAATTTCACTGAGCAGAACTGTGGCTATAGCTGCTGGAGCTATGGATCAGGGAAGGCAAAAGACAAGCTCGTAGATGTGAGAATGACTTGAGGGTGTTGGGGGTGGCTGAGGATGGAGAATACAAGAAAAATGCAACAATCTGTAAAAGAATAGAAGAAAAAAAACATTAAAGGTGGGATTCAGATGCTGACATTCTCTCTGCTGTTCAGTGTCAGGATCTCGCGGGGGAAGAAAGAATTGCACAATCCTCAAGGTGAAAGAAACACGTGCAGAATCACTGAGGGGAAGAGAAAACATCAGTAAACCATTCAGATGATGGTTTGTTGTCAGGATTAGATACCCAGTGATATAAGTAAATATTCACACAGAGACTGTGTGGCGGGAACATTAATAATTCATACATTTGGATACTTCCCAGGGATCTATTTGCTACGATTCAGATCTGAGGCGTGACAGAATTTGATGTAAGTTGGAAGCCCCAGGGACAGCTGCCTATTGTGGGGTTGGAAATAAAGCTACAAAGGAGAGAATCAGATACATTTTAGAACTAAGAAATCAGCTAATTGAATCCTCCCCTTGACAGATAAAGACACTGTGGTTCAGAAAGGAAAGGCATTTACCTAGTGAATTACTGTGGGATCGATCGGGGCTTTTAGGCCAGGACCCAGTGCTCATCCCCATACGGTGATGCGGATGCCTAAGGTAAAGACTGAAGAACAAGCAAGAGTTAACAAGGTCACTGGTGACATCTGTGTGAGTCAAGGACTGAGGAGAATTGTGACAAAGAGACACTAGAACCAAATGCGATCTCCCACCCTCACACTCATCTCCAGGACTCAGGAAATCGATAGACCTAAAATGAATGTAAGCAAAAGAGAAAAATGCCTGTGAGAAAGATTGGGCCGTCATAGCAAGGGAGAAATGGGCTTTTCTTCTCATTATCTCAATTAAATGGAAACAGCATCAAATGACATGCAGTCAAAATGACACTTTAACATCATCTATAAATCAAAAGGTATTTTTTGAGATGCTTCTACATATTCCATACTGTGTAAGGCTGTGAGATGTACATAAAGCATGATACTGAACTTGCTCTCACAAAAGCAATCTCCATATGGATGGATTAAACAGCTTCAGCAAGTGAATATGGCTACCAGAGGTCTGAGTTTTCCAGATCAGTCCTCATTTAAAATAATCCATTCCAGGAGTTCCCATTGTGGCTCAGCAGTAAAAAAAAAAAGAAAAAGAAAAACCCGACTAGTATCCATGAGGATGTGGGTTCCATCCCTGGCCTCGCTCAGTGGGTTAAGGATCCGATGTTGCCGTGAGCTGTGGTGTAGGTCGCAGACACGGCTCAGATCTGGCATTGCTCTGGCTGTGGTGTAGGCTGACAGCTGTAGCTCTGATTTGACCCCTAGCCTGGGAACTTGCATTGCCATGGGTGTGGTCCTAAAAAGTAAAAATAAAATAAAATAATCCACTCCATAACCCCCTTTGTATATTCATAGTTGCAAAACAATGCCTTAAGTTACTTGGTTTAGAAATTTTGGTCACTCAGTCATTCAACATATATTTATTGGGTGTCCGCTAAGTGGCAAGCACTGTAGGTGCTAGGGATACGATGATGAAAAAGACAAAGTCTCTGGCTTCATGGAGCTCATAATCCGATGAGAGACACACACACAAGTAAAACACACAATTACAGTCATGGGCTAAGGGTTATCAGGAGTGAAACACTGCTACAGGAACATGAAGGGGGGACACACTTTTATGCTTCCTGGAGGCTAAAAAGACTTCTGAGAGGTGGTGATGCCTAAGGTAAAGACTGAAGAACTAGCAAGAGTTAACAAGGCTTTTGCTTTTTGGGAGAGTGATAAAGGGAATGGAAGGATATCCCTAGCAAAGGAAATAGCATGTGCAAAGTCCCCAAGGCCAGAAAGCAAAACATGGAATTTTTTTGAGATCAACTAAGTGTCAAATGGTGGATTGCAAACATTAAGTATATCACAAGGTCAGAAAGGAGGGAAACTAAAGATGTCCCCAGGGGAGGGGAGAGTGAGTAGAAATGCAACCTGGGAGAAATTCCAAAATACCGGATATTGGCAAATATAATTTTGACTTTAAAAAAAATAGAGAGGCGTTCCGACTGTGACACAGTAGGCTAAGGATCTGACTACAGTGGCTCAGCTCATTGCAGAGGTGCAGGTTCAATCCCCAGCCCAGTATAGTGGGTTAAGGATCTGGCATTGCTGCAGCTGTGGCTCATAGGTCTCAGACCCAGTCCCTAACCTGGGAACTTCCATAGCCCATGGGTATGGCGATTTTTTTGAAAATGGAGAAAGAAGGATTCTGGAAACTATTGACCAGGGTGTTTGATGTTAACCTAGGTCCATATTTCTAAATGTAGTTCATGGACTAGTTTAAAAACCTTTTTTTGGCCACACCCATAGCATGTGGAAGTTACTGGGCCAGGGATTGAACCCGTGCCACAGTTGCAGCCTGTGCCACAACTGCAACAAGGCTGCATCTTTAACCTGCTGCAACACGAAGAAGCTTCAAAAAAAACATATTAGGAGTTCCCATCGTGGCTCAGCAGAAACAAATCTAACATCCATGAGGACACAGGTTAGGTCCCTGGCCTCATTCAGTGGGTGAAGGATTTGGCGTTGCAGTGAGCTGTGATGTAGGTCACAGACACGGCTCGGATCTGGCATTGCTGCAGCTGTGGGGTAGGCCAGAGGCTACAGCTCTGATTTGACCCCTTGTCTGGGAACCTCCATATGCCATGGGTGTGGCCCTAGAAAGACAAAAATAAAATATTAAAAACAAAAACAAAGCAGAGCTCACCAAGTGTTAACCATGGCAGACTAACTTCCCTATTTATTTTCCCTATTTATAGGATTATTAACTCAGGGAAATGTTACAAGCAGGGCATATCTGTGTGCCAGACAGTCTCTCCTGATATTTTTTTTTCAACAATTGGATAAATAAGGCTGGATGATAGTAGAATTTGATGATTCCCAACAGGGTAAATGAGCATCCGCAAACATGCAAATGACAGGATATCAGATATGATGGAAAACAGAATAAGGAGGCATAAAGATCTTTCTTCTCAATCAGGCCACAAGTGCTCTATAATTAGAATGCCCATATAATTTATCATCCATACTGGAACACTTTGAGAGTGACGGGGTAATTTTAAACAATTATTTCAGTGAAATATGCATAAACCAGGACTGTCCCCAGGCAGACCAGGGTACACAGTCCCTGATCTATAATAATTTATCAAATGAATGAATGAACAAATCTATGAATGAATCTCATCTAAGAACACCACTTATCCTTAAGTCCTTTTGAAGTATGCCAGTCAGGAGACAGTATCAAGTATCTTTCTACTTCTCCACTGCTACTTCCAAGGAATTACTCCTCATGGAAAAAAAAATCCTCCTTTTTTTGAGGTTTATATATTCAGCAAGTGGTCAGTGCCACGTAAAATCCTCCTGGCCATCAGTCCACATTTGTTGAAGACTTTGGAACCTACCCCTAGTCTCTTCCTCTCTCATACAAGGCTCACTGTCATCCTCAGGGGACTTCAAAGGTAATTACCCATTCAACTGTGTGGTCTCACAGTTCTTTTTTCTCTTTAATTCTGGAGACATTCTCTCTTCTGCTTCCAGTGTCACCACGTCCTAGACCTTGTTGGCACTTGGAACCGCTCCATCTCTGAACTTTGAACTTGAATATCTTATTATCTGACCACACCTTTCTATCCTTCTAAGTCTCTTACTTCCTTACCCCTAGGACATCGATTCTTCAGTCTCATTGAGACTTTGTTACTTTCTTTAACCAACATAGAACCCATGAGCAATAACTTCACCCCTTTACTGTCCTCTTTCTGCTACTCCCATCTTGTCCCTTCACTGTACCCTAATAACCATATGCTTACAGGGTCATCTGCCCTATCTTCACCTATCCTAGGCTAAGTATGACTAGAGAAAAATCACACAAGCTTGTGGATTACTACCACTATGAAATATTGATCTCCAACCTTTTCTTGATCTTCAAAAGACCAGAAAATCTTCCTAGGTGACCCTAATTGGATTCCTTTCTCAATACCCTTACTGCCTATTTGAAACTTTCACCAAGCCCTTCAGGTTCTCTACCCACCATATCTCCAAATATACTCAGTAAATGATCTTGCCTCCTATGTCACTAAGAAAGCAGAGAGCATTAGGCTAGAAACTCTCCCAACTTTATTCCTCTACCTAGAAACTTGTCTTCACCTGAAACTACCCTACCTCCTTCCTCATGCCTCAGAGGAAAACAGGTGTCTCCTTTTAACCAAGGTTTATTTCTCCATCTATGCTCTTGTTCTGTTCCCTCAAGAACCTTGAGCCATTATCTTTTCTCTTTTCTCTACCTTCAGCATCTCCCTTTCTACTGAAATGGCCCTTTCCAGTGTCTCCAATGACTACTTAGATACAGTTATTTTTTTTTCAAATTTGTTTAATTTATTTTTAAGTAATTACAGACACAGAAAATTGCAAAGATAGTACAGAATGGTCCCAGCTTCACCCAGTTTCCCCCAACTGATAGGGATGGAGTAGGATAATTATGCAGTTAGTTGTAGAAGTCCCAATAGGGGACCATAGATAGAGAGGGAAATCTAGGGAGCTTCGGAAGATCACTGTAAGTTAATAATTGCTCAAGAAAGCCATCAGAACGAAGCAGGCTTGCTTCACGAGATAAGTGAAAGATAAAACGGGGCCTGCATTCAAGTTTGGGAAGATAACGATCATTAGGACCAAGGACAGGAATTTAAGGGAAAGATGGCATTCCAAAGTAGGAAACCCTCATTATACAGAAACCTAAGATGATTCAACATATTTTAGCATATGTTACCACCCTTCTGCTGATTTGAATAAGCACCATGATAGTCCTAGTTTGACCTCATTAGGATCAAATACTCTCTGACCAGATATGAAAGAGGAGCTGATGATGTTAGCCTGAGGTCTACTCGAAGAAAGAGGAAGAGATGGTCTTTCCCCACGCCCCACTTCCCTTGGATTATAAAAATGTAGCCCACCTAATCCTCAGGGCAGTGTTTCTTTGCCTGCCCATTTGTATCTCTCACAAGCATCCTATCTTAATAAATCTATTTCTTGCCTATCACTTTGTTTCTCACTGAATTCCTTCTGCGTTGAGACACAAGGAACATAAACTTCAGGAAGTCCAGATACCAGGTGAGCGATTCTAATTTTAAAAACTGTGGGTTCAAGTCCCAGTCTGGCTTCTGGCTAGGTTCAAGCCATAAATATTGTCAGTTTCACAATGATTACATCTTAATTGTACATTTTACATAACATCAAAATAGGAAATTGACATTGGTACAGTATATGTGGATAGCTTGTCATTTTATAGTATTGTGGACTCCCACAATAACCACAGTGATCAAGACAGAGCTTGCTACTCTTTTACAGTCCAGTCACCCCCTTACCCTTGTTATCCTTAATTCCTATTAACCACTGAACTGTTTTCCATCTCTGTAACTTTGCAATTTTAAGAATGTCATATAAATTGAATCACACAGTGTGTGACTTTTTGATATTGGCTTTTTTCACTCAACGTAATTCCTTAAGGTCCATCCAAGTTGTTGCATGTATCAATTGTCCATTCACTTCCATTGCTGAAAGTATTCCATGATATAAATATACCACAGTTTGCCCATTCACCTGTGTAAAACATTGTGGTTGTTTCCAGTTCAGACCTATTAAAAACAAAGATTTTTCTAAAATAGTCTAGAACCTGTTCACTTCCATATAAACTTTATAACACATTTGGCTTCTGTCTACAAACAAGCTTGCTGGGATTTTGATAGAGACTGCATTAAAACTATGCAGTACTTCATGAGGAATTGTCACCCTTACTCTACTGAATCTTCCAATCCATGAGCACAGTATATATTTCCATTTATTTAAATGTTTTTATTACCTTCTTCATCATCATTTTGTAATTTCAACATACAAATCTTATACATGTTTTGTTAGATTTACACCTAAGTGTTTAATTTTCATTTTTTTGAGTGATATTTTAAAGGGTATTGTATATTTTTGAGATTAGGCCCTTGTCAGTTGCATCATTTGACACTATTTTCTCCCATTCTGTAAGTTGCCTTTTAGTTTTCTTTTTCGTTTCCTTTGCTGTGCAAAAGCTTGTCAGCTTGATTAGGTCCCATTGGTTGATCTTTGCTTTTATTTCCGTTGCTTTGGGAGACTGACCTGAGAAAACATTTGTAAGGTTCATGTCAGAGAATGTTTTACCTATGTTTTCTTCCAGGAGTTTAATGGTATCTTGTCTTATATTTAAGCCTTTAAGCCATTTAGAGTTTATTTTTGTGCATGGTGTGAGAGTGTGTTCTAGTACAACTTATGCAGCTCAACAGCAAAAAAAAAAAAAAAACAACCCCATTGAAAACTGGGCAAAGGACCTAAATAGACAGTTCTCCAAAGAGATGCAGATGGCCAACAAGCACATGAAAAAATGCTCAACATCACTGATGATTAGAGAAATGCAAATCAAAACTATGAGATACCACCTCACACCAGTCAGAATGGCCATCATTAACAAGTCCACAAATAACAATTGCTGGAGGGGATGTGGAGAAAAGGGAACTCTCCTGCACTGTTGGTGGGAATGTAAGCTGGTACAACCACTATGGAAAACAGTATGGAGGTACCTTAGAAAACTCTACATAGAATTACCATATGACCCAGAAATCCCACTCTTGGGCATATACCCAGACAAAACTCCTTGAAAAAGACACCTGCACACGCATGTTCACTGCAGCACTATTCACAATAGCCAAGACATGGAAACAACCCAAATGCCCATTGACAGATGATTGGATTAGGAAGATGTGGTACATATACACAATGGAATACTACTCAGCCATAAAAAATAATAAAATAATGTCACTTGCAGCAACATGGATGCAATTAGAGACCCTCATACTTAGTGAAGTAAGTCAGAAGGAGAAAGACAGGTACCATATGATATCACTAATAAGTGGAATCTAACATACCACACAAATGAACCTTTCTGCAGAAAAGAAAATCAAGGACTTGGAGAATAGACTTGTGGTTGCCAAAAGGGTGGGGGAGGGAATGTGATGGTAGGGGGTCTGGGGTTATTAGCTGTAGATTGTTACCTCTGGGCTGGAAAAGCAAGGAGATACCACTGTACAGCACTGGGAACTATGTCTAACCACTTGTGATGTGTAACCCTGTCTCCTCGCTGTACAGCTGGGTATAATGTAAAAAATTTAAAAAAATGGTATTGTATTTTAGATTTGGTTTCTATATATTCATTGCTAGTGCATAGAAATAAAATTGACTTTTGTACTTAATCTAATATCCTGCGACTTTGCTGAACTTACTCATTAGTTCCAGGAGTTTTATTATAGCTTCCTTGGGATTTGATACATAGACAGGCATGCCCTATGCAAATAGAGAGTTTGATTTCTTGCTTTCCTATCTGTATGCCTTTTATTTTCTTACTGAACTGGTTAGAACTTCCAGTACTGTGTTGAATAGCAATGATGAGAACAGAAATCCTTTCCTTGTTTTAGATCTTAGGAGAGGATTCAGTCTTTAACTGTAAGTATGATGTTACTTGTGAGTTTTTTGTATATGTTCTTTACCAAACTTAGGATGTCTCCTTCTTAGTTTTCTGAGAGTTTTTATTATGGACGTGAGCTGAATTTTGTCAACTGTATTTCTGCATCAACTGATGTGATCACATGATTTTTGTTCTTTAGCCTCAATGCAGTGGATGACATTGACTGATTTTCAAATACTGAAGCAGCCTTGAGTCCCTGAAGGCTCTATGTCTTTATGTTAGTGATTTCTAGTTTGATTCTATTGTAGCTGTAGAACATGTATGATTTCACGTCTTTTAAATATTTTGAGGTTTGCTTTATAACCCAGGGCATGAGCTCTTTTGGTATATGTTCTTTGAACACTTGGAAAGAATGTGTATACTGCTCTTTTGGGGTAAAGTGCTTTATAAACATCAATTAGATCCTGTTGGCTGATGATGTCCAGTTCTTCTATATCCTTGCTAATGTTCTGACAAGTTGTTCTATTGATTACTAAGAGAGAAGTGTTGAAGTTTCCAACTATAATCCTGGATTTGTCTATTTTTCCTTTCAGTTCTATCAGTTTTTGCTTCACATATTATGTAGCTCATTGGTTTGTTTATATACATTTAGGATTCTTCTTGGTGAATTGACTCTTAACAGTACATAATATTTCTCTTTATTCCTGGTGATATTTTTTGTTCTGAAGTCTACTTTATATACAATTAATTTAGCCACCCCTAGTTTCTTTTGATTAATGTTTGCATGGTATAACTTTTTCCATACTTTTACTTTCATCCTATGTATATCATTATATTTAAAGCGAGTTTCTCATAGATAGCATTTAGTTAGATCATGTTCTTTTTCTTTCAGTTCACTCTGTCAATCTCTGTCTTTCAATTAACGCAGACTGTTTGCCTTTAATGTAACGACTGATGTTCAGTCTTAAGCCTACAATTTTATTTTTAACAAATGTTTTTCTGTTATTTGATTTTTCAGTTCTCTGTTTTTTCCTTACCTTTCTATAGGTTACTTGAAATTTTTCAGTTTAGTTTTTAATTTATCTCTTTGTATAGCATTTTAGTGATTAATCTTAGTTCTCCACTATACGGGTATCATCAGTCTACTGGTGTCAATTTTTTTCTAGTTACCATTAAGTTGAGATCTTTCTTTCATGTTCCTTTGCTCTCTTCCATTTATAACATAATTGTCTTAAATATTTCCTCTCTATACACTGATAACAACATCAATGTTACCATTTTTTTCAACAATTAAACATAATTTATAAAGTCATGAGAAGGAAAGTATATTAGTTTATTATGTTGCCATAACAAAGTACCACAAACTCGCTGGTTTAAACAACGTAAATTTATTTTCTCACAGTTCTGGAGGCTGGACATCCAAAATCAAGGCATTTTTCAGGTTTGCTTTTTACTGAGGCCTCTCTGCTTGGCTTGCAGATGACCATAATCTTGTTGTGAACTCACTTCCTTCATGTGTATGCCCTAATCTTCTCTTCTTATAAGGACACCACTCATATTGGATCAGTGTGGTCCATATGGTCTTATTTTACCTTAATCATCTCTTTAAAGGCTCCATCTCCAATAAAGTCATATTCTGAGCTCCTGAGTGTTAAGACATCAACATATGAATTTGGGGGAAAGACACAATTCAGTCCATAACAGAAAGCTTGTTGTATTTACCCATATTTTGGCTTTTTTTTTTTTCTTTTTAGGGCCTCAGGTGCAGTATATGGAAGTTCCCAGGCTAGGGGTCGATTTGAAGCTACAGCTACACCACAATCACAACCTACAGCAACATAGCTACAGCTACACTGCACCTACACCACAACCACAGCAACATAGTATCCACGTCTGCAACCTACACCACAGCTCACAGCACTACCGGATCCTTAACCCACTGAGCGAGGCCAGGTATCGAACCTGAATCCTCATGGATCCTAGTCTGGTTTGTTACCACTAAGCCACGATGGGAACTCTTTCGGCTATTCTTCTTTTCTGATGTTCCAAGATCTCTTATTTTATAATTTCCTTTCTGTTTTGAGAACTTCCTTTGCCTTTCTGTTAAGGTAAATAGGTCTGCTAGTCACAAATTCTCTTAGTTTCTTTCCTCTGAGAATATCTTCATTACTCCATCATATCTAAAGTATATTTTACTAAATAAAGAATTCTGATTCAGAAGTTACTTTCCTTTAGCGCTTAAAAAAATCTTGTGCAATTTCCTCCCAACCTCCATGTTTTTTATGAGAAATTCACTATCATTCTATTTTCCCTATAGGAAACATCATTTTTCTATGGCTGCTTTCAGGATTGTTTTTATTTGTCTTTAGTTTTCAGAAGTTTGACTGTGATGTGTCTTGGCATGGATTTCCTGGCATGGATGATTTAAGTTCACTTAACATCTTGAATCTATAGGTTTGTATATTTTGCCAAATTAGGGGAAATTTTTTTCTCCAAACACTTTCTCAGCTCCACGCTTTTTTCCTGCTTCTTTTGGAACTCCAATGACATGGAAGTTCATGAGACTTTATTTTTTTTATCTGTTATTCACAATGAGTATTTTTTATTGCTCTGTTTTCAACTACACAGTCTTTTCTCTGCCTTTTCCATTCTGATACTGAGTCATCCATTTTTTTCGAATTTGGAAAATATATTTTCCAAGTTCTAAAATCTCCATTTGCTTTTCTTTATGTCTTCCATTTCCTTGCTGAGAATTTCTATTTCTTTGCTGAAACTTTCTCTTTTCATTTGTTTTAAGCATGTTTGTAGTTGCTCATTGGAGAACTGTTATGATAGCTTTTTTAAAATTTTTGATAATTCTAACATCTCTGTCATCTTGCTGTTGGTGTCTGTTGATAGTCTTTCGTCACTCAAGTGGAGATCATCTTGTTCTTGGTATGATGAGTCATTGTTCTTATTGAAAACTGGATATTCGAGGTATTTTGTTATGGGACTCGGGATCTTATTTAAAAGAACACATGCAGATGGCAAATAAACACATGAAAAGATGTTCAACATCGCTCCTTATTTGAGAAATGCAAATCAAAACCACTATGAGGTACCACCTTACACCAGCCAGAAGGGCCATCATCAAAAAGTCTACAAACAATAAGTGCTGGAGAGGGTGTGGAGAAAAAAGATCCCTATTACACTGTTGGTGGGAATGCAAATTGGTGCAGCCACTGTGGAAAACAGTATGGAGATTCCTCAGAAAACTCAAAATAGAATTACCACTTGATCCAGCAATCCCACTCCTGGGCATCTATCCAGAGGAAACCATGACCCAAAAAGACACATGTACTCCAGTGTTCATTGCAGCACTCTATGCAATAGCCAGCTCATGGAAACAACCTAAATGCCCATCGACAGAGGAGTGGATAGGGAAGATGTGGTACATACACACAATGGAATATTACTCAGCCATTAAAAGGAATGAAATACCAACATTTATAGCAACATGGATGGACCTAGAAATTATCATGCGAAGTGAAACCAGTCAGACAATTAGACAGCAATACCCAATGCTACCACTTACATGTGGAAACTAAAAATACACAATGAACTTTGCAGAACAGAGAGTGACTCACAGACTGGAAAGCCTTTGGTTTCCAAATAAGACAATCTGGGGAGGTGGGGGGATGCACCGAGGGTTTGGGACGCAAATGCTATCAAATTGAGTTGTGATGATTTTTGTACACCTATAATTGTAATAAAATTCATTGAGCAATGGAAAAAAAAGCTTCATTTTATTAAGCCTTCTCTGATAACCACTCTGGTGTGGAAACGGTGGATGTTGCCTCATTACTCCCATGCTGGAATTAAAGTCCAGGTTCTCCACAAGCCTCCACTGATATTCAGGGGAAGCACTGTTGAAAGTCTCAACTCTCCACAAGGCTCTCTTTGACATCATTCTCCTGTGCTGGTTTCTTGAGCACTCAATCTGGGATATATGAAACACAATGTAAATCCAAAAGACTCACTTCTGTGTCATTCATTGGGGTACAAGTCTCTAGCTGGTCTGCTTTCTTTTCTTTATCTTATAGGCTTATTTTCATTCTACAGAAAATTACCAGGCTTTGACCTCCCTGTGGACTTCAACTCTGTCAACCCTACCTTCCTTAATGAAAGTCTCTTTATTTTTTTTCTCTTTATGGCCACATCCATGGCATATGGAAGTTCCCAGGCCAGGGACTGAATCTGAACCACAGCTGCAACCTACACCACAGCTGTGGCAATGCCGGATCCTTAACTCACTGCACTGGGGTGGGGATCAAACCTGCACTGCCACAGAGACAATGCTGGATCATTAACGCACTGTGCCACAGTGGAAACTCCACAATTCTCTTTATTTCAATTGTTATCCCACTCTCTGCTTTTCTTCCTATCATCTTGCAGCTCAGTCTTAGTCAACATTATGGGCTCCTTTTCCCCACTCATCTCATGGATGCCTGTTTCCACACCAGATTCTAATTTTTCACTCTATACCTTATCAAGATTGACTTTCAGATCTAACTGTCAGGCTGTTTTCTGGTCAAACTCCCCATCCATATACCCAATTGCCTACAGAACATAAACACTTGAATATCTCACAAGTACTAGAAACTTAATATGTCAAAAATTAAGCACATCATTTTTCACCCAAAACTTGATTTTTTTGCCTGTATTCTTGGAGAGATGGTTAAGGATACAGTGGTGTAAGCATACACACACTGTAAGGTAGATTCCCAAGTTCAGTTTTTTGCTAGCTACATAGTTATGGGCAAGTAATTTAATTTTTCAGTGCACTAACATCATCATCTGTAAAGTGGTGCAGCAATTATCTCATAGGCTGAAGGATCGATCATTATGACTTAAAATTCTTCAATCTTTCCCCCTCATTCAGGATCCAATTGAAATCCATTAGCATAGCAAACAAGGACCAGTTCCATGTCTTGACACCCTCCATGCCACTCCCTCCCCAATCATTGCTAATACAGTCTATACTCTGCTCTACTAAATTTGCAGTTTTCAAAATGTACCATGTTCTTCCTATCCCTACTGCCTGAAAGGCTTTGTCCTACCCTTTTAAAATAACTCTTCTCATCTTTTAAGAAACTGCTCAAATGCTCAAACTCAAACTTCCAAAGAGCTTTTCTTGATTTAGTTAACACTTACATAATCCTTACCAGGGCCAGGAAGTTTTCTAAAAGCTCCACATGGGGAGTTCCATGGTGGCTCAGTGGGTTGAGGATCCAGCGTGGTCACTTCTATGGCTCAAGTTGCTGCTATGGTGCAGGTTCGATCCCTGGCCTGGGAACTTCCACAGGGGAGAGTTCTCTAGCAACTTTGGTCTGGAGCAGGGTCAAAAAAAAAAAAAAAGCCCCACATCTATTAGCTTATTTTATTCCTACAATTCCATGAATGGGTGATATAATTACCGCATTTTATTGATAAAGAGATGAGGCACAGAGGGATCACACAAATAGTAAGAGGCTATGTGAATATGTCACTCTAGGCTTATCCTTCCCAAACCCAAGCTTAGACTGGGTACCCCTTTTATGTGCTTCTATATAACACTAAACACACTTTTAACTTAGCATTTACCTATCAGTCTTTTTATTGTCCATTCCTCCCACAATACATGGAAATTATGTGACTGTTTTTGTATCCCAGGCCCAGCACAGGACCTGGCCCACTAAATGTTTTCTGAGTGAATGAATGAGATGATGAGTTGGATGAGACAAAATTAAATTTAACAGAAATGAATGTAAGGCATTCATTTCTGTTAAATTTAATTTTGTCAACCCCATCCAAAAATGGGCAGAGGATCTAGGCAGACAGTTCTCCGAAGAAGACATGCAGATGGCAAATAAACACATGAAAAGATGTTCAACATCGCTCCTCATTAGAGAAATGCAAATCAAAACCACTATGAGGTACCACCTTACACCAGCCAGAATGGCCATCATCAAAAAGTCTACAAACAATAAGTGCTGGAGAGGGTGTGGAGAAAAAGGAACCCTATTACACTGTTGGTGGGAATGCAA